>JAWDGP010001867.1:57500-67500 GCA_033675545.1 Elysia crispata
AATAGTATCACATGGTAAAACAACTTTAACAAATTATATTTATAAACAAGCTGTGTGTCTTATTTGCGCGGGTGAAAACAATTAAAAAACAAACCAAAACTTATTTGAGTGTTTTGTTATGTTTTGTGGTTGTGGTTTTTTTTTTTTTCAAAAGCAAAGAAGTGAGGAATTAGTAGATTCTCTAGCGAGTTTGGACGTCGAAGTTTCTACTGTTTGGAAATCTTACGAGGGCAGGCTGATAATTAAGTTCCGTTTGCTAATAACTAGGTCAATTTTCGTCACATCGACCTAAAATTTCATACATATACTCCCGAACCATTTTTCTAGACTTAACTATAACAACAAGTTTGTGTGACGTCATTCGTGCTCATAATGCAGTGACGCGCAACACATGATGTGGTAGCCATGTTTATGAGACAATGGCGACTTCCAATGACCTTCTCATCAAACAGCGCTCTGTTATCGAGTTTTTGGCAGCTGAGGGATGTTCTGCTGCAAACATTCATGCAAGAATGAAGACAGTTTATGGTGAAATGTGCATTTCAGACTGTGCAGTTCGCAAATGGGTGAGAATTTTTAAAGGGGAAGACCCCAGAGAGACAATTCTGCGTGATCGAAAGCATTCGGGTAGGCCCCTTTCCGCATCGGACACGGCTCATCGAGAGAAAGTTGAATGCATGATTAGAGCTAATCGAAGGGTCAAACAAAAGGAAATTGCAGATGAAGTAGGCATTTCGAAAGAACGAGTGCACCATATCGCCACAACTGTACTGGGTTACCGAAAAGTCTCTGCACGTTGGGTCCCAAGACAGCTCACTGTAGAGATGAAAGCGCAGAGAAAGGACATGTGTACTCAACTCTTAGAGCGTTACAATGCAGAAGGAGAAGCATTTCTGCAACGCATTGTGACTGGAGACGAATCCTGGGTCCACCACTACGATCCAGAATGTAAAGCCCAATCGATGGAGTATAGGTACAAAACTTCTCCAAGTCCAAGGAAGTTCAAGGTTGTTGCCTCTGCAAGAAAGGTCTTGTTCACCGTTTTCTGGGACATGGAGGGAGTGGTCCACATGGAATTTCTGGAGCAAGGGCAAACTGTGAACTCTGAGCGATATATTTCAACACTCCGAGCTCTCAAACTCCGACTCAGACGTATTCGACGTGATAAGGACTCAATCCTGCAACACGACAATGCGCGCCCGCACACCAGTCGCCAAACTCAGGACGCCTTAAGGCAGCTGGAACTTACGACCCTACCTCACCCTGCATACAGCCCCGATCTTGCCCCCTCTGACTATTATTTGTTTCCCCAACTCAAGAAGTACCTGAAGGGCCATCACTATGACAATGATGAGGAAGTTATCGCAGATGTTCGCAGATGGTGCCGTGGACAGCCGTCTGAATTCTTCGCTGACGGCGTGAGCCAACTAGTGAAACGTTGGAGGCGGTGTGTTGATCGCGACGGTGACTACATCGAAAAATAGAGTGCTAAGTATGTAGCTGAGATATTAAGCTTTCGTTTGACGTATTGTTTATGTATATGCTGTGAAAAATTAAAAAGTTATGGTTAAACGGAACTTAATTATCAGCCTGCCCTCGTATAATTAGTAGATTCTCTAGCGTGTTTGGACGTCGAAGTTTCTACTGTTTGGAAATCTTATAATTAGTAGATTCTCTAGCGTGTTTGGACGTCGAAGTTTCTACTGTTTGGAAATCTTATAATTAGTAGATTCTCTAGCGTGTTTGGACATCGAAGTTTCTACTGTTTGGAAATCTTATAATTAGTAGATTCTCTAGCGTGTTTGGACATTGAAGTTTCTACTGTTTGGAAATCTTATAATTAGTAGATTCTCTAGCGTGCTTGGACATCGAAGTTTCTACTGTTTGGAAATCTTATAATTAGTAGATTCTCTAGCGTGTTTGGGCGTCGAAATTTCTACTGTTTGGAAATCTTAAATAACAGATGAATGGAGTAGTTTGAGTCATTGTTGTTGAATTGAATTTAAGCAAAGGCAAAATGATAAAACGAAGACCTTACATTGATAATCCTATTACTTTATGTCTTAACAACTCGATCCATTTATAAACTATACGTAGGCCTAAGCTATGGCGAACCTTTATGCATAATTCATAATTATATCCTGCAGTGCCCTTGATCATAAATATATATGGGGCTTCATGAAGGAACTACAAAAATTGGAGTGACATTAAAAGCGGCAAGAATATGACCATGGAAATGATCTTGAGAATTTAATTTGCTACTACAACTTATTCTGCACTAAGGCATATCCGTTTAATTTGTAACGGTAATTTAAACGAGTTTCACCTAGCTTCTGTATGAGGTCCTTAGATAGGCCCTACATATCCAAGGCTTAAACTATTGACATCTTAACACCGATAGTTAGTATTATGCCGAAAACAAATTGATATTAATCTACCTAGGTTTGTCTTCTCTCTTTTGTTTCTTTGGGCTAAAAGGACAAGTTATACGATTGGTAAAATGTTACACGAAATTTTTAGTAATTTTTCTGTTAATGAGATTAGAAACAAAAAAAAAGAGAAAATTTTTCCGAGGGTTAAATAAAAGCATTCTGTGCCTGTCTCGGTTCTAATTATCTGCATGTCTCATTTTCTTTTTATCCTCCTCCTTCTCTCACTTTCTCTGTTGCTATTTTTTCTTTCTCTCGCTTTGTTTTATCCTCTATTCTACTTCCTTCTTTCCCTTCTCTACTCAGTAGAATCAAATAAAGGATCTCTCTCTCTCTCTCTCTCTCTCTCTCTCTCTCTCTCTCTCTCTCTCTCTCTCTCTCTCTCTCTCTCTCTCTCTCTCTCTCTCTCTGTCTCTGCCTCTCTATCTCTCAACTCATTTCGATGTATGCACATTCCTCTTTATATCGTCCTCTCCATCTATCTCAATTTTCTTTTTCGTTAAAGAGTGAGTGACATTTTTAAACCCTTTGACAAAGCATCGCTCTATTCAAGAACAGAATCCAAGTCCAGGCACACTCCCAACAGCTCAATAACAGGACTGGTGTTCTTGGCCAGGCGTTAAAGCTTGTGTGGCTCCTTTGGCTTCGATCAGATATCAAATATTGGAAATTTTTCAAAGAGTCAATAAAACATCGCAGAAAAATTCAATATCAATTCATGTATACGGAATACAATTTCACAAAGAGTTATGTCCCTTTGTTGGAAGTCATGAATTTTGTTTAACAACCAAAAGCTTTTCGAAGATCTGAGCAGAACTAAATAATTTCTTTGTAAAGGTTTTCTCAGCTGTTCATTTTTTTTTTGTTTTCCTTTTTTTCCTTTGAATTTCACACCGACGTGCATTCTTGCAGGAACTCTCGCTTGTAACATCAATAGCGACTTAAAGTAGAGCTCATGACTTCCAACTAGGTAGCATAACTCTGTGAAATCGCATTCCCTGTAAAACAGAATAAGAATCTGAAAGCAAGAATTAATACCAATCAAACTTTAAAAAAAAATAAGTCTTATGCTCAAAAAAAAAAATTGAAAAAAAACAAACAAAAAAACAACAACTTTGAACTAAGCAAATCCCTTCAGCCGGTTTAAACAAGTCTGTCCAAACGAGGTGCAGTTATCTGTCTTGAATCACTAACTCTGACAATGATTGTACATACATCATCTATGATCATAGTTTGCTGAGGATTGAGTCATAACGCTGAGCTCTGTCGATGTCTGGAGACGCATCAAATGAAATTTGACTTCATTTGTTTTTTGCATGTTAATGTTAGTTATATTTTAAACGTTTTTCGTTCTTGATTCTTTATTGGTTCCATTTAGATCAAAATGAAAGGATCAACAACTGAGGGATGGGCAGGGATCAAAATGAAGAAATAAGTTCTTTAATAGCACAAGATAGCATTACAACTCAATAAATGACCGCCCCTTTCTCCAGGAACCTCAATAGTTATGTCTCTTCCTTTTGTATGATTATTTTAATGACAAAAAAATAACCGCTTTAAGAAAAGTATGTACACTTTCGGCTTTGAGTAAGCTAGATTCTAATTACAGACCATATAATGCATTTTTTGCCTGCTGTAGAAAAATCAGTGACAAATTTGAAAATGTAAATCCAATGTTTTAAAATTGCGGCAGTTGCAAAATGAAGCTGTCAAGTCCCAAAGCTAGGTCCAGCGAGTTCGTAATGAATATATATTTCTAAATCCAACTTCATGGGGTGGAATATTTAACACATTTTCCTAGTGTGTAGGAAGAGTCATGGCTAAGAAGGCAAAGCAAAGCTCGCCTCCATAACAGCTGTGGATTTCTTTACATCTCATACAACGAAGATTCAAATGCTCTGTTTGTAGATAGATAGATAGATAGATAGATAGATAGATAGATAGATAGATAGATAGATAGATAGATAGATAGATAGATAGATAGATAGATAGATAGATAGATAGATAGATAGATAGACAGATAGATAGATAGAAAGATGGATAGATAGAAAGTTTGTGGACCCTGTTAAAACCCTTTGAAATGGAAACTTTTTAAAACTTGGTTGACATCTCTTCAATTGAACAATTTTTTTCTAACACAGTGACTTGAATAGCTGATTAAATTCTATGGAACTGAGCAGGCAGTGAATTAAGTTGATTTTTAAAGCCCATTTTCACGTTTAGAAGTAAACAGGCGGTAAATGACAGTAATAAATGGAGCAGTTCAAATAAGTATAGATGGCTTGACAGCTGGAAAATCATACTAATATTAACTTATTAAGTCTGTAAAACAGGTCGTGTCTTTGGCCTGTGTAGAATGAAATATCTATACCTAAAAAAAGAAAAAAAGAATCATCATGATAACACTGAGGATTATTGTAGACTGTTTTATACTGCAGAACTGAGCATGGGCAGCTAACTTGAGGCCTTTCTATACATCAACAAGTATGTGCAGATAACTGCATGTCCAGCGTATCTGAGCAGGCTGTTGCATGAACAGCATATCTGTGCAGGTTGTTGTATGTCCAGCACATTATGTGCAGGCTGTTGTATGCAGAATAAACCAGGAGGCTGTTGAAACGAGCAAATCTGGACAGGTTGTTGTGTCTTCCAGGCGAGAGCAGGCTGTTGAATCCAGCAGAATAGTGGTTTGCCAATGTAGAACATGGAGCTCTGGAAGAGCTGTTAAAAGCCAAATAACTGGATCTTTGGTCAGATCTATCGTGTACATGTGAGAAATTTAAAGCCCGTTTAGATCATTATTGTCAAAAGGCTTTTTGATCCCTTGTGTTATTATCATCTGCAGCCATAAAAGTCCTCGACGATGTATTCCATGGAGATGCACGAAGTCAATTAAAATAAGCTGATCTGAACAAACTGGAGCACAAGAGGGCCTGCTTGACTGTCCATTCTCGGGACCAGAAGACAACAATGTGGCAAGATGCTAGGAGCGATGTTTGAAACTTACTTCCATATGAGCTACACCTCCCTGCAAAAGAAAATGATGAAAAAAAATTAAATAAATAATAAATTTAAGTTTCAGAACGCATTGAATATTATAAGACAATAGCATCTGAAATAAACAATGGAAGTTTTTTTGTTTATAATCATACATCCCTATACAAACAAACAACTTATATTTTTAAATCTTCTATATGATTAATTTCAGAAACTAACTCATCTGAGATGAAACTAAGAGGGATAAAATAGATGAGTTGAAATGCCTGTGTAAACCGGTTCATATAGCATGGACTTTTATCTTTTTCTATTTATCATATTATAATAGATTACAGATTTAGTATTGGGGGGAGCTTTCTGAAGTTACTCGAAACACTTCATAAAGCACCAGCACCATTAATTTCGGTCTCAAGACCCCCCGCCCCCCCACACACACACACCCTTCCCTCTCCCCAATCCCCCCTTTTTCCTTCCTTCTTATCACTGGGGGCGAATTTGGATCAATATAGTTGTTTCACATTTTGCGCATGGATGTAACGGTGTTAAATTGATTTCTTTATGAAACTATGAAACTTGGATTGTGGCCATTCCTTCTCTGAGAGCATACCATATACTAGCAAAGCCTTTCACTTTGTAACTTTGGCAGCTACAGAAATACTCATCTACACTAGGTCATTTCTTCTATACAATGTATTTGTGTACAATAAGGAGGGAGCTAAATGATCTAAAGTTTTAACGTGGCTTAAGCTCAGAATACACCAAACAATTTTCTTAATGTGTTATAATTACTTCTCGCTAAGGATATAAAAGTGGATATAGTTTCAATTTGGCATAAGTTTTTAGGTATGATCTCAAAATTTCAAGCAAAGCAGCCTCCGTCGAAATACTTTAGTCGCAGAGCAATGTCAGCTTATAATAGATAGCAGTTTGGTAAATACGTATAAACATCAGAACTAAAGGGTATATAGTCAAGGATGATCTTTATGAATATGCTGTGAAGGTTAACATCAAAATTCATACTTACGAAGATTCGACATTAGCGTCGTAGAGCACCTGGTGTTTCAGTTTCTTCATTTTCAGAATATCTGCATGTGTGAGCTTCCTGTTGAAAGCATCAGAGGATACCTCGACAGACACTATCCCATCCTCCATCTCACTCACACGCAACGTGTTATTGAACATTGTCACCAAATCTGGTGTGGATTTCGATCTTCCTTGCGATGAGTCTGACACTGAGAGCTCATCTTCCTCCACCTCTAAATACTGAGTTCTTCCTTGGAGTTCATTTCTATTGCTGTTGTTATTGGCGAGATCGAAGTTGCTGTCCACATTGTCCGCGGGCTGTGGGTCCGGGAGGCCGTCTCCTACGGTGAACATCTTCTCGCGTGTCCGGCTCATCAAGCCCACCTCCGTGCTGCCTCCAAACCCGGAGACCTCGGACTCCTCACTGATGTCACTCTCTAGGTTCATGTGGAGAGAACCGGTGGAGCTTACGCCGCTGGACGAGGGATAGCTGCGGACAGAGTCTGTGCTGAGGACCTTGTTAGGGCTACCCAAGTTTTTGTTATCCACAACCTGCACGTCAGTGCGCCAGGAGAGACGCTTGTGGATGGACGCGTCTTTTTCCTGGCTTGGCTTCATGTCTGTGATGGAGTCAGCAGTGTGGTAGCGTTTTTCAGCGCGAGACGTGCGCCGGGAGGCATGTTTCATGCGCGACAACTCGTCCTCGTCAAACACGCTACTTGGGTCCCCTCCTGAAGAGCCTAAAGAAACTTGTGACACAGATATATCAATATTGGCTGGCGAAGCTTGGTCTATATTGTTTGTGGAAGGAAAGTAAGGGGATGCGAAGGAAGAAGACGAAGATTCATAACTTTGAATATGGCTCTGTTTACTGTACACTTGCTGCTGAAACTGTTGTTGCTGTCCTCCATAATGAACAATACCACCACTGCCTTCTCTACTTGTATTCACATTAATAATCGTTCTATGTGGCACGGAAGGTGATGAAGACGATGGTAAGGAAGAACCGCTAGAACTGTTGGGTGGTCTGCTCGAAGATGTAACGGCTTGTGGGACACTGCCTGGATGGGCGGGCGCTGCAACCTCGTTTGCCACTTGAATGTTCGGAACAGACCGACAAGACTGGATCGGTTTCTGTGCAACAGAAGTCCCGATCTGTTGCGAGGGCATCAGAGAAGAGGTGGAGGAACCCATCGCGAGATTTGAGGCCAAGGCATTCACTCCTCCAGGCAATATCCTTTCTATGGATCCAGGGGTTGGAGGAGGCCTTGAAGAAACATTCGATGAGTCAACATTTACTCCGTTGCTGATTGAGGTTTGAGGTAAGGATGATGAAGAGGAGGACAATGAGGAGACATTTCCTGGAAAAGCTGCCGTTAAGTTTGCCCCAGTGGCAGTAGGTACTGCTGACGGTATTGGCGGAAGTTGCTGACCGTATATATCTCCGGTTGATCCCGAGCGTCCGATTTCTGGCGGGAGTTTCCCATAACCATCCTCGCCTTGCGGTGAGAGAAGGAGGTTGGGCATGAAGCGGTCAGCAGACTCCATGCTCTCCGAGCGGGGAAACCCCGAGGATGATGGAAGGTCAAGGTCATTAGGCACGGATATGATGGGTGTATAATGCACCTCCTCCTGCGTGCCAATCAAGCGAATCCTTTCCAGCTCTGCAGATTCCTGGATTTTCTTGTGCTTGAAGTCTTTCTGTAAACCAAATAAACCCCCACAATATGAATTTATTTGAAAAAAAAAATCATGGATATCTTACAGAGATGTAATATCTCTGACTACAAACATTTACAATAATAAAAATAGCAACAGTACAAGTAGGTACGAGTACAAAATTTCAGCTTTTAAAGCAAATCGAAAGACTGACAGAATTTAAACCAGTACAGTTTCTTTTTCATTGCGAGCTTCATTGTCTGCACTTGCAGTTTAAACGAGATTGGTTGTCAGTTTTATCTTACAGGGTGGATTCAAATAAAAAGAAAGATTACCGAGATATATTTCAAAACATTGATTTATCCTATGATCATTGTAAAACACTATTATCTTAATAATTATTGTACACGCTATATCGCCGAATGACAATGGATATTCAAAATACCATGCGAATAGTTCAAACAGCACTTTGGGATTTAAACTTCTCAGTATTACAATAGGACGCACGGGGACGACAAATTAAGAGCTAGGAAGTTGTTTCGGTTATTACTAGTTTTTGTGATATCGATAGTATAAAACAAAGCAACTTATTTTTAAGAAGCTTGAAAAATTAAACGTTATCATAGTATAAATACTGAGTGGGAGAAATTAACTAAAAAAAAAAATATGCTCCGCCGTCTCGACTAAGACTGAAATGCCAAGACGTGCAACTCGTGCAGAGATTGTCTTGTTTTTCTTTTATTTAAAACAGGCCTGAGATTGCTTAGTTATAATTCATTGCGGATGGGCTATATCAAGTAATTGATCAAACTCGCGCTGCTAACCTGAGCTTCCCTGAACCTGTCGAGCCAGGCTTTTATGCCCGTCACATCGCTGTGGAAGGTGAACGCCGAGATAGGAACATGATATTCGTTCATGTATATGAGCAGAAAGGATCCCTTGTCCTTCAGATCGGTGGCAACCAGCTGGTCAAGCCTCATTGGAGGACGGATGATCTTGAAGCGATCCATCTTCTTGTTGGACTTGCAGATGAGGATCAGATCGGTGAACAGCAAGCAGTCCACGTCCACCTGTGGCCATGAAGGGGAAGACGTCGTGAGACCGCGGTGGAGAGAGGAAAGTTCTTCACATTCAATACACAGCTAGATGTCGATAGTTCTGGTTTTTTTTTGTTTTGTTTTTTTCGGGGGGAGGGGGGGGGGTTGTATGTGTGTGTGTGTGTGTGTGTGTACAAGACTTTATACTGTGATTATACAGGCTTAACGAAAGTATTGAAAAGGATATATTTTGTTGTTGCAAACAGCGATAGATAGTCTCTAGAAGTAGTTTACCATTATCAAAAGAGGAAAGGCAGCCTGACAGAGAGTTTATGAATCAAAATCCTAAAATGTTGTATGTTTAACACATGGCATACCGGCAGAAAACCAACCACAATGGTGAACATCAGGTTGTAACTGACTTTGCATTATTATTATCATTGTGATTGTTATTATTTTTATTATTATTATTATTATTATTATTATTATTATTATTATTATTATTATTATTATTATTATTATTATTATTATTATTATTATTATTATTATTATTATTATTATTATTATTATTATTATTATTATTATTATTATTATCATTATTATTATTATTATCATCATCATCATCATCATCATCATCATCATCATCATTTTTAATTCAGGCTAGTTACGATAAACATAAAAGCTTTAACTAAGACTTGCGCCTCACCTTAGCCGCCTGGGCTTCCTTCATTCTTAAACTGGAGTGAGATAGCAGACTCCTTGGTTGCCCCTCCCTGAAGCCTGGCATGGGGGCCAACAGGTTGAAGTTGCCGTTATACTCCTGGATTATCTGGACACGTTGAGAAAACAAAAACA
>JAWDGP010001867.1:75000-95000 GCA_033675545.1 Elysia crispata
TCGGACTCACCGAGTCCATAGATAAGTTTTTTTTCTTCTTTTAATGTTTAGAAACAAAATCATGTCTTTCTTCAAAGTATCATTGAGATTTTACCGATTGATATTCATTTTGAAGATGACTTCAAACATTGTATTCTGCGCGCTTATTTGTTAATCCTGTAGGGTTGCTGCAGACTGTCAGTAAAAAAAATCTAGCTGTGAAGCAGAAATTGTAGTAAATTTACTATGCTTTTTACAAGGCTGTCGCACATGTTCGTTTTATTTTTGGAATACATGTATTTAAATCTCTCACAATGATCGGTGTCCATAGAATAGTAAGGCCATTTTAAGATCTACAAGTTGTCATAACCCGTGGTCCTATTCACGGCTATAGGTTGGTTTAAGTTAATTAAAATAGTCTACAACTTAAATGAAAGCTTAGCTTAGGCTAACAGAACAACAGGCTAACAGATTAAACTTCTTTTAGTGTAGATTCTGAACTAGATACAATTTTTTGTGTGTTTATTTAGCCACCAGACAACATCAGTAGAACTAACCCATTCATTTCTCCTAGACATCGTTGGCAGCAGTTGTAAAGTTTACACGACCAGATAATGGTGGTAATTAAAAGAATGGCGTGTACTTACGCTATACGAGATAGCTCGCACACCGCTATGCTGAGGCTAATTTCCATGATTGTCTACCCTTAGCTCTGGCACTACTCAGGTCTTACGGAGAACTATGTATAATCGAAAAAGTCTACATTCAGTGCAGATTTTTTCCCCCCAATTAACTTTTGAACTCTTTGCCAGATTGTCCGTCTGTCATTATTTCTGTCTTTCTCCCAGTTTGTCTAGTCAATCTCTGTCCATGTCTTTTTTGGGTCTCCATCGGTCTGTCTGTCTGTCTGTCTGTGTCTCTCTGTTTCTCTGTCTCTCTCTCTCTATCTATCTATCTCTCTATCTCTCATTCTTTGGGCTGTGACGAAAAGAAGTATATGGTCACTGTTTGAGCAAGACATACCTCGTTGAGAAACCCCTCTTGCTGGACGTTGATTAAGCAGTTCTGAAAGACCTGCAAGTGATGGAGAAAGAAAATTGTTTTGTTTTGTTTTTTTTTTTGGTCAACACGTCCGGATGACATAAATATCTTTTTCAGATGCAGTAATCCGGGAACGCAAAAAAAGAAGAAGAAGAAGAAGAAGAAGAAAAAGAAATGGTTGCAGTCGTAGCAATAGTAATAATAATAATAGTAGTAGTAGTAGTAGTAGTAGTAGTAGTAGTAGTAGTAGTAGTAGTAGTAGTAGTAGTAGTAGTAGTAGTAGTAGTAGGAGTAATAGTAGTAGTAGTAGTAGTAGTAGTAGTAGTAGTAGTAGCAGCAGCAGCAGCAGTGGTAGTAGTAGTAGTAGTAGTAGTAGTAGTAGTAGTAGTAGTAATAGTAGTAGTAGTAGTAGTAATAGTAATAGTAGTAGCAGTAGTAACAAAGGTAGAAGAAGTAGTAATAGTAGTAGTAATAGAAGTGGCAGTAGTAGTAGTAGTAGTAGTAGTAGTAGTAGTAGTAGTAGTAGTAGTAGTAGTAGTAGTAGTAGTAGTAGTAGTAGTAGTAGCAGTAGTAGTAGTAGTAGTAGTAGTAGTAGTAGTAGTAGTAGTAGTAGTAGTAGCAGTAGTAGCAGTAGTAGTAGTAGTAGTAGTAGTAGTAGTAGTAGTAGTAGTAGCAGTAGTAGCAGTAGTAGTAGTGGTGGTAGCTGTAGCAGTAGTTGCAGTGGTAGTACCACTAGTCAGCAATATCCAATACTTACATCGATAATCACTCGGATCTGTTTGATGTAAGACACTTCTGTGTGCAAGAGTTCCCACACGGCTTCCTGGTGCTCCTGCTGTTTCTTCGTCATAGTCTATATGGTGAGAGAGTTATATACAAAGCTTGTTTGAAACTGCGGCATAGCAGTGCAGAAGCAACACGCAACATAAAAAAAATATTGGTATTCGATGCATTGTATATTTTGAATGATATGTCACATAAGAGAAATATGAACCAATCTAATAGCAATACTCCACACCATGTAATGAAGAGGGTTATGAAAGAAGTGCTAATATTGATGTATCGTGTTTGTTTTCATGCATTTGGCTGACTTTCTGGTCAAACAAAAAATGACCAGAGAACCTGCAAGCTAGCGTCTTCCAAATCAGAAAAATCCTTTTCTTTAGTATATTCTGGAATATACTAGATCTATCATTAGCAATAACTTGGCAATATAATTATTGAGCCTAGTCAATGGTAAAAGGAAAAGGAAAATTAAATTGTGTCTTTCCAAGGTGGAGTACATCAGTCTGTGTCTGTATTTTAATAGTAATAAAAACACTAGGGTGTAATATGAAAACTGTGTCTGCTGCAACAAGTAACTGGCTCCTTCCGTTGATGGCGGATGTTTCCTCACACTATTCTCTTTCCATGGTCTTAGTTTCTTCTAAATGTGAGGCCATCTGACCGAAAAAAAACTTACTGCGTTATTGTCCACAATCGACTGCCAATGGGGCTCGAGGTCAAGGATGACCAGGCTGGCGTCGTCCAGTTTGGGACGGCCAAGGGCAAGTAACTCTGGCAAGGGAGGTAACCCATGAGCACTGTATCGTCCGAGGAGCTCGCTGAGCTGGTCCTGGCGTTCTCTGTCCTGGAAGGGTTGGCAAAGATGGAAGGGTTAACTATGGATGGGCTTCTTGTGAGGGAGAGAGAGAGAGAGAGAGAGAGAGAGAGAGAGAGAGAGAAGGAGAGAGAGAGAGAGAAAGCAAAGACAAACAAATAAAACACGAAGAGATAAACACAATATGTATAACTTTGACAGATAAATTGCTCAGTCATAACACAATCCTACCATAATCGCAAGGTAGTTATTTTCTTCCTTAATTTTTTAACCTCCCCCCCCCCCCCGTTCCTATCTGATGCGCCCAAAAATAAAATAATAAATAAATGAATAAAGTATTATTAAAAGATATATATATATATATATATATATATATATATTATATATATATATATATTATATATATATTAAAATATGTATCATTTCAGAAACTTAACAGACGCCATGCCAATAGAATATCGAAGAAATTTGTAAACTTATTTTTATCGTCTGCGGGTAATAAAGTATACATGTGTAGAGCTGGAAATCAATAACATAAAAATTAAAATGATGGAAAAAGAGCACTTCATTAAGGAGAATAAAAACTGTTTTTATAAAATAAGTTATTGCTGCCAATGGATGTGCTAATTTCTTAAAAAAAAAAAAAAAAATTTTTTTTTGATTAAAGCGAAAGGAAAAGTAATGTTGGCATCATCAAGAGTATAGATCAAGGATTACAAGGAGAATGTCAACTATCATGCATGAATATTGTTAACACCATATTAAAACCTATTCTGTTGTTCTCTTTTCGTGGTTCAATACTGGTGTACATAAGTATTGAATTAATAATTTTAAAATAAAAATAAAACAAAGTATTGTTTTCAACAGTACGTCATGAAGAAGGTAGTGAAAATTAGTCTTGACGGAGTTTTAAAATTTCACCAATATGACAAGAATATGAAGTGAGACAAACAGGTGCGGGGGAGGGAGGGAGAGAGAGAGAGAGAGAGAGAGAGAGAGAGAGAGAGAGAGAGAGAGAGAGAGAGAAAGAAAGCGACAGAGAGAGGGAGAGAGTGAAAGAGAGCGACAGAGTGAGAGAGAAAAAAAAGAGAGCGAAAGAGAAAGAGAGAGCGAGAGATAGAGAATTACAGAGAGAAAGAAAGGGACAGAGAGAGACAGAAAGAGAGAGAGAGAAACAAAGCGACAAAGAGAAAGAGAGCGACAGAGAGAAAGAGAGAGAGAGAGAGAGAGAAAGAGAGAGAGAGAGAGAGAGAGAGAGAGAGAGAAACAAAGAAAAAAAAATTATGAGAATAAATGTTTGTAATTTTAATATGGCAATCCCAGTTTTCGTTCAGTCATCGTTCACAGGGACACATTGTTTGATTCAGCCACACGCACAGAAATACGTGCATCACATTCGCCTTCATTTGACTTTATTCGCCTCCACGATCAAAACATTTTCTTTTTGAATTTCCGCCGCCACTGAAATCCGCGGTCACATAAAATGCTGAGGCAAATTTAATTTGGTTTCAGCAATACAGAACTACCATCCTAACGTCTGCAGTTCATTAGCTGTGTTAACATGAAATTTCTAATCCTCTAGGTAAACATGTTTGTCTGCCACATCCTTTCGTTCTCTCTCTCTCTCTCTCTCTCTCTCTCTCTCTCTCTCTCTCTCTCTCTCTCTCTCTCTCTCTCTCTCTCTCTCTCTCTCTCTCTCTCTCTCTCTCTCTGAATATAAAAATAAAGAAAGCAGTCAAACAAACTATACTACTTCTCTCTCTCTCTCTCTCTCTCTCTCTCTCTCTCTCTCTCCTTCTCTCTCACTCCTTCTCTCTTTCTTTCTCTTCTGTGTGTCTTCCCCTCTCTCTGTCTCTCTTTATCTCTATCTGTGTGTGTGTGTGTCTCTCGCTCTCTGTCTCTGTCTCTCTGTCTCTCTCTCTCTCTCTCTCTCTCTCTCTCTCTCTCTCTCTCTTGATCTTTACGTCTATCTATCTGTCTCACTCAATTTTCTCTCTTCTCCCCTCCCTCCCCCCCCTCTTCCCCTTTCTTTTCTCCTCCCTCATCTCTTTCTCACCAGGATCTTAACTAATAATTGAGATTCGTGAGGCAATGATTTCCAGTATCAAAGCAGTCTGCTCATCATATGTACTGGCGAGAGCCAGAGGCACAGAGAGAATTGTCTTCCTGTGACTAATGACTTGATCAACAGAAGGGTCTCAGACGCCAAATTAAAAGTTGTGGGCAAGTGTCGTGTCATCTGAACGAAATAGTGAAAAACTCCTCTGATTTTTCCTTCTCTCTCAATGCACAGTTTCTTCAAACCATTAAAAAGAAGTATTTGCTAAAAAATTTGAGGCGATATGTTTAGGCGACAAAACCTAGGTTGCTGTTCTTTTTTTTTTTAAAAAAGCACTATTTACCAACAAACAGAGTATCATCTCTACCTTGGTTAAGTTGAAAGCCAATTCAAGACGAGCAAGTGAAAAAATGATTTTGCACATCCAAAAGAATTATATCAATGGTTCTCTTTAATTTTCAAACTAGTAGCTGCCAGTGAGGCTCATAGCAGAATAGTTACCCAGCTTGCCGAAACATGCTAAGTCTAAAAATATCCTTGAGGGCATGATCGAATCTCAAATACCCAGCTTTTAGGGCATGATCGAATCTCAAAATACCCTTTAGGACATGATCGAATCTCAAAATACCCAGCTGTTAAGACATGATCGAATCTCAAAATACTTAGCTTTGATGACATTAGAGAATCTGAAAAGACCCAGCTTTGAGTATATGATCGAATCTGAAAATACCCAGCTTTGAGGACATGATCAAATCTCAAAATACCCAGCTTTGAGGACATTATAGAACCTCCAAATACCCAGCTTTGATGACCTGATCGAATCTCAAAATACCCAGCTTTGAGGACATTATAGAATCTCAAAATACCCAGCTTTGATCACATTATCGAATCTCAAAATACCCAGCCTGGATGACATTATCGAATCTCAAAATACCCAGCTTTGATGACATTGTAGAATGTCAAAATACCCAGCTTTGATGACATTACGGAATCTCAAAATACTCAGCTCTGAGAGGATTATCGAATCTCAAATTATCCTGTACCTTCATAGAGAAAGAGGAGGAGTTCCTCTGGAGTTTCTTGATGGGCGAGTAGATGGTCCTCTCCGGACCAGCAAACGAGTGATGCCTGAAGACACTACGGTGGGGGTTTATCCTCCGGTCTCCAACCGACTCACGTCGCATGGCAAGAGATGTAGTGCGGCAGTTCGATGGTGCTCCACGTGATACACAACTACAAGTGGTTTGGTTTGTTGTTGTTGTTTTTTTTTGTTTTTGTTTTTGTATTTGTTTTTTTTTTTTTTTTTAACTCTGAAGTTAATGAAAATTCACGAATCGGGTCATGGAGTATAAAGCCACGTGTTGCATTTTACTTTTTGGGAGTTCACAAGCAGCCATGATCCGTATCATAGTTATGCTATTACCTGTCGAGCACATATCAAATGAAGTAATATCCTCAGTTCTCAGCTTATCGAACCACAGAGCACCGCCTCATTTGAAGAATCCAATAAGAAATAGCTCTTATCGTTAAGAAGTATGTCCAGGTGCTGACAGACTCACACATCGAGCACAGATTATGAGGATATCAGGCCTGTATCCTGTTTGATATTGTACTACATGCATAACTATCGTACTTGCAAAGTGCAGCACCGAGAAAAAAATTAGAGGTATGTCTGTAAGGTAGCATTAACGACTGTAATGAAGCTAATATTATTATCTAAATCATTTGATAGAGATTTCAAGTTTTAAATAAACTATGTGTGCTTTGTAGAACAAAATAAAGCTGCATCAGAGTATATCTATGTGGTTCATGTTTATCAAGACATTGTCGATTATAAAGAGCATCATTTCTAGGTGAGCCGCGCGTGAAACACAATACTTAAACAATATAAAAATAATAAAAATCAAACGAAATAAATGATGAACGAATGGAGAGGAGGAAAAAAACAACTCAGCAACCTATGTCAGCGGTGGCGTAAGAAAACACAATCACCCTTTTCAAATCATAAACTGCGGTTAATAATGCGTAAGGCTTCCTTGTTGAAACAATACATTATTATTCGAACAACTGGCAGGGCGATGGAAACCTATAACATCGCAAACTACACTAAGTAAAATGCTGTCGAGTGGAAATAAAGACCAGCCCTAGATCTCTAGTCGCCTGTGAAAGAAGCGTTCGTTCAGGGGTGATTGTCATCCAGGTCTGACCACTATCGATCGTGAACCAGTGCCTGGAACCGCGGGCACTGCATGTTGTTGTGACCACAGACTGACCATTGAAACATTAACCTGGTCCTGTGGAATCCAAGTTAGAGTAGTGGACCTTGTGTACAGACGGTAAACAATGACTGTGGAAGGTTCTTGATTTCTAGCTGATACGCCAGATAGTTGAATATTACATCCAGGCGGTTACTGCAATCGACACCCCACAGGAAGTAGATTATATTTTAGCTATGAGACCTAGAATCGCTTCGGTATATTAGGTGGGCTTCCTCAAGGGATAAGTTACTCAATAGATCCAATATCACAGGAAATTGGAGACAAAGGAACATCATATAACGAGTTGCGGACTTTGATTTTCTTGACACGAATGAGGAACTTAACTTGATTACTTACACTCTCGAAATATATATCACCAGAATAAACAAAAAAAAAGCCTCCTATGATAAGCCGTAACACGTTAACGATTTTTTCATGCTCTTATTTCTAACAAAAATATTTGTGAAAACAACTCTGCTTACAGTGATATGTTCTAACAATGCTATCACAAAATAAGGGAGAATGAAAAAAATACATAGTGAAGTTTAAAGTCAGATCCAATCTAAAACTGTTCCAGTTCAGTTTATGAAACGGGTTAAAGGAAGGAAAGGTATAATTAGTATAAATTATATAAAAATACCCTGTTTCTTGCTCGATACAGATCGGTTTTGATCTTAGACAAATAATATTCTACAACTAGGACGTCTTTTTTGTCTGTAACAGACGAAAATCTAAAAGCGCTGGAAGACTGATAATCAAAATCTCGTTAAGTTAGGCCCCAGACGTAGATTAATAGTACTGATTGTCCAAAGCTCTAGGTTATCATTGTTAATTTCACAGATCTAGCTCTGCTTAATCCGACAACTACGTATGAAACATAACGCAAAAGACCCCCCCTGTTATGACTGTATTAGAGAGAGAGAGAGAGAGAGAGAGAGAGAGAGAGAGAGAGAGAGAGAGAGAGAGAGAGAGATAGAGACAGACAGACAGACCGACAGACAGAGAGACAGAGACAGAGACAGAGAGAGACAGACAGACAGATTTTTAAATAAAAATGCAGCTATCGGCAAATCCTGTTCTGTTCATGAATAAGGACTCATTCCATAATGGTAGCTTCTTGGAGCCCAATATTATTTGAGGAATATTTGCTACATAAAATAGAATATCGACAGCAAACCCATGGATTGTCAATGATACCTTGGTTCTTTATTCCTGCTGATGCGAACAAGCAGTGCTGAGCTAGAAACAAATCTTCCTAAATTATATTGAATTTAAAAAAAGGATTAAAAATAATTAAGTTGCATTTTGATCCGCTCTACTACTTTTGCAAAGCTGGATTTATGAAATCATCAAGAAGTTATTTAAAAAAAAGGAAAGAAAGACGCGGGGAAGGAATCTTAAGTCAAACCTTGCAGTTAAACATTAACAAATGAACAATAACTCCAGCAAGAGAAGAACATATGAAAATTAATGGAGAAGAGATCATGCCATTAGACATGTGAGGATGTCGGCGCTGACACAGAACGGATCTCAACCACGCATACTTAGCAAGATTCGGTCTGCAGGCAGCCCTGAGCTCTTCAAATCTAGGCAAGAAACAGGTTATTGCCAAATTTATCACATCATTAATTTTTCCTTCGCTAAACAGAGCTTGCTGCGAAGAATTTGTCAGAAAACTACAAACACCAACCGATGCACGGTGTAGAAAAGACTAGATTTTAGCTGTCATAGAAAGATACCAATATTCATTTAATAACGTAAATGTTTGGCTTCCCGTCACAAAATTGAGCCACACGAAAAAGTTGCCCAGATTTAAGTTTTAAAAAGTCTATAATAATATAAAATATAATAATATTTACGCATATGATGCCTTTGGAGAAAATCCATTGAGTTGAATTATAGAAGAAACGTAACACATAGACTTCATTCAGCTAAACACACACAAACAAATTTAAATAACACCTATACCGAAAAAAGTTCACACTGTTATGAAAGACCTAGAGGTTAAAAGATTAAAACTCCTCAAAATTTGAAAAGAGCACAGGCAAAACTAAGTCTGCAGAACCTGACACAGTGCGCATCTTATCAGTGAGACCCCAAAAACTGGAGAGATGTGTCAAGACTCCGTGACTGTCAACTGTTCCAGGTGACGACCACAGTTTGGCCGCAACTTACGCAACACTGATAGGACGGAGGGAAGAAACATGTCTGTTTGTCTCACCTTCAAACAATGAAAAAAACGCGCGGTGGGGAGGGGGGAGAAGGGGGCTGTGGGGGAGGAGAGGTGATTCCGAAATTGGAACGACAAAAATGTTATCCCTTCTTTGCTAACTTCTACTACTGCTTCTCCTACTACTAGATCGCTACTACTACTACTACTACTACTACTACTACTACTACTACTACTACTACTACTACTACTACTACTACTACTACTACTACTACTTCTGCTGCTGCTGCTACTACTACTACCACTACTTCTGCTGCTGCTGCTGCTACTATCACTACTACTACTACTACTACTAATAATACTACTACTACTACTACTACTACTACTACTACTACTACTACTACTACTACTACTACTACTACTACTACTACTACTACTACTACTACTACTACTATTACCATTAATATATTTTACTATGATTACTGTTCCGATCATTATCACGACTATCCTTATTACTGAAACAAGTGTTCTATTTATTCAATTTCGTTTCTTACCCTTTAAACGCTTCCGATGTGATATGAACATCACCAAATTATGATTTTCAAAATGGAAAAAAAAATATGAAAGAGAACACGTTTTCTTAAAAATTGATTTGAAATACGGATCTTTTGGGTTTTCTTTAGAATTTTGCTATCAATACGGAGTGACACAGATATGGAATGTTCCAAAAAAAAAAAAAAAAACATCTCCACACCTTAAATTATTTCGGCCTACACAATGACAACCACGCCTTGGAAAAATCAACTCTATCTTATTCCCATCGGAAATCTGATTTGAATTACCACCGCCAGGAAAATAACGTCATGTTTTGACACAAGCCCTAACGGCATCAAAGGTGTGAACTATGGTCTGTGTATTGTGACATGACGGAAATGATCTGTCTACACAATAGTAATAATGATCGTGATCATGTACACAGAGCAAGATCAAGATCTAGGTCTTTCTAATACCGACAACACGGAACTTCCGAGTCGTCTGCCTCCCATTTTGCTCTCAGTGGCTCTCTCTCTCTCTCTCTCTCTCTCTCTCTCTCTCTCTCTCTCTCTCTCTCTCTCTCTCTCTCTCTCTCTCTCTCTCTCTCTCTCTCTCTCTCTCCCTCTCTCTCTCCCCCTTCCCCACTCTATCTCTCTCTTTCTTTCTCTCTCTCCCCCCCCCACTCTATCTCTCTGTCGCTATATCTCTCTTTTTCGTTCCCTCTCTCTCTCTCTCTCTCTCTCTCTCTCTCTCTCTCTCTCTCTCTCTCTCTCTTTCTTTTCATTTATCTCTCGTTCATCACCGTCAAACGCACCGTTTGCTCCTGTCAATTAATCATTTAAACCCCTCCCCCCCCCCCCCTTTTTTTTTTTCCCCTCCTCCGACACCTTTCAAACTATGATTGACAACTCCTCTTAATCTACAGGTTTTTAAAGCAAAAACGGTTGCGCCCGATTAGCACAGTATGTCCAACTCGACTTGATATACAGCTACTGTAGGCCGACCACATTAAATAGGAACCGTTCGTTTTCCACAGACGACTAATCTAGCGTTTTTGATTGAATAGCTCATCTCCCCCGCTCCCCCCCCCCCCCCCCCATTCCTTGCATAGTTAGCTCTAGCCTAGTTAACCCCCAAGTCTCTGGCTGTCCTTCAAGAGATGACCGCCACTAACGGCAGGTAAAGACTAGGCAAGCGGCAACATTACTGACCAACCTGGCCCGATCAGCAGTGTGAGCTTCGGTTGACCAGTGGTTTGAGAGCTCTGGAGGCACCTCGGACAGGAGGAAAGGAGGATAAACTGATAGCGCCAGAGAGGATAGGTACACAGCATCTCTCTGATAGCGTTAAAGACAAGGTAAGATACACAGCATCTCTCTGATAGCGTTAAAGACAAGATAACGGAAGGAAGGCAGCGCTTACAGTGCGGGGTTGTGGACGTGTGTACACGAATTATGAAGATTAAGTCCTAAGTCTTGTTCAGTACATAAGGCACTGGTGGATCAAAACCAAACATTATAATGCGGAATAATTGTGAAGATTTCTGATAGAAAGACAACCTAGAGATTAACCATCGCAGGAAAAGCTCTTTAATATCCAAGAAAAAAGAAGAGAGAGAGACAGAGAGGGAGAGAGAAAGAGAGATAGAGAGAGAGAAAGAGATAGATAGATAGATAGAGAGAGAGAAAGAGAGAGAGAAAGATGGAGAGAGAAAGATAGATAGAGAGAGGGATAGAGAGAGAGAAAGAGAGAGAGGGAGACAGACAGAGATAGATAGATAGATAAATAGAGAGAGAGAGAGAGAGAGTGGGGAAGAACGGTTATACCTGTACACTTGTATATCTTCCTGGTCTCAAGGTATGTTAGGTCAAAGTAACAGGCAGACGGCAGACAGATCGGAAATGACAGCCGGAAACACTGCTTAAACAGGGCGTCCATCACTTATTGTTCTTGTTATTGAACTCGATAGATAAATTGACTTAGGCGACATCCCGGCCCAGTATCATACACAACATTAAAGTTTGACATGATAAGCTGGAGCTGGTTTTTAATTCCTCCCTCCCCTCCCCCCCCCCCCCCCAAACTACCCCCCTTTCTAAACCATTTCCTCCGTTCCTGCCTATAGCACCGCTATGTCCAACTAATAGTAATAAACGCAACATTGAAAGGTCATAACTGTATGTAGAGCAGAGTACAGTAGATCTTTGATTCCAATTACGGTCCGTCTCCTAAGCTGCTGAAGGCATTATTTTAAAGGGGAAAAATAATACTACGGTGTCAATCTGGACGTCATATTAGCCGCTCTGTGACCCTTAACGTGAGCTCCGCTAACAAATTAAGGAGAGCTCACGGTATCTTCGCCAGCACGCGATCCGCGTCAACGTTAACTTAACAAACTCCGTCTCACAAGTTTTCTCGTGAAGGTTGATATGTAGAGTAATCTTAAAAAAAAAAAAAAGAAAAAAAAGAAAAGAAATATTGTTAAGGTGATTTACCTGAAATTAAGGATATTATGTTTAATTCTCTGTCTTACACGTATAACTTAACTATACAGCATTGGAAAAGACTCATTTTTTCTAAGAGAGGTAAAAGGTTATGGATGCGGGTTTGTCAAGCTTAGTGGATAGAAACTGTTGCGTGTAAATAAGCGGTTGCTTGGTTGCTCAAGATGGTAGAGGCGTGTGTATTCTACAAGCGGGGAAAAGAGGACTGTTCAGAGAGGCAGAGAAAGAGAGAGAAAGAAAGAAAAAAAAAGAAATAGAAAGAGAGACATACATACAGACAGAGAGAGCGAAGGAGGGAGGGGCATAAAGAAAAGCGAAAGAGATTTTTAAAAAAAAGAAAAACAAAGTTAGAGAGTCACAGGATAATATGGATTACTGCAGACAAAAGGAGTGTGAGAAAAATTAATGTAGATTGGTAGAAACAATTTTTTTTTATAACCAATAAAAAACAAAACTTAAAACAAAAGGGCGAAATGTCTCTATGTGTGTGTGTGTGTGGAACGGGATAGAAGATTGTGTTCACCATTCAGGAAAACGTCGCATAAAACGTCTTCCTGGATCCTCGAGACAGGTAAGTCCTTGTTTATCTCCGGAAAAAAAAAGTTTCATTACGTGATTAAGTGATTCAGTTCAAATCTTAAGAAACAGTGGATCTGTAAGATACAGAAAAGAGAGAGAGAGAGAGAGAGAGAGAGAGAGAGAGAGAGAGAGAGAGAGAGAGAGAGAGAGAGAGAGACGGACAGACAGAGACAGAGAGAGAGGCGGTCAGACAGTCAGAGAGCTAAACTGACGGATCGAGAGAGAGAGAGAGAGAGAGAGAGACAGACAGACAAACAGACAGACATACAGACAGACAGAGACAGAGAGACAGAGACAGAGAAATAAAGAGACAGAGAGACAGAGACAGCAAGGGATAGAGACAAAGACTCAGGGGTGATGGACAGAGATATAGAAACAAAGAGAACAGAGCGAGAGACCCAGGGAGACAGAAACACAGAGAGAGAGAGAGAGAGAGAGAGAGAGAGAGAGAGGGGGGGAAAGAGAGAGAGAAACAGAGACACAGAGGGAGAGAGAAACAGAGACAGAGAGACACAGACAGACAGACAGAGAGACAGAAAGAGAGAACGAGGGGGAGAGAGAGAGAGAGAGAGAGAGAGAGAGAGAGAGACTAGCTCTAACCGATTTGAACACACACACACACACACTGGCTGTCAATCAAGCTCAAGAGGCAGTCTGAATGTCTGATGTCTATGTGCCTGTCAGTGTGTCCGCTCCTCTGTCCGCCGGTATGTCTAGCGATCACTGTGTGGTGAATGTCAAACCGTGGAACCGTTCCCACACGGCTAGAATAGGCCAGTCTTGTATATGATACCACCGCCACGTTTTCTCTCATGTGTCAAAGAAATATCAAGAAAGAACATTCACGGGAAAAAAAACCCACTTCACGTTTTGAACGGTGCAACGTGTACCTATTCATCAGCGGTGAACCAATTAGTGCAAAAATTGGTCAGGGAAACATAAGGTTAGTTTACTCGTAAGAATGTTCTAGTCCAGTGATTCAGGTTTATGATTGGGCAGAATTTCTGATCCATGTCTTCTGGTTTTACAGCAATGCCAGTACAGGTGCATTGTGTAGTTGGAGGAGATTTTTTTTTTTTAATTTTGACATGATGCGAGTTTAATGATAGGTTGGATTTTGCTTTGAACGATTCGGGCTTTTCATCATCATTATCGTCATTATCGTCATTATGGTCATTATGGTCATTATGGTCATTATCACCGTCCTCAGCGCCATTGGTTCTTTTGTTTTTATTTTTTAACTCTAATTTTAATTTTGTTTTTTTTTCTTTCAACTTTTTATTTCTCTTTTTATTTTTTATGTTGTTACTATTACTATTATTATTATTATTATTATTATTATTATTATTATTATTATTATTATTATTATTATTATTATTATTATTATTATTATTATTATTATTGCTGCTGTTGTTGTTGTTGTTGTTATTATTATTATAATTATTATCATTACTACCACTACTACTACTATTACTACTACTACTACTACTACTACTACTACTACTACTACTACTACTACTACTACTACTACTACTACTACTACTACTACTACTACTACTACTACTACTACTACTACTACTACTACTACTACTACTACCACCACTATAACTACTACTACGGCTAATAGAACAACTAATACTACTACTACTACTACTACTACTACTACTACTACTACTACTACTACTACTACTACTACTACTACTACTACTACTACTACTATTACTACTACTACTATTATTATAATCACCATCTTATATAGCAGCTAGGATCGATCATGAAAACAATCACCATCTCACAGAAAGCCCAGCGACTATTATTTTACGGAACGGCCTGAAATGTTTCAATAGTTAACAATCGAATCTCTAATGGTGAAATATTCCAAGTATTTCCTTAACAGCCGATATGGTCATCACCTTGTATCTGTGTATGTAAATATAAGCAGGTAAAGTCTATGCAAGACTTTCCCCCTGTTGTCCTGCGTGACCTGTCACCGTGACGAAACGTTGCAGAACCAGGACGACAGGTCGTCGTTATGACCTTGAGACAGGTTGACTTTCAGCAGGAACGATGTAACAACAATATCAAACTTTTCTGTCCTTCTCCTCTTCCTTATTATTTTTTATTATTATTATTTTTTGGTGCATTTAGTAGGCCAGGGGAGATAAATGTATAAAAGATTATCGTTTTCTTCAATAAATTTATTAAGTCCCCTGATATTTGTGTATCTGAAAATATTGTTTTCAAACTTAATCGAGTTATTATTTTTAACTAACCCGACACTCAAACCAGCGCTCGAGGTAATAGGGCTTTATGGAAAGAATTTGAACAAGATAAGTTTCTTTGACGAACAAATACACAGAAAGGTGTATGTATATAAAAACAACAACAACAACAACAACAACAAACTTTATTTGGGCGTGTCAACACAATAAAAACGAAAAAAAAAATATCAGCGTATCCGTCTGGCGCTTAAACTTGCAATTTTTTCCATAATTACAGGTTCACTCCTTCAAGCCGAAATAAACAAAACATGTGAAGATCGTATTTTTAAATAAACAAGTAGACAGTTATGTTCATCTCCTCATAAGATGTTTTAATTTAATTCAAACGCATAATTATGAAACTTGAGTCATCATATCCGGTATTCAAAAGCTTGGTTTCTTCGAAATTCTTGATTGCACGTCATAAAGATCAATGCATGATAAAGGTAGGAAACCTATCGAGCAAGAAACGTGCCAAATCAACACAGCGGTTTCTCAGAACCACTTTAAATGATTTCCCGGACGTATGCCCACAGCCTGTTGTATTTTGGTTCAGAGAATGATCTGTGTACATCGTAAAGAATAGACTTGATGCATTAGACCTTGAACATTGACGCAACAAAGTGATAAAATGACGTCTTGTGCGTTTGTTGAATTTGAAACAAACATCCTTTTTATTAATTTATTTTTTTCCTAAATTGACGAGGAGTGCAATTAAGTTTTTATGGCCGTAACTGATGCATAAAGTCAGAGAAATGCTGCAGCATTTTGTCATTCCTAGCGCCAATCACTAAGCGCAAAGTTAAAGGTACCAAGGGAACTTTTCAGCTACCAAGACCAAAGACTCTTATATTTCCCGCAAACCTAAGAATAGGGCTAGAGAGATGGGATCGAGGCTTTCTGAAATAACAGTTATAGGGCAAGTCACGGAAGTTAACAAACTTTAGCAATAAGTGTAAGAGTGAGCTGTATCATTTAACTATTTAGCGGAGTTAGGACAGTTACATATTTTTGTTGTGTGGGCCTGAAGGCCGAATTATAAGTGCGTTCTGGGAGCAATTCTGTCCTGACTATGCCTAAAAGTTGAAAGAAAAAGATCACTATAACTCAAAGTTGCAATATTCAATGTTCAATTCTGTGACTTGGCCTGTATAATTTAAGGAAGCCTCGGATCCAACCCCACAACCAGATAGTCCAATCTAGGATTCGAACGCTTAATCTTTTAATTGTTAGTCTACTGATCTACCAAAGTCACCTATATATCTTACACCCGGCTAATTCCACTTATGTCTGTTAAAATTGCAACGGTGTGTACGTATTCGTAAAACACATTGTTCATAAGTGCCCTTATCTGTTACGCCCCAAATCTCATCCTTGGCCTACATATTTATGAAGGAGGGTGAGAGTCTGACAATCTGAATGATTAAGTTTCGCGTGGGAAAGATAGAAGAGAAAACGACAAAACTAACACTTACTAGATCTAGGCCTATATGATTGTTCGAGTAAGTTTAGCCATTGTAGTAACGCTGGTTAAGACAATCAATGTTTTACAGCACAGATCAAATATGGCTACTTCCTGTGTGTTCAAACAGGGTATTAAATGAGCAACATTAAGTAAATAGAGAATATTTATTGAGTAAATTTGACAGTAAACTAATTTATATAAAAAATACTTGTTGACAAGGGAACATTCAAACAATGGCGGGATCAGAATAAATGATGAAGAAGAGGTGAAAGGGAGGGGGTTGATTTAAGAGGAAAGTGAGAAAGAGTTGGAGAAATATGAAATCAAAATAAGAAAACAAGAAAAGATCAAGGTGAAGTCTTGAAGAATCAGGTGAGAGAGGATACGTGGATTAATAGATAAGACAGACAGAGAGAAAGATAGATGTATAAAAATATTGATAAATAAAAAGGTAGACAAAAGAGACAGATAGATATCAAAATAGGCGGATGGTTTGCGCGATAGAGTATAATATGTAGATAAGTAGAAACACACACACACACATATATATATATATATATATATATATACACACACATATATATTTATATACGGTATGAATAGGGGAAAGCTGGAGAGATATTCAGATAGATAGAGAGACAAAGGAGGAGAGAGATAGAGTGAGAGAGTGAGGGGAGGAGATAGAGGGAGGGGGTTAAGGAAATTCAGGCAGGCAGGCCTTTAAAAGATGAAAAATCGAGATCTTTACATGTATGTCCTTATCATAAAATGAAAACCAAAAACTTGAAACACCTCAAACTCTCACATAGGTATAGATCTAGTAACAGCTTAGTCCAATCACCCTCTCCAAATGTGCTGTCGTATGATTATATTGATCTATTCTACATGTCACACCGACACCCAACTCACCTTCAGCTGCTGCCTGATTGGGCCCGGGGCCAGGGGCCAAGACCTACGGTTCAGAGGGTTCGCAGTTGACCTCACTGCCCGCCTCCTAACGGCCTCAGATCTTTGCATGGTGCGAGTACCACTGCTCATAGTTTTAGAACCACTGGGAGACCTATTGGATCCAGTTTGCGTGAGATTAGAAACACTGTTTAAACACTTTTTAACACCTCCAAGTTTAGAACCGCCGACTGAAGACGGACGCTCAGAGTCGTTCGAAAAGTCAACTTCGCCGGCGCTCACTTCAGATATCCTGCCCAAATTGTCCAATCCTATCGGCTTCCCTGCCAGGTACCAGCTAGATCGGAATTCCTGGCCTCCTAACCCGCCGGCAAGACTGCCAATGCAAGACTTGAGGTAATTGTATTCCTTCATGAGCCAAAACTGTACAGGTATCGGTACTCTTGTGGATATCTCACATCAGATTGGCCTCAGGAGCTTTTACCAAACGTGGACTGATTTGTCAAAGGCACGTAAATTTAAGTTAATGTCCACCAGGAAAGTTATCAAAAAAAAAAAAACCTCGCCTGCGAGCTGTTCATTAAGCCACATTCATAGCGGCTTTTCGACGTGGTCTCATAGAGAGAGTGTCTAGAGTCGATCTACTTGTCCGTGAATTGGTTTTCTAAGAGAGTTGAAATCCTACTTGAATAACAAAGGATACTTCAGTTTATGGTTTTCCATTGGCTCTTACCACGATCAACAGATAAGAGAGTAAGTTCACAGAGCAGTCTACAGGCCTCTCTGCTTTTGAAGAGATAATTAGAATTGAAGCAGATTTTACAACGTCGTCCATGGCCCTCTCACACCTACATGACTCAGGAATTCTATTACGTAGCGCAGTTTCATCAGATGAATTTCTCTATTTCCCGGAACTTAGGGGACGTAACCAGCGCACATGATCTATTACATAACACAAAACGCATTCTCCACGATTAGATGAACACAAAACCTGATAACTCAAGTTGGACTAAACCTGATAAACTAAGTTCATAACAGGTCAGCAATACAACGCGTGCAAACGGTTTTATCGCATCTCCTGACAGCAATATGAATTTTGAAAGTTTGTTTAAACTTAAAGCAATAAAAGAAAGCGTGTTATTCCAGAATCAGAAGATATCATCATGTGATAAACTCTCGCAGTGTTCGAATATTTGAACATGTGATGGCTGTTCAAAGTTTACAAATATTTCCATGTGACAACCCTTCAAACAATTCATCTTAATCTACGAAAAACCGACACTCGTCTAAAGTTTAAGAATTTTGAAACACGTAATACTCGCTGGAAGTTTTTGTGTTACTTTTTTTTTAGTATATGGTGCACTTTTTTACTGCTGTTAAAAAAAATTAGGTCAGAATGCAACTGATTATTCATATCATTAATTCCTTCCGACTGAATAAAATTGTATAAATTGAGTCTATAGAACAAGCACATATAGCTTTTTTGGGAGTATGTATATTAAAGTTTAGCAGAACAATGTAAGCCCTAAACTTCTCAGATGGAATTTGTAAATATTTAAATTTTTTAAACGTATCATCTTGAGTTAATGCTGCGGGAATACACATCACGACACAGGAATGTGCAGAAATATATTCAACGTTTTGCTAAATGGTAACATAAAACAAATAGGTAAACACAAGTGTTAGTAAAACAGACTTCTTGTAGTTGTTCCATAAAGAAAACTCCCACACTCGGGTAGTCTGGGCTAACCTTGCAGAACTGTTGGAATGAACCTCGGAATCCAAATAAATATGGATAAAGGATAAAATAAAGCTTACATTTTTTTCCTAATAAAAATCGGAACTGGAATGACCACAGAGTGTATATGGTGTAAAATTACAAAATGTTTATTAAAAACGAGAGCGGCATTGCTTTCGCATTGCGCCATGTATATTCCGTGAGTTAGAAATCCAAACAGATTAATAATGAAATGATACATCTGACTAGTCTGTGGAGATACAGTAATATCGAT
This sequence comes from Elysia crispata, assembly GCA_033675545.1. Taxonomy (NCBI): domain Eukaryota; kingdom Metazoa; phylum Mollusca; class Gastropoda; family Plakobranchidae; genus Elysia; species Elysia crispata. Next base: position 94,369 of record JAWDGP010001867.1, read on the forward strand.
ATCACAATGAAAATAATACCACCGAAATAACACCGACCAGAAATATACAGAATACAATGAAATATACAAACTCAATATCACTCAGATATAACTGTGACTGTCTAAAAAAAAAAAAAAACAATAGATGACCAAAGACACTTTTCAGATTAACTTGTAAAATAAAAATTTAGAAAATTTCTTTCACAACCTCCTACTGGAAAATATTTACATTAGTGAGATAATACCGCTAGAACACACAGCTAACTGCAGGTTGGGCTGAGATGGAGTAAAGCAACAGTGTTACTCTGGTCGTTAGAAAAATCTCGCTGAACGCATCGAGGTTTCCGCCAAGAACGCGCAATATTTCAGCTTAACCCGCAGAGGGCAAACTTCGCGAACCAACCGATCTCACTCATACCATTCCCCCCCAATCCTTTCCCGCTCGTTACACGGACTCCACTTTGGCACAAACTGTTTGACGCCAAACACATAAAAAATTAACTGACCCTTTTATTGATCTCCACGTCCACGGGCCTTTTTGAAACACAGTGGGGAGTGGACTGGGGACGCAGAGCCTTGCAGCGGACAGGTATGGTTTGGGTTCGAAATCGGTTTTTTATTCGCTCTAATACGTAAATGTGTGAGATAACTCT
>JAWDGP010001867.1:100000-122500 GCA_033675545.1 Elysia crispata
AGCTGATTAATTAATTGATTGATTGACTTGTTCGTTGAATCTCTATTATGTTTGGACATTTTTTATTCAACAACCCACGAGAAGCAGCGATCTGGTCGCCTTCACAAATATTTATGTCTTTAAAATTCCTAAAAATATTAAGATAGCCCCAATCAGCTTGTTATTGACTGACTGTGCTGTTTGATATAGCCACAACAGAGTGATTTTAGGCCTTTTTTCAACTCAAACTTAGCCTTAGCCTCCGTCTGGCCTGAGGGGCAGAGCTGAAAAGATGAGATCTCAAACCCCCACAGTCAAGGCCGCTCCCTCTTTATTCTTTTTTTTCACAAATATTTATGTCTTTAAAATTCCTAAAAATATTAAGATAGCCCCAATCAGCTTGTTATTGACTGACTGTGCTGTTTGATATAGCCACAACAGAGTGATTTTAGGCCTTTTTTCAACTCAAACTTAGCCTTAGCCTCCGTCTGGCCTGAGGGGCAGAGCTGAAAAGATGAGATCTCAAACCCCCACAGTCAAGGCCGCTCCCTCTTTATTCTTTTTTTTTTTTCAAACGAGAATAAGTTTTAAAGATTTTAACCTGGTTTTACTGTGAATTAGATTGGAAATCGCAGTACGTTTGTTATGCTTGCTTTATTTTCTTGGTTGCAGCTTAACTGTTAAGACACCACGGAAATTATTTATCCTATTTAATTTCGTTTAAGCGGTCTCCGTATTAAACAAGTAGGGAGGGAGAACAAAATAAGGTTGTCGTGACTTTTAAATGGTTGGAAGAGGGAGGAATAAAAATAACTTTTCGAGAAAACTTCAGAATAAAATTATATCGCATGACATTTCTGTTATTGCACAATGAGGGAGAGCTAGAACTCATCGAATATTGGTTTCACGGGTTCGAGCATTTATATAAGATCAAACCCAGCAAGCAATGGTTAAAATCAGATGCATAATATTCTAAGAATGTTTTCAAAAAAATCCAAATCAAAACTAAACCCACTACCATAGCCGAATAAAAAATCGCCGTTCTATCTTTATTGATCCACGGGTCTGAAAATAACAATAGCTACAGAGAGGATGCGTCGTCGTTTAACAAAGATCTATACCCTACGACCTACTTATTGACAGTTTTCTAGAGATGATCTTTCAGTCACAATGGAAATATTTTATTGCGCTGTATTATCTATGTGTTCACATCCTTGGGAAAGGTTAATGGTGTCTGAAACTTTTTACCCGTACCAATGAAGAATGATGAAAAGTCTTCAGCCTTTGTTTAGAAGTATATGAGGCAGAAAATGTAGGGCCAGTAGCGGTAGAAGAATAGAGGTATTAAAGTAGTAGTGGCAACAGTATTAGTGGTGTCGGGTAGTAAAAGTAGTAGTAGTAGTAGTAGTAGTAGTAGTAGTAGTAGTAGTAGTAGTAGTAGTAGTAGTAGTAGTAGTAGTAGTAGTAGTAGTAGTAGTAGTAGTAGTAGTAGTAGAAGTAGTAATAGAAGTAGTATTAGTAGTAGTAGTAGTAGTAGTAGTAGTAGTAGTAGTAATAGAAGTAGTAGTAGTAGTAGTAGTAGTAGTAGTAGTAGCAGCAGCAGCAGCAGCAGCAGTAGTAGTAGTAGTAGTAGTAGTAGTAGTAGTAGTAGTAGTAGTAGTAGTAGTAGTAGTAGTAGTAGTAGTAGAAGAAGTAGTAATAGAAGTAGTAGTAGTAGTAGTAGCAGCAGCAGCAGCAGCAGCAGCAGCAGTAGTAGTAGTAGTAGTAGTAGTAGTAGTAGTAGTAGTAGTAGTAGTAGTAGTAGCAGCAGCAGTTGTCGGCGTAATTGTATTCTAAGTAGCTTGCATAATAATTTAAGTTAAAACTGTGGATTATTACGACTAAAGCAGCGCCTTTACTCCAAATCATGAACTGATTAAGACGCGGCTTAATTGTGAAACATGGTTTCAAAAGTCCTTTACTTAAAGCCCCAACTTTATATCGGCAACACATAGGGTATTCAAGAACCCCTCTGACACTATACAGAAATGCACATGACGGAATCACAGTGAATCCATAGACTCCAGTAAAGAAATGTAATTAAAAAGGTCGTGTAATGTCACCGATAGACTCATGAAATCATAGTAGTTTGTGGCACAGAGCAACTGTTTACAGTTTCTGCTGGGGCACTTATCCCACAAGATTAGATCTAGATCTAGATTAGACACATTTGGCACCACACAAATTACGAAAAAAACAGTGTAAATCGCACAGGATGAAATTTAATGTTATATTTAAAAAACGTTCTAAAAAGTCTTTCCTATTCACTCATACTATGAGAAAAACTTAAATAATTACTAACGCTGTGAGAATGAACGTCAAAAAATATTCTCAACAAATTATTCTGCCTATGCTTCGAAACGATCCGAAGTTTTCACCAAAAAGTTCGGTTTTTTTTTTTTCTTCATCTATTATTGTATCTACAAACTTGTTCGTAAATATAAAGCCTAACCTAAAGTACCCTAGATGTACGGTAAATGAAGCATACCTTTAGGCCTATGGCACAATAAGTTACCAGACCAGAAACTGTATCACCCAGGTCTGTCTCGGTATGGAACTAGATCTAGCTAAGTTCAGCCCTAGACTCTAACACCTTGCTTTCTCGCAACGGTACGGCTGGATGATTTAGCAGTAATCCGATATAATATCGCAGGCCGAGGGGGAACGGATTTGTGGCACTGGTGGAACACTCCCCTTCTTTTTCTCCACTCCCCCCCCCCAACCTCTCTCTCTGTCTGTCTGTCTGTCTGTCTGTCTGTCTGTCTGTCTGTCTGTCTGTCTGTCTCTCTCTCTCTCTCTCTCTCTCTCTCTCTCTCTCTCTCTCTCTCTCTCTCTCTCTCTCTCTCTCTCTCTCTCTCTCTCTCTCTTCTTCTTCTTCTTCTTCTTCTTCTTTTTCTTCTTCTTCTTCTTCTTCTTCTTCTTCTTCTTCTTCTTCTTCTTCTTCTTCTTCTTCTTCTTCTTCTTCTTCTTCTTCTTCTTCTTCTTCTTCTTCTTCTTCTTCTTCTTCTCTCTATCTCTCTCTCTCTTGCTCTCTTACTATAAGTGTTTCTCATTCTTGATGTCTCTCCCTTACGTCTCTTTGCTTTCTGCTTTTGTTTAACTATGATTATCTGGTTTGAGTCTGGTTCTGTATATCTAACTGCCTGTCTGTCTGTCTCTCTCTGTCTCTCTGTCTTTCTCTCTGTTTCTGCCTCTCTCTCTTCTCTGTCTCTGTCTCTCTCTCTGTCTCGCTCTCTTCTCTTTCTCTCTCTCCCTTCTCTTTCTCGCTCTCTCTCTGTCTCTCTCTCTCTCTTCTCTTTCTCTGTCTCTCTCTCTGTCTCTCTCTCTCTCTCTCTCTCTCTCTCTCTCTCTCTCTCTCTCTCTCTCTCTCTCTCTCTCTCTCTCTTTGTACTCTTTATATCTACGACTTTTTGTTTTTGTTCTTGTTCTTATTCTTCTTCTATTTCTATCACTATACATAAAAAACAAATATTTTTTTTTATTACTTTTAAAACAAAAGAATCTCTCTCTCTCTCTCTCTCTCTCTCTCTCTCTCTCTCTCTCTCTCTCTCTCTCTCTCTCTCTCTCTCTCTCTCTCTCTCTCTCTCTCTCTCTCTCTGACACTCTTCAAAAGATGTAGACCAAGTTCGAGTCTGCCTCAAACGGTTACCATCGGTATAACTCATCTCAGTGCCCTCACACACAGCCCAAGAGACCAGTATGATCGTCAATAGACCTCAGATCAAGCAAAGCTTGGTTTGGTTTGGGTTAATGTAGCGCAGGCAGAGGCCGGCCAGGTACGGCAGGTAGGGGACCTGAAGGCAAGTCACGGGCCAGGGAAGACCCACCGCTGAGATTTGACACCTCTTTACGACCCGGTCGTAGATATAAAGAGTACAGAGAGAGAGAGAGAGAGAGAGAGAGAGAGAGAGAGAGAGAGAGAGAGAGAGAGAGAGAGAGAAAGAAAGAGAGAGAGATTCTTTTGTTTGAAAAGTGATTGAAAAATATTTTTTTTAAGTATAGTGATAGAAATAGAAGAAGAATAAGAACAAGAACAAAAACAAGAAGTCGTAGATATGAAGAGTATAGAGAGAGAGAGAGAGAGAGAGAGAGAGAGAGAGAGAGAGAGAGAGAGAGAGAGAGAGAGAGAGAGCTTCTTTCGTTTTTAAAGTAATTGAAAAATATTTGTTGTTTTTTTATTTATAGTGATAGAAATAGAATAAGAATAAGAACAAGAACAAAAACAAAAAGAAGAAGAAGATGTAAAAGAGGAATCACAAGTCATGTGACTCGACGAATGCATGATTCAGCCTCACTCGTTGTAAATAATGTTGTTTTTTTTTCGTATTAGTTCCAGTTTTATCATTTAACATGACACGTTCGACACGCCATTAAAAATTGAAGTTATCAAATTGAGAATAATTTTTGCCCTTACCCGCTCTTTTTTTTTAATTGACCATTCTTAGAACTTTTCCGATAAATACATGCTGTGCAAGTTGATGTTAAATTTTTAATCTTTTAATCTCATTTTTTTTTCTTTTGGTCGCTGCCCTGTCATAGTGACTGAGCTGAACTGCAGATAATAATCATTAAAAACAAGATAACATTATGATACCGCGAGGAGGCGGGAAGGAAGATGGAGGAAAGGGGAGAAGAAAGAGGTGAGAGAGAGAAAGAGAGAGAGAGAAAGAGAGAGGGAGAAAGAGATAGAGAGAAGGATAAGAGAGAGAGAGAGACAGAGAGAGGGAGAGAGAGACAGAGACAGAGAGAGGGAGAGGGAGAGAGAGACAGAGAGAGGGGAAGAGAGAGACACAGAGAGAGACAGAGAGAGGGAGGGAGGGATAAGAGAGAGAGAGAGACAGACAGACAGAGAGAGAGAGACAGAGAGAGAGGGAGAGTGAGACAGAGAGAGACAGAGAGAGAGGGAGGGATAAGAGAGAGACACAGAGAGACAGAGAGAGATATCAAGAACAAGTTGGAGCGTCTGGAGGATGGTCTGAAGGATGACTAGTATTACTAACGAAATACACGCACTACTCCAGAGTCGACTTCATGAGATCAATCAAATTGGAATTTAACAAAAGCCCAGAATGAGACAGCAATTGCAAAACGGTCCGCGAGGTTTTGTTTTTTTTCTATGAACAGTCATTGTATAAAAATTATATAACGTAGAAGTATATCGAATAGTAAGCATGACTCATTATAAATATCGTCAAGTTTGATGCCGATATGCATAATAATTTGTGGACCAAAAATACCTTTACAAGTTGGAAAAGAAATGACTCCACAGAAAAGTTAAAATTTCATTTTTTTTTTTTTTAATTAATCAACTTTCGAGACATCGCAATCTGTTAAGCAGCCAGTACGAGGTGCCTGTCAGAATCGGAGCGGAAGTGTTTGTGACGTTATTTAATCGTCGAAATTTGTGATAAGTTACTAAGTGGTCGCACTCGTATACCGACCGATGCGTTATAACGTTTCCTGGAACAGCGTCCACAGCGGTTCATGAAAGAGAGTAATTAGTGAAGTGTAGACCTACGGGAGATAATCATCAGACAAGTTTTGGCCGTATTTCCTTATTATCATGTTGGCAAGAAATCAGAGCCATAGTCAACGTATACCAGTGTGAAACAAGCAGTAGAATAATATTGGTTGAAGATTATTATCGCTGGCATTGATAAACGATGTTTTTTAAAAGAATAAAATGATAAACGGTGTTTGTTGAATTAGTTGCACACTTGATAATTTTTTTTTCAAGGCAAAAAAAATTTTTTTCACAATTGGAATAGTTAACTACTTTTATAAAATCAAAATCTATTTACAGATATTTTTTTCCAACATTCATTATAATGTCTGTTTAAATAACTGTGAGGCTAAGAATCCCCACGGGGCAATACACTTTTATCCACTTTAATTAATGCGAAGTACGTTTAAAAGAATCTAAAAACAGATTGAGGCAGTACAGAACAAGTCGATTTCCTTTATAACTATCAATAACTCAAAGCGTATGAAAATTATATCTATCCGCAGGTGTATCAAAATGTGTCAATGTCAATATTATTGGTTCTCCAAGCACGATTTGAAACGCGCGGTTTACACTGACAGGTTGAATTAATATACTCACATTAGCAAAATAATATGGTCACACCAATAAACCAAACGGTTAAAAAAATAACAGAGACAGTAACTGTGTGAGTAGCGCACGTGTTTAAAACGACTTTCAAATATCAGCTGAATTTATATTATAGCGCTCAAGTCGCTCTATATTTAGAAGAAATTTGATTATTTATCTCGGAGTGACACGGCCTTGGGAATCCAATCAGATCCTGAAATAGCGTGCGAGGTGTGAATCAAAGTTTACCAGTAAACACAAAAATACCAAGAGTTATCGTGTCATAGATAAGAAAGGAACCAAAATAAAGATAGAGCGAGATATTTTTTTTCACAAATGTGATTACGATTCCGAATTCCTTTCCACGTGATGAGTTTGATTAAAAAGTTATGAAAAATGAATGCAGCGGGTGTTTTTAATATCTATGTTTAGATAAGCTTTAGTATAACCATGGTATGGGATAATTATAACGATTTATCAGCAAACCTGGTCTATAACCATGGTAATGGATAATTATATAGATTTATCAGCAAACCTGGTATATAATTATGGTATTGGATAATTATATAGATTTATCAGCAAACCTGGTCATGTATAAAAATAAACAAATTAAATAAAGGTGAAAATTTCTACCTCGTTTAATTAAACCACAAAAAGAACAGCTTCTCAACCTAGATCTAGATCAAATAAACTCACCGAGTGATGGTTATGTGTGAAGTGAAAATGCAGCATTGTGTAAGACTGCGCCGCTTCCTCAGTCTTGAATTTCCATCTAAAATCTCGTGTTAAGACGCCCAAATGTTGTTAACAATCACAACTTTATCTCTTGCTGTAAAACGGAAGCTAAGACCAAAATGGCATGTTATTTTCACTCCATCCAATAAAACTTTCAGTCCATAAAGATGAATCATCCGTTGGGGGTGGGATACATTATATATTCATTCGAATCAAAATATCTTGGGTAAAAAAAAATTGCGCACACTACTGTAATAAATCAGTGGTGCGTCACCACTTAATGTGTTTAAAAAATAAAAAAAAAACTGGGGACTCGAGACTTTCATTCTCGGTGCTGCGCTGAAAGGCACCGGTGACGTCATAAAACTACGCGACGCGACGCAACGTCCTCCAATGAAAACCCTCGGAATAATCTCAACTTCGTTTCCGGCAAAGCTGACCTTAAACGCAGGATGCATTTGGGGGTTGTAAGTATAATTTAGCGGTACTGAGATCCTTCAAGACCAATTATCCTAATCTCCCATATAACGCAGTAAAGCTGCAATAATTGCAAAAACAGAACACTCGAGATGCGGAGAAAAACAAGGTAGATACGATCTAATTATTACGAAAACCGGATCTGAAGTGCTTTTCATTAGAGACCTTGATAATTATTTCCCTTGACAGCTGCCAGAATCATTAAGTGTATTCTTAGAAGAAAAAAAAAGCTGCTCATATTTTTTTCATTCTTAACTTCTTTTTTTCTTTAATAATTAATATATTGATATCTTGATTCATTTTTTTTAAATTAATAGGAAAAGAAATATAAATATACGTAGATTTACCGAGGCTAACGAGGGTGCTTTGTTCGTGCCAAGCCAATCCTATAAGCGTAACTTAAAAAAAAAAAGAAGCTAAAGATGCATCCTTAAAAGACCCAAATGTAAAAAATAATGACGCACCAAGGTATTGTTTCTATCCGGTGAGAAAATATTATCAAAGTGATTAAGAAAATATGGCTTCAGCTTTGCATATTTAATAATAATCATAATAACAACAACGACAACAACAACAACAACAACAACAACAGTAATAATAATGATGATGATGATGATGATGATGATGATGATGATGATGATGATGATGATAGTAATAATAATAATAACTATAATAATAATAATAATAATAATAATAATAATAATAATAATAATAATAATAATAATAATAATAATAATAATAAGAAGAAGAAGAAGAAGAAGAAGAAGAAGAAGAAGAAGAAGAAGAAGAAGAAGAAGAAGAAGAAGAAGAAGAAGAAGAAGAAACTGAAGATGACAATGATACTTATGATGACAATGATACTTATAATGAGTTTGCTTATGAAAACAAGGAGGCTGAAAGATAACCAGTTATTTATACCTTTCAAACTAAAAAGTAAAAAAAAAACCACAAAGTATTGTATGTTACGTACGACTGGGTGCTAAAGATTGATATTCATTTGGATTATTCTCACTCTGACCCCATTTCTAATCTAATCGCAAAAGACGTTTTTCTTTTAAAATATGGGTGGACATTTAGCGCTAAGTTATTTGTTTCTTTCTGTAGATGATTTCTATGAAGGTTGTCATAAACAGACAACCCAATCACTAGCATTAAAATAATCATTGAGATCCGGGCCTAAGGGCTAGACAAATCCTGCATCATATCAAATACCAAATCAAACTTAATAATGTAGATAATGAGTAGATAGATACATAGGTAGATAGATAGACAGATAACTAGATAGATACATAATTATAATACACACACAGACACACACACATATATATATATATGAGAGAAAGAGATAGAGATAGAGAGAAGAGAGAGAGAGAGAGAGAGAGAGAGAGAGAGTCGAGATGTTTAAGTTGATCCCAATTTATCGAGAAATCAAATAAAGAGTTGTGGATGGAACAGTAAATTTGGCAATTGTGGGGCATAAAAGTTTGCGAGAGCTGGGATTGACTCATACCCCGTTCAATCAATCAATATCCTGCTGCATCAAAGAGAAAAACATTGCAGTCAATAAAATAATGAAATCTGTCAGAGAGATAACAGGGCAAGCGACGCGACCTTCTAGAAAACTGCATGGTGTGTTATTGAAGCATACCAGAGATAATTTTAAACATTTAAACAGCAATGACTCATATCAAAGCTTTCCGAAAGATTGAAATCGGGATAAGAGGGGGGGGGGAAGAGAGAGAGAGAGAGAGAGAGAGAGAGAGAGAGAGAGAGAGAGAGAGAGAAGGAGAGATAGACGGATAGATAATAGTACTATGTAGAAAGAAAGAAAGAAAGAAAGAAAGAAAGAAAGAGAGATAGAGAGAGAGAAGGAGAGATATACAGATAGATAATAGTACTATGTAGAAAGAAAGAAAGAAAGAAAGATAGAAAGAGAGATAGAGAGAGAAGGAGAGATATACAGATAGACAATAGTACTATGTAGAAAGAAAGAAAGAAAGAAAGAAAGAAAGAAAGAGAGATAGAGAGAGAAAAGACTTAATGAGTCGGAAAGAAACAGTATTATAGGAAATACAGAACGAGTTAGAAAATGGCGATGACAACATAACACATCATAGCAAACACAAAGAGCTGAACACATTCAGATGCAAAGGAGGGAAAGGAGAAAACAGCCCACGGAGCTCTTTACAACAAGAGAGAGAATAAAAGACTTCTTTGATTCTGCACATTTAGAGACCGTGGGAGGAAGAAATTCCAACTACACGCCGAGTGCACACACACACACACACACACAAACGATACGATGTCTCTTCAATCCAACACAGTCCCGATTCTTTAACGGAGTAATAAACATTTTATAAATTTATGGATCCCCGCCCTGCATGGAGATCTAAATGATTTCAAATGGAACACCAGCCATATTAGGCCGTATAGATTGCTGTCCAGGAAGGCCAATTCAATTCAATTATATCCAGTTGAGCTAAGATGCAAAATTAATACATGTATGACTAGTTGTATCTAGCTTGGATATAGAGGAGGCAAACCACTGGGTTAATATAATAATGTAAGAATTATAAGAGCTAGAATTTTAGGTAGTGCTCAGCAGTGGTTAGGGTAAGGCTTTTCAGTGAAAATGACCGGAAATGCTTGAATTGGTGGGATTAGAACCATCCACTTATAAATACTTCGGCACCCATCACCTTGCCACTCAAAGAGAACATAGCTTATACCAATTCACCACTAACGCTCCCTTTAAAAAGAAAGTTTCAAGGCGAATGTATTTACTAAGCCTCCCTAAGTAGTGAGCACTACCTAAAATTCAAGCTCTTATAATTCTTAGTTATAATTCTTAAAATTATTCTCAGAACCTTCAACAGCCCGAGATTCAAATTATCCTAGAGGTTTCAAAAGTTCATTGCGGAACAAACGACATCATTCAGTTTTTTCCCTGATGTGCAGTATATATAGCACTTCAGTCCACACTTCCCTGACACGGAACGTTACGGATAAGGCCTGAACCTTTTCTCACTATGGTGGGAAGTTGAAACACCGTTAAAATAATAACACATCTGGCAGCAACACACTGCGGCTATGGTTTGATTCAGTAATGGGACGCCAATTTCACCGCCAGTAAAAATCTTAGTTTTTCTTAACGAACTTATCCCAAAACCATAGAGATGGGTAATGGCGGCACAGGTAACGGCTGTTTAAGATGAGGGCTTAAAGAATGTATTTTCCTCCTCTATTTAAACTATTGTTTTCTTTTTCTTGTCCTTTCTCATTTTCATTCTTACCGCTATTTCTCTCTCTGCCTGTCTATCTGTCTGTCTGTGTGTATGCGGGTGTGTGTGTCTGTCTGTGTGTCTGTCTGTGTGTCTGTCTGTCTGTCTCTCTCTCTCTCTCTCTCTCTCTCTCTCTCTCTCTCTCTCTCTCTCTCTCTCTCTCTCTCTCTTTCTCTTTCTCTCCGTCTCTCTTTCTCGATCTCCCACTTTCTCTCTCAGACAAACACACTCTTCCTCTATTTCTCTCCTCATCCCTCCCTCGCCCACTCTCCCACCTCTTTATAATAATTAGCTCTCATACATTCTCTACCTCTTTATATTTTTTGTCTGTCTTATTGTCTGTGTTGTCTTCCTAATTACTCCTTGGGTCTCTCTCTCTCTCTCTCTCTCTCTCTCTCTCTCTCTCTCTCTCTCTCTCTCTCTCTCTCTCTCTCTCTCTCTCTCTCTCTCTCTCTCTCTCTCTCTCTCTCTCTCTCTCTCTCTCTCTCTCTTAAGAGTATTTCTTTACGTCTTCATCTCTCTCCTCCTTTTTTGGCCTCTTCCATCTTGTCCTCGACCAAACACTTGAGTAGAAGTTGTCACACTACAAGGGGAGGCAATCATGCCCTAGGTTTGCCCAACTATCAAAACACGGGAAAGTTTGGTTCTCTTCAACGCTTGATGTTTCCACTCTATCGACTTCTGTCTCCCTCATACAGACATCAACACACTATAACTCCCAAGAAGCAGAGCGAAAGAAGAAGAATGTAACGATATGGATAACGGGCCCCTGTTATTCCATCCGAACAAACACACGACCGCACAAACATTTGTTCAGCGGTGCACACAATGGAACCACTTCGCAACCCGTGTGATAACCACGCGAGATATTCCTCGGGAACCAGTGTAGGGTGGGGTAGTGGTTACAGTCTACACGAGATAAAAATATCTCCTCAGTAGATACTAGGCACAAGAACTTCAAATGTACTGGTTGACCTGTGAGATGGAGAGCTTGCTCCAGATTTGGAAAACGAGTGGGTGAAAAATTTATCGGAAACTGATCGATGCTATCTGTCTGTCTGCCTGTCTGTCTGTCTGTCTGTCTGTCTGTCTCTCTCTCTCTCTCTCTCTCTCTCTCTCTCTCTCTCTCTCTCTCTCTCTCTCTCTCTCTCTCTCTCTCTCTCGCTATCTCTTTGCCTCTCTCACACGCTATTTTTCCGTCTGTCTGTCTGACTGTCTGTCTATCTGTCTGTCTGTCTGTCTGTCTGTCTGTCTGTCTCTCTCTCTCTCTCTCTCTCTCTCTCTCTCTCTCTCTCTCTCTCTCTCTCTCTCTCTCTCTTTCCCTCCTTTTTTTTCGAACGCGAAGAGATCGTTCAAATACCACAGATTATCTGAAGATACTTTACGCTGTATGTCATTTAGTTTATGTTTGAACAACAACAACAACAACAACAGCAACAGCAAATAAATTCAAAATTGAAACTAAACTTCATTTCGGGATACGACTTCTTTCACAACAAACTTTTTTTTTTCTTTTTCCTTACATCTAATCTAAGATCAGGCACAGGATCCAGACACTACTCCAATATTAAACCTCTGTAAATCGTATGAGATTCAATAGCAATATTTGCAAAAGAGATAACCCAGTCTATTCTTAATCTCATAGAACGTAATCATTATCAGCAGTGATTTGCTCACCGTAGTCTTTTGATAAACTGTGGACGAAACTTAAAAGAAACGGACGCTTTCACAGGAGAAAACCCAATAACTGTCAAGTTCCCACAGCGCCACTTTGCAGTGGTCCCTATTTTTATGTAAATTACCGAACACTAAAAACGCCAAGAAACGGCGATTTTATGTCGCCCACCATTCGGTTGGCTGAAAGGTGTGAATCTTGCCATTAAATCTAACTGGTTACCAGAATAGTCTCCACTACGTCATCTTCAAGGACGGACTAAGATTTGCTTTCGCATTGCGTTCAGACGCATTCAACTTTTGAGCGAGTATTGTATTTCCATTTTTCCGCTTTCTATCTCAACCAGAGCATCACAGAGCTTTCTATTTCATATGACCATTTTACTCAAGAGTAGATTACCCCCCATCTGTTACAATAGTCGTAACGGCTTAAAGAAACGAGGAGAAAATAATTATGCTAAAAGACGATTGGCTAATCCCACATCGTTTCATGACGCTAACAGTTCAATACGCATGCGCTTGGAGATATTAGGCGGATCGTTACGAAGATTACCCAGTATTACTGTTAACGAGGAGCCGTATGTGGTTTTATTGGCTGATAAATGATTTATTGGCTGCACGTTGCTAGCGTAAGGAGCCATAACACACCATCCACGTCTTGAGGTATAGAATGTGGGCTATTTTATCCCTGTGAAGTTGGAAGATCATCGTCTCAGGGGTAAAATACACTGTGCACATTGTTATGATGGGGAGATGTACTTAGGGAAGAAGAACGAAAACTGTTTGTTCTGCTCTCCAGTTGCACGCTCTCTCTCTCTCTCTCTCTCTCTCTCTCTCTCTCTCTCTCTCTCTCTCTCTCTCTCTCTCTCTCTCTCTCTCTCTCTCTCTCTCTCTCTGTCCTTCTATCTATCTATCTATCTATCTTTCGATCTATTTATCTTTATAACTAACCACCTATCTATCGCGCTGTTTCTATCTATCCCTCTCTCTCTCTCTCTCTCTCTCTCTCTGTCCTTCTATCTATCTATCTATCTATCTATCTATCTTTCGATCTATTTATCTTTATAACTAACCACCTATCTATCGCGCTGTTTCTATCTATCCCTCTCTCTCTCTCTCTCTCTCTCTCTCTCTGTCCATCTCTCAATCTATCTATCTATCTATCTATCTCTCGATCTATTTATTTGTATAACTAACCACCTATCTATCGCGCTGTTTCTATCTATCCCTCTCTCTCTCTCTCGCTCTCTCTCGCTCTCCTCTCTCTCTCTCTCTCTCTCTCTCTCTCTCTCTTCCTTCTATCTATCTATCTATCTCTCTTTCGATCTATTTATCTTTATAACTAACCACCTATCTATCGCGCTGTTTCTATCTATCTCTCTCTCTCTCTCTCTCTCTCTCTCTCTCTCTCTCTCTCTCTCTCTCTCTCTGTGTCATTATATCTATCTATCTATCTATCTTTCGATCTATTTATCTTTATAACTAACCACCTATCTATCGCGCTGTTTCTATCTATCCCTCTCTCTTTACCTCCCCACCCCCCTCTCATCTCTCCTCTCTCTCTGTCTCTCTCTCCTCTCTCACTCTTCCCCCACTCTCTCTCCACTCTCTCTCTCTCTCCTCTCTCCCTTTTTTCTCTCTCTCCTCTCTTTCTCCTCTCTCTCCCTCTTTCCCCCCCCCTCCTCTCATCTCTCTCCTCTCTCTGTCTCTCCCTCCTCTTTCTCCCTCTCTCCCCTCTCATCTCTCTCTCTCTCTCTCTCTCTCTCTCTCTCTCTCTCTCTCTCTCTCTCTCTCTCTCTCTCTCTCTCTCTCTCTCTCTCTCTTTCTCGCTCTAAATTGTCCTGACCTTGTTCCTCCTCTATTTACCAAAAAAGCCGTATATATAAAGCGTTTCTCGTTTCGGGCGGAGTCAGATTGTCTCTATCGATAGCGGATACTTTCTCTAGCGAGTCCTCGCCGTCTCGATGTCCACTTACGTCACAGGGAAGTAAATTGTTCACCCCTCTAGACCCCATCTAAACCCCTGTAGACAACCGTAAACAAAAAGATCTACCCCCCAATGCTTTCATCTCTAGTCAAAACAACATCCCTTACGTCAAGAGAGAGGCACGGCTCTTGACCTTGAAGCAGAGCCAAAAAAAAAAAAAAAAAAGTGGGGGGGAGGGGGAGGGAGGGGGAGTGAGAGAGAGAGAGAGAGAGAGAGAGAGAGAGAGAGAGAGAGAGAGAGAGAGAGAGAGAGAGAGAGAGAGAGAGAGAGAGAGGAGAGACGGTGGATGGTTTATGTGGGTGGAATGAAAAATTTACCTCCAAAACCGTCGACTGTAACTAACATACTTGATAAAGCTGGCACGACAATTATAGAGCCCTATACCCAAAACCGATCAACAGGCAGACATGAATGTTAAAATCTGGAGGTTCCAGATTAATCGACCTGGTCACATCTTTACACGCAAACAGTACTTCAACAGGCAAACATGAATGTTATCATCTCGAGGTTCCGGACTAATCAAACTGGTCACATCTTTACAAACAAACAGTACTTCAACAGGCAGACATGAACGTTAAGATCTCGAGGTTCCCGACCAATCAAACTGGTCACATCTTTACAAGCAAACAGTACTTCAACAGGCAGACATGAACGTTAAGATCTCGAGGTTCCCGACCAATCAAACTGGTCACATCTTTACAAGCAAACAGTACTTCAACAGGCAGACATGAACGTTAAGATCTCGAGGTTCCAGATCAATTGAACTGATAAAGTGGATTACCCTGTACAGAAACTAAAATAAAGGGAAGGCGAGTTTCCTTTTTTTTTTTTTTTGTTTATTTATACGTGCCGCGCCTCGAGCCCTTAACTGTAGATTTTAATATATTAGCATTAGACGACTTTCATGATTGGTGTAAAAGGAAAAGATCAATCAAACACTTAGCTTATTGGTCTAATTAGTAAAGTCAAAATATAAGTGTAACTCATTACTTTTTTATTTTAGAAAGATTGGAACATAAAAATCAAAGCATTATTGAAATGTATAGCGCTTCTCTGGGTACATAACTCTGTTTTAAAATATTCTAATCATAAAAGTAACATGAAAACTCCTTGGATATATATCTATGAGGCCTATAGGCAAAGAGTCAAGGACACTTGGAAACCTAAAATCTCTAGCGGTTTCTTCTTACTGTCTATACACACACAAACCATCTCGGTGTTGTACCTTTTACACAGCAACATTCACGTGACATCCTGATCATAGAGAATTATTTTACCACGAAGATATTTAATCTAACTAACACTGAAAAATAATTTAAAAAAAGAGAGAGAGCGCAACGAGTTCAATCAATATTATATTAATTTCTACATCGAAAAACTGGTATTCTTATCCTGAAAACACAAAATCTGCACAATTCCTATCACTGAATTGCAATCCAGACAACACAAAATCTACACAATTTCTATCATTCTATTGCAATCCTGATAACACAATCACTGCATACACAATTTCTATCATTCTATTCCAATCCTGACAACACGAGCTCTGCACAATTTCTATCATTCTATTCCAATCCTGACAGCACAATCTCCGCACAATTTCTATCATACAATTCCAATCCTGACAACACAATCTCTGTACAATTACTATTAATATATTCTAATCCGGACAACACAATCTCTGCACAATTTCTATCATTCTGTTCCAATCCTGACAACACAAACTCTGCACAATTTCTATCATTTTATTCTAATCCTGACAACACAATTTCTATCGTTCTGTTCCAATCCTGACAACACAAACTCTGGACAATTTCTATCATTATATTGTAATCCTGACAACACAATCTCTGCACAATTAATTAATATCAATATATTCTAAGCCTGGCAACACAACCTCTGCACAATTTCTATCATTCTGTTCCAATCCTGACTACACAACCTCTGCAAAATTTCTATCATTCTATTCTAATCCTGACAACACAATTTCTATCATTCTATTCTAATCCTGACAACACAATCTCTGCACAATTTCTATCATTCTGTTATAAGCCTGGCAACATAATCTCTGCACAATTTCTATCATTCTATTCTAAGCCTGGCAACACAATCTCTGCACAATTTCTATCATTCTGTTATAAGCCTGGAAACACAATCTCTGCACAATTTCTATCATTCTATTCCAATCCTGACAGCACAATCTCCGCACAATTTCTATCATTCTATTCCAATCCTGACAGCACAATCTCTGTACAATTTCTATCATTCTATTCCAATCCTGACAGCACAATCTCCGCACAATTTCTATCATTCTATTCAAGCCTGGCAACACAATCTCTGTACAATTTCTATCATTCTATTCCAATCCTGACAGCACAATCTCTGTACAATTTCTATCATTCTATTCCAATCCTGACAGCACAATCTCCGCACAATTTCTATCATTCTATTCCAATCCTGACAGCACAATCTCTGTACAATTTCTATCATTCTATTCCAATCCTGACAACACAATCTCTGCACAAGTTCTATCATTCTGTTATAATCCTGACAACACAATCTCTGCACAATTTCTATCATTCTATTCTAATCCTGACAACACAATTTCTATCATTCTGTTATAATCCTGACAACACAATCTCTGCACAATTTCTATCATTCTGTTATAAGCCTGGCAACACAATCTCTGCACAATTTCTATCATTCTATTCTAATCCTGACAACACAATCTCTGCACAACTTCTATCATTCAGTTATAAGCTTGGCAACACAATCTCTACATAATTTCTATCATTCTATTGCATTCCTGACAACGCAATCTCTGCACAATTTCTACTATTCTTATTAAACTTTTGCACAGAGTCAAGGGTAACCGTGAACTTCTTGACAACCTAACTGCACCGTACCGTCATGTCAGTGCGGCAGGGCGGAAAGCTAACTTTGCTAAGATTGACAACAGTGACAGGAAACAGCTCTGTGGCAAACAGACGATTAGACGACCTGGGTTATTTCTACTGATCTAATCTATATAGGGGGGTAGGGAGGGGTGGAGAAAAAAAACAAACGTGACCTGTTCGAAAAGGGATAACTCTGTCGGATCTTGCTGTCCTCGTCTGTACTTTTAAGATATTATGTGCATAATTAATGTAAGCATTAGAGCACGGGTGTATGTGAACTATAAGGAAGTTAATTTCAAAACACATTGTTTATTCGTTAAATTTGATACTTACTGTTACTTAACTGGATATTTTCCCTCTTTCCTGTGTTTTCTATCTTTAAAATTTTTGTTCGTTTCTCCTTTCCTTTCTTCATATTCATCCATCTGACTAAATCTTTCTTGACCAATCGATGTGTCTATTTTTTTCATCTAGTCTATTTATCTAACTATCTAACTATCAATCTATCTTTCTGTTTACCTGCCTCTCTCTCTCTCTTTTCTTGTCTGTCGATTCTGCTTTCCATCAAAGTGTTTATCTTCATCTATGTGTCTGTCTGTCTTCCCTAATCTGTCCTGTCTATTTCGCAAAGTTAATTCCTGACTCTTTTCTTTTCACCTCTGTGATTGATAAGCACAGTGTCAGCTGCCAACGTAATGAGAGACAAGCGTGGGAGAAGTCTGGGACCTATAAAACTTTCCCACCTTAATTAAAATACACCAGGACAACACCCTGAACAAAACACGTAAGATAAGTTGCTCGAACCCTCAACTTGTCAAGCTAAGTTTTTGGCATCCGTGAGAGAGAGAGAGAGAGAGAGAGAGAGAGAGAGAGAGAGAGAGAGAGAGAGAGAGAGAGAGAGAGAGAGAGAGAGAGAGAGAGAGAGAGAGAGAGAGAGAGAGAGAGAGAGAGAGAGAGAGAGAGAGAGAGAGAGAGAAAGACAGAATGTGTCAGCAATATAGTAGTTGGAAGAGAATAACAGAGAGAGTATGAGAGAAAGAGATGGACAGACAAGGAGAGAGCAGGCCTATAGATGACATACCAATGAATACGTAGACATAGTCAAGAAAAATCTTAACGAAATCAATAAGGCCAAAGGAATAAGGTAACAAACCTGGTCAGTGTCGTGAATGAATTGAAAGAGAAAATTGATGTCCGCAATAACACAAATTTAAAAACACAATGTAATACCCAAACAAAAAAAAACCAACATTTTTTACCTTTTAGGTATTCTAAGAAGAAAATAAAACGAGCCTCAAACCTTTCCAAACAACAGGTATTTCACCAGTTTTGTATTATAGTTTTCAATCTGAAATCTATACCTGCCTATCGTGTAGTCCGTCAAACCGAACGCATGCCAAAGACACAACTAGTAAACTACGCACAGAATAAATATCCTTTTGAATGTCTATACAAGCACTCTATCACAAAGTAGGCCCTACAGGCGGTGCTGACATTAATTTTATCCAAAGACAAAGGACATGCTTCAATACTGTGACAGACGGAAGAAACCCACCCTGACGGCTTATTTACCAATTGAATAAGTTGTTGACCCGGACAGGCGCTAGGCATTAAACCTGGACACAATCTTTGGTCAAATCTAGATAATGGTGGCGCTGACTTACAAAAATAATCCGGGTTTAACTTGTCATTCAAGCACAGAGTCGGCCTAATGAAGCTGAAATGGGGTTTATATATCTGTTTAAGAAAACGAAATAATACATATGCTCATTATACTAATTGATTGTTGAGACTTTAACTCCCCCCCCCCCCCCTCCCTGCCTTGGTGTCGCCCACCTTATGATCTTTGACCTTTAACCTTGTTGTGGTCTTACACAAACACAAAATACGCTCAAAACAATAGAGAGACACTCCCCAGAAAGAACAAAAGCAGCGAATAAATTCATAAGAGTCGTTGAATTATTCATGTATTATCAAGTTATAGTTACTGTAACAATAATTATACAGGTGATGGCGCTTAGGTAAAATGTTGTAACTTAATGGAAAATTACGTCAAGCTTGTAACTACATGAGTGAATAATATTATTTTCATTAAGTTATTCGTTTTTGTTTTTGTTTTTTGTTTCGTTTTGTTTTCTTTGTTTTTTTTTTAAGAAACAGTATTTAGAGGTAGTATTTCGCCATAGCTTTGTTCACAAAAACAACAACAATAGCAGCAACAACTGCAATAATAACAATAATAAAAAATTAAATAACAACATTAGTAACAACAAACAAAAAAATAATGATAATAACAATACAAAGCCAACTGCCAATTCTACTATCACCACGACTTCTTTGCTACTACTGCTCTTACTCCTACCACTAATACCACAACTAGCACTACTACTACTACTACTACTACTACTACTACTACTACTACTACTACTACTGCTACTGCTACTGCTACTGCTACTACTACTACTACTACTACTACTACTACTACTACTACTACTACTACTACTACTACTACTACTACTACTACTACTACTACTACTACTACTACTACTACTACTACTACTACTACTACTACTACTACTACTACTACTACTACTACTAGCATTACGGTAATCACAATCACAATAAAACTAATAACTCTGAAACAATCACTTCAAAGATCGCTCAAAACCTGCATCGATCCTGTGGCCACAACTGAGTAACTGCCTGTGTTTGAATGAGAAATAATCTGCCTTCTTATGGGTTGAGTCACAGCGTAGTTATCAACGTGTAGGTCAAATTTTGACAGTCAGTGGTCACCAACCAACAGTACCACGGAACATTGCAATAGGACACTCCCGCTTAAGTTACTATGGGGGACTAGTGGGTTAGAAATGTTTACAGTCGCCTCCCTTGAAAATGTCACGCATGACGGCAGGCGCTGCAACGTCACTACTGGGGTTATTTTTAGCAAATTCGTGAGGTGGTGGCAACAAGGTATCAAACAGCACCTTAAAAACAACATTTTAATTCAACCCGTAACGGCTTACCGCATAAACGGTTTCGTGAATCTCGATTCTTATAAAAAAAAAAAAAAAGATTAGGTCCAGCCTGCCTACATGGTAATTATAAGGCTATCTGGTGTGGACTAGGAAAATGACGTCACACCTTCTGCATCGCACAATAATCATCTACACACACTTTCCTTTAGCTTTAAAGAAGTGGAGAAACTAATAAAACGCAAATAGCATAGAAAAGAAGAATATACGTATTTTGGTATTCACGTAAATGAAGTAGATATTCAGATAGATAGATAGATAGATAGATAGATAGATAGATAGATAGATAGATAGATAGATAGATAGATAGATAGATAGATAGATAGATAGATAGATAGATAGATAGATAGATAGATAGATAGATAGATAGATAGATAGATAGATAGATAAATAGATAGATAGATAGGCAGATAGATAGATACAAGATTTAGTAATATAAGAACTGCCACACAACAATGCTTAGACACCTGTGCAGCTGTACATTTAGTGTTACGCTTAAGATTTTCCCAACGGATAGATAGATAGACAGATGGACAAAAATAGGTTAAGAGCAAAAATGGGGTATGAGAAAGGATCAACAGAGTAAAGACGGTTGGAGAAGATTTCACGAGCGATTCTTCAAGAAAATTAAAAAGTAATGCACCAAAACGACAATACCAACTACGCTTCATTATCTTTAACATCCATGAAATCTTCAAAACAATCCTAGTTGAGAATGAGAGAAAGAGGAAAGGGTCCACGTTGAAGACAACAAGCGTAAACAGAGATAAATCAGACGTGGCGGGGCTTAGGTGTTCAGTGTGGATTGGTATTTCGAGACTTGAAAGTCACTAGATCTAGGTTGATACAAATTCAGGACTGTAAAGCTACGCCTTGTTACGGTCACTAAGTACTTAGTTGGTCAACAGTTACTCATGGGTGTGGTACAGCATTTTGAGCTGTAGTATTACAGGGATAGCACGATTGCCTTTCTTCAAGCGTGATTTTTTGTTAATTGCTTATTTTTTTTTTAATTTAATTTAATTTTATTTTATTTTAATTTATTTATTTAGTTATTAATTTATTTTTACTTTTTTTTTTTAAATTTAATTTAATTTTATTTTATGTTATTTATTTATTTATTTATTTATTTATCTATCTATCTATCTATCTCTCTATCTATCTCTCTATCTATCTATCTATGATCTATCTATCTATCTATCTATCTATCTATCTATCTATCTATTTATTATTTATTTAATTATTGATTTATTCTTTTATTTACTGATTTGTTTTTATTTATTTATTTCTTATTTATTTATTTATTTTTTATTTTTTTTATTTTTTTGGGGGGGAGATGTTAGAGCGGTACTGTTGTCTACAAAGGCGCAATGAATGCAGCCTTGGCTAATGACGTTGTCTAAAATTCTAAAACAAATCAGTCTATAGATTTCATGGAGGCTCCCCATTTTGACATATCAATAACCGCTTGAATGTCGTCTTGAATTCAATCATATTACCCAACCAAAGCAATATTAAAAGGAATTGACTTCAAGAAGATTATAATGTGCAGTAGGCGAACAGAAACTGGGCAAAGTGACAAACTGAGCCTATTGTGGATCTTACAAAACAGTTGAAAGTAACTCAATGATATAAGTATTGTGTGCGTTTTTGCTGACGGCATAAAACAATTATTTCTGATTTCTGTGGCTAATTTTCTCAATCTGACTGTTGTAATGACACAGAGTTTCTTGATGATCAAAAATTATTATGGTTATATTATAAGCTTTGTCAACCTATCTTAAGACCTAAGTATAAATAGGTCTTCATTATACTTTTATTTCAAAATTGTTGAAAGCTACCTTTTCGGTGACGTCATGAGAAGACTTACCTTAAAAATTAAAGTAGTGAATATTTGGTTTGGAGAGTACGATACCCACATAGAATGGTATGCAACTGACGTCATCATAGGACGGGTAGAAATTACAACTTCGTAAAAAGAGAAGAGTGAGAAGGCGGTTTTCCAAGTTCAATGTTTAGATTACAGAATTCCGCTGACTGTAAGGTCTTGGCTGGTGAACCTGGTGTAGAGTTTTACCAGCCGAGAATTTGGCGTCAGCAGAAACAATGTGAGGAATCCCTGGTTTCCTGGGCTTGTAATATAAACTTCCGCCCATGGCATCCCGAAAACAGAACCGTAGGACTGAATTTGTAAGACTCTTATCGTATCGGATGATATGAAAAGCTCGATTCTTATTGAGCAGAGCTATCTGCCACGAGCCAATCCCAGGATAAAAAAAAACATATTTAATAATATTTAGATGTT
>JAWDGP010001867.1:130000-155000 GCA_033675545.1 Elysia crispata
ATTACTGAAACCAAAGGGTACAATCATACAAATTTGGCGTAGACTTACAGATTTATAGCGATCGAAGGCTGGCTTACACATTTAATTTGGTTGATGCGACAGATTGCTCGAGTATAACCAACAGTGCAGGTCCACAGATCTTGCATTTCGCAACCCTTAATATGAAGTCAAAGTTTGGAAGTTCAAATCGATATAGAAACATGCATCGATATTACGGTAAGGTTGTAAAATGAGTTATTATCTCAGCGGGGAAAGTAATAAAAGTTAATTTATGAGGGAAAGAGGGAGAGAAAGAGGGAGACGGAGACGAGACATATATATGTGTATATATATATATATATATATATATATATATATATATATAGTGAGAGAGAGAGAGAGAGACAGAGACAGAGACAGACAGACAGACAGACAGACAGACAGACAAAGAGAGAGTGAGAGAGAGAGAGAGAGAGAGAGCGAAGAGGAAGGAGATAAAGAAAGGATTAAAAAGAAGAAGAAGAAGAAAAAGAAGAAGAAGGAGGGGGGGAGGAGGAGGAGGAGGAGGAGGAGGAGCAGAAGAAGAAGAAGAAGAAGAAGAAGAAGAAGAAGAAGAAGAAGAAGAAGAAGAAGAAGAAGAAGAAGAAGAAGAAGAAGAAGAAGAAGAAGAAGAAGAAGAAGAAGAAGAAGAAGAAGAAGAAGAAGAAGAAGAAGAAGAAGAAGAAGAAGAAGAAGAAGAAGAAGAAGAAGAAGAAGAAGAAGAAGAAGAAGAAGAAGAAGAAGAAGAAGAAGAAGAAGAAAAGGGGACAATAGCAGAGAAAGAGTTAACAAATCGCGGCAGAGAACAGAAGATTCTGATTGACAGAGAGGATGAGATAGAGGTAAAATCATAATAGACAAAAAGAAAAAAAAGAAGAAGAAACAGAGAGATAGAGCGAAGTACAGAAACATTCGGAGCGTAAATGCACAAAGAGATAGTCAGGATTCCCTTTCTTCTAGCCATTTAGAATTACAGTCTAAAATCACAAAAGTTAAAAAAAAAAAAATTAAACAAAGAAATAGGTGTGACAAAAATAGGAAAAATGATAGGTAGCCATATATATTAATCAGTAATAAAAGCGTCTGAAAAAAAAAAAAAGTATATTACACATTTTGCCATGTTTTGTTTGTAGAAACAATAACAAAAATCATCTACGGTTTGACCTTTCTTGCGTCTCCGACAATTTCAGTAGATTTGCGCCTGTTTTGTTTTGACAGTAATCTCCCTTGAAAAGCTTACCGACCCATAAACACCACGCCCTGCTATTAAATCCATTTTAAAAACAATTGTTTGGTCCTGTACGTTCTGTCGTGGCGACCCCGCGGGGTACAGTCAGGACCAAACTGTTCATCTGAGTCTGGGATGTCAGGCCCAGCATGTCTGCAGGATCTTTCATGTCGCATAGGTATAATAAGTATTTTCCTCATCTATTCGATCAAAAACCCTTACTCAAGGCTATGATTTACCGGAAAAAACACCTTCGGGTGTACAACATTGCGGGAATTTGAAGCTGTCAGATTATATTAATCTACATGATAGCGGATTCTCAAAAGGAATTATTTAGCAGATTTAAAAATCTGCCGAATTAGATAATTATTTTTTTAACTTTCAGTCAGAAAGGCGTTGTGGAAACAGAAAATTTCATAAAGGGACATAACTCGTGTATGAAACATTAGATCGGTGTAATTCCTCGTCTCCCTTGCACACATTTTTCAGTCCTTAATCAAAAGAAATAAAAAAGCAGAGCTCTCTTTCATGTGCCTTCATATCATTATTATTATTATTATTATTATTATTATTATTATTATTATTATTATTATTATTATTATTATTATTATTATTATTATTATTATTATCATTATTATTATTATTATTATTATTATTATTATTATTATTATTATTATTATTATTATTATTATCATTATTATTATCATTATTATTATTATTAATATTATTATTACATGTGAAAATAATAAAGGTAGAAGTAGTAGTAGTAGCAGTAGTAGTAGTATTAACGATGTTGATGGACGTAAAAACCAGTACCTTCAACAGCTAGAGGGTGGTTCCTAGGCTTTTTGAGTTGTGATAACATACATTATATCACGAATCATTCTAGTTCCCAGGAAAAAGAAACAAAAACAAACCAAAAAAAAAAGTTTTTCAAATAAATTTTATAAATTTATTATTGTATCAAACATAGCTTTACAACTTGACCGATAATGTTAAGTTATTTGTTTTTAAAATGAAAGGACACTTTTAGCCTGATGTATTTTCATTATGCTTTGTCAAATAAACACATAATTATAGCTACACAGATTTGAAACTTAAAAAGAATTTTCATCTCTTGAAAACATTTAATACAGTTTTAAATACAGGCTCATAGGCCGGTAATTATAATGACGGACAAAGTTAACGAAACATCGTAGCCCCTGCCAAAAGCATTTATTACGATCGTCGGAAAGCAATGCTTCTTCCCTATTAATTCATACCTAGAACGTGGACTTCGGCCTGGAATGCACCTCTTTTGTCGTTCATTATACATTAATAATTCAACAATACATCGACCGAGACTTGCGATTTTTTTTCCTTTTAATTTACAATCTAGGATTACTATAGCTTTAAATCAAAGCTTATTATTAGCTTGCCGCATATATCCCTTATGATTTATGTCCGCTATAATATACTATCTCACATGAAGCTAAACGAAGTTTAATGTAACCAGCGTCCACGTTCCCTTATGAAAAAACGTAAATCTTCAACCTTGCGTGTTTCCACGTGATATAATTTACAATCTTTTCCGCAAGACCGATTTCTAATTAATTTTGTCAAATTATTTTTTTCTTGATAAATTTGTTAACCACTTCCTGCGTATAAAACAAAGAATGATGTAGTCAGACTTTCAAAGCATAGAAATACATAACACAACAACACTATTCACCTACTTTCCATTTCACTCGACTTCTACTAAGTCTTCACATGCTTAAGTTCTACACCCTTTTTTCTTTAGTTTTCTTTTCTTCCCTCCTATGGAACAATTATCTCTCGTTTACTACTTTCTTTGATAGTATTATTTCTCCAGTACGACCACCCATGGGTTAAAAAAAAAAAACTGGTTCAACCAACACACTGTGGTGGCCGAGGCGAGAAAATGACCGCTTGACCATAGCCGAAATATCAACCAGGCGTAACAAATCTGCTGGACTCGCAGTCAAAGGGGAAAGCTTAAAGGCGAGTGGTCTGCCCCTATGTTAATATTGTCATAATACAATGACCAATGACTGACCGATCCTCACACACAAAAACACACAGATTAGAGAGACCTTTCATTGGTTCAACTGTTCTTGCGTCTAATCTAGCAACTGTCACTCTCTTTCTTTACGTTCTTTCATTGCTGACCCAAAGCTTCCCATTCTTCTACACATTTCACCCTGTGTCCGTTATTAAATCTGCCTGCCTGTCCTTGTCCATTCTGTGCATCCGTCTGTCTGTCTGTCAGTCAGTCAGTCAGTGTCTCTCTCTCTCTCGCTCTCTCTCTCTCTCTCTCCGTCTCTCTCTCTGTCTCTCTCTCATTCTCCTCCTTTGCTTCATCTCCTTCTTTTTTTTTCTTCTTCTCTTATCTCTCCGTGCCTCTACATCTCGCATTCTCCCTCCCTCTATATCAAAGTTTAATTGGAGCTTTGGATGGCCATACTGAATTATTAGATCTAGATCTCTACTAACTCGAGACAGGGAATTGCGACTGGAAAGAGAAACTCTTGCTGACAAGCATCTGTCACAAACATCTCTTCTGAGATCTCAAGTTGGTGATCAGAAGAAGGAGAGAAAAGGAGAGAGGGGCATCCTGGCAATGACGAACACACGGAGTACAATAAAGATGCAGCTGTGCAGAGAGAGTGAGAGAAAAGAGAAAGAAAGAGAGAGAGAGAGAGAGAGAGAGAGAGAGAGAGAGAGAGAGAACAGAGAGAAAGAGAGAAATACTGACATAAAAGAAGGCCATAAAAGAGAGAGAGAGAGAGAGAGAGAGAGAGAGATTAAGATAAAAAGAGGGGGAGGGGGAGTGAGTGACATAGAATAGTAAGAAACAAAAATTAAAGATGCTAATAAAACAAAAACAAAAGAAACAAAAAACAAGAGAATAGTGAGACACGGAAAGAGAGTTTATGTAGTATGGATGGAGAGAGAGAGAGAGAAGGAGAGAGATTAAGATAAAAAGGAAGGGAGAGTGGGTGAGTGACATGGAATGGTAAGAGAAAAAAAAAATTAAAGATGCTAATAAAATAAAAACTAAAGAGACAAAGAACAAGAGAGTAGTGAGACACGGAAAGAGAGTTTATGTGATATGGATGGAGAGAGAGAGAGAGAGAGAGAGAGAGAGAGAGAGAGAGAGAGAGAGTTTCTGTGATAAAGATGGAGAGAGAGACACACACAGAGAGAGAAGGTTTCTGTGATATAGATGGAGAGAGAAACAGAGAGAGAGAGAGATATATATTCTGTGATATAGATGGAGAGAGAGAGAAAGAGTTTATGAGATAAAGATGGAGAGAGAGACAGACAGAGAGAGAGAGACTTTATGTGATATAGATGGAGAGAGAGAGACACACACAGAGAGAGATTCTGTGATATAGATGGAGAGAGAGAGATAGAGATTCTGTGATGAAGATGGAGAGAGAGACACAGAGAGAGAGAGTTTCTGTGATATAGAAGGAGAGAGAGAGAGAGAGAGAGTTTCTGTGATATAGATGAAGAGAGAGACAGACAGAGGGAGAGACTTTATGTGATATAGATGGAGAGAGAGACAGAGAGACACACAGAGAGAGTTTCTGTGATATAGATGGAGAGAGAGTCAGAGAGAGAGAGAGTTTCTGTGATATAGATGGAGAGAGACAGACAGAGAGAGAGACTTTATGTGATATAGATGGAGAGAGAGACAGACAGAGAGAGAGAGAGACTTTATGTGATATAGATGGAGAGAGAGAGAGTTTCTGTGATATAGATGAAGAGAGAGACAGAGAGAGAGAGAGTTTCTGTGATAAAGATGGAGAGAGAGACAGAGAGAGAGAGAGTTTCTGTGATAAAGATGGAGAGAGAGACAGACAGAGAGAGAGACTTTATGTGATATAGATGAAGAGAGAGACACACACAGAGAGAGATTCTGTGATATAGATGGAGAGAGAGAGACAGACAGACAGACAGACAGAGACAGAGACAGAGAGAGAAGCTGATGTTTAGTGATTATGCCAGCTCTGTCAAGAGAAGGACACTTATACTGTATAGGGAGTCCTTTGACACCGCACCACTCAGTCCGACTTAGACGTCACATTAAGATAGACAGAGCCACGACAATATTGGATGGACAGAATGATATGGGACGTATACGCTTGTAATAAAAAAAAATATGAAGACGGATAAATTGACTCTTTCTAAATGCCGGAAGATTAAGAAAATCGTTGTATATCGTATAACACACACACACATATAAAGTAATAATATATATATGTATATTAACAAAAAAATAAACCTACATCGTACTATGCTCTTTAATTGTCGATTTATATATGTATATATATATATATATATATATATATATATATATATATTTATATATATATATATATATATATATAAATGATATATATTTTTCCCCTCTTATCTTAGTTATTACTAATTTTAGACACTTCTTATTATTTCATAAATAATGCAAAATCACTTAAGATATCTAGATCTACTTGTAAAGCAAAAAAAAAAAAATATATAAGAACGTTTAAAGCGCAACACATGTCAATTACTATGCTCTTCTGACCAGGAGGAATGTCCTCTTTGTGACAAGTATTTCCTGTCGCTCCGCCAGCCCCTCCCTTCCCGCTCTCTCTCTCTCTCTCCCCCCCACTCCCCTCCATTTACCGCCATCACTTAACGCTTTAACGCTTTCCTCTAGCTCTCAATCTATTTCTCTCTCGCTCCTCTCTCCTTTCTCTGACCCTTTCTCTCTCTCTCCTCCCTATCTCCTTTTCTGTCCCCCTCTCTCTGTCTCCCTTTCTCCCCCCCCCCCTCTCTCTCTCTCTCTCTCTCTCTCTCTCTCTCTCTCTCTCTCTCTCTCTCTCTCTCTCTCTCTCTCTCTCTCTCTCCTTTTCTGTCCCCCTCTCTCTGTCTCCCTTTCTCCCCCCCTCTCTCTCTCCCAATGTTTTCTCCTCCTGTGGCCACTACATTGTAAGCCCACCTCTGTCTGTCTGTCCCTCTTTCTCTCTCTCTCTCTCTCTCTCTCTCTCTCTCTCTCTCTCTCTCTCTCTCTCTCTCTCTCTCTCTCTCTCTCTCTCTCTCTCTCTCTCTCTCTCTCTCTCTCTCACACACACACACTCTCTCTCTCTCTCTCTCTCTCTCTCTCATTCTCCCCCTTTCCCTTTTCCCTTTCACTCCATTTTCCTGATCCCACTCCAAGTCTGCGTATCCCTGTGTAGTGAAACTTGTTTGTGCATCTGTCGCAATGTTTGTGCTGCCCCCCGTCCCCTGATCGTCCCACACCCGATAGAAAGTTTTTGTGTGTATAATTAGTCTAGAGATTAAGGGCCACGGTTTCTTCCGATGGTTGGTTGAAGAACAGACTATGATCATGTCGTATATTTATACATATATATATATATATATATATATATATATATATATATATATATATATTATTTTTCCTTTCGCTATTTCTACTCTTGCTTTTCTCTCGCTGTGCTTACAATTTACGAGGATATTAACAATAACGTCGTGTTTTATCGGCCCCTCATTGCGAAAGTGTAACGCATTTAGAACTCCTATAATTATTTGAAGAAAAAAAAATCTTTCCATAATGTAATTCGACCTTCATGATTGTGCAAACGGAAAAAAATATATATATATATTACTACTTTCACATAAACAAACAAAAAGAATTGTCAAAATGTTGAAAACATGTTTGTTTACTTCATTAAAAATACGGAAAGGACCGAAAAGATGTCCGAATTATCTATCGCCATGTAGCTCTAAAATGCTGTAAGTTCTCAGTTAATCATCTGGAAAAAAAAAAAGAACACAGAAAGCGCTCCGACAACTTTCTTAGCCTATTTATTTTACACGCCTATCTGTACCGTTACCGATAGCTATAACTCTAAAATCTATAGACGTTTCGAGATGAATACTGTTACTACTACACAAAATAAACACCACACAAGTTGGCCAATTTTGTTAACTTGTCAAGCCAGTTTGGATATTTGTGTCACATCGTTGAGCAAGATTCAGCTTAATATTTATGGCATAAAACTAACTTTGTCCTAATTCTGTTTGCAAGTTCACCTCCTATCCACTTTACCTCTCTCTCTCTCCTTCTCTCTCTCTCTCTCTCTCTCTCTCTCTCTCTCTCTCTCTCTCTCTCTCTCTCTCTCTCTCTCTCTCTCTCTCTCTCTCTCTCTCTCTCTCTCTCTCTCTCTCTCTCTCTCTCTCTCTCTCTCTCTCTCTCTCTCTCTCTCTCTCTCTCTCTCTCTCTCTCTCTCTCTCTCTCTCTCTCTCTCTTCTGTGTGAATGGGCCGAATCACAAAAATAAACAATTATTATATTTATTCAGGATTATTTTCAACGGAAACAAACCTGCCATAAGTCCCTAGATTAGAAAGCAACTCGACTATCACTATGATGGCCAGTGCGATGTTTGTTGCCTGAGAAACAGACAGAGGAGAAAAGTTTATGGGTTTTGCTTTATCCATACTGGAATAATATATTTCTTTAAGGGCAGAGTTGAAAAAGGGGCATTTTACTAGGATTTAATGGAATAGCTTTATGAAGATTCAAATGCTTAATGGAGTGAAGAAAGGGAGAGGGAGAAATCAACTTGGTATTAAAAAAAAGAAATATGAGCTCATGAAAATAATGATGGCCATAAAAAAAATTATAGTGTTGTGTCAGCTTTCAGGTTTTTTATTTCTTGCCTCTTTATCTTTCTGTCTCAGTAATCTCTCTCTCTCTCTCTCTCTCTCTCTCTCTCTCTCTCTCTCTCTCTCTCTCTCTCTCTCTCTCTCTCTCTCTCTCTCCCCCACTCTTTATCTCAGCAATTTTCTCTCTATAATCTCACTCCTTTTTTATTTTATTTTATCTCCTAAACACACATCCACTCAGACACTTTCCAGTCTTGCATTTTTTCTTAAATATTCTCTCATCCTGCTGTAATCTCTCTCTCTCTCTCTCTCTCTCTCTCTCTCTCTCTCTCTCTCTCTCTCTCTCTCTCTTTGTTTCTTTCTGTTCTCAACATTTTAAAGCTTATTTTTAAATCTTTCTCTATCTTCTCTCTCGAATCATGTTTTTCTATAATTTCATTAAAGTCTTTGCTTTTATGAGAAAGTTTGTCTCCTTATGTCTTCAACCTACTTAATTCCCAGTTCATTTCTATCATCTTCAGCATAGTTTTAAGGATGTGATCAAATGCTATCCGTTCTATTTTCTATTTTATTTTTTTCAACGGATATTTGTTACATCTTTCTATCTCTAACTGTTTATCTCTCTATCTCTCTAAGTCTCCATCCATCTATCTATCTATCTATCTATCGATCTATCTATCTATCTATTTATATGTCTCTCTATCTGGCTGACTATCCATCTATCCACATATCCATCTATCTTTCTCTCTCACTCGATCTATCTATCGATCTACCTCTCTCAATCGATCTATCTATCTATCTATCTATCTATCTATCTATCTATCTATCTATCTATCTATCTATCTATCTATCTATCTATCTATCTGTCTGTCTCTCTATCTGGCTGACTATCCGTCTTTCCATCTATCTATTTATCTACCTATCTCTCTCAGTCTATCTATCTATCTGGCTGACTATCCGTCTATCCATATGCTATGTCCATCTATTTATCTATCTCTCCCAGTCGATCTATCTATCTATCTATCTCAGTCGATCTATCTATCTATCTATCTATCTAACAATCTATCTTTCTATTTATCTAACCAACCATACAGTTCGCGGGACCATCTTCATCCATTCTTTCCCCTATAAATCCCCATCCCAACCGACAGACACACTGTCTCTTACTCATTTGAAATTTTCGCTGTGCAAAATATTGCCACCCTAAAAAGTTCATAAAAATGTCAGTGAGAGAAACTATGACTCTCCCAGGAGTCACGAGGAGCAGCAGCCTATTTTTCACGACAGTCACCTCCGTGGAGAAGCACATAATTATATAGAATGAACTTTTCGTAGAATTATTTTATACTACGATTTTGTCTGTTCCATCAAGTGTAATGGTCGTGGGTTTTTTTTTTATTTATTTTATTTTTTATTTCTTTTCTTTTCTTTTCTTTAACTTTAATTTTTTTAAGGGAAAAAAAAAGTTGGAAGAGATCCATTAACATACTGATTGATTGAATGAATGAATGAAAAGTTTTATAAACCCATTCCCCAACTAACGATTATCTTAGTGGTTCCGTCTCTATGTTTACAGAGTTTACACCAAATTAAATATAAATGGTTTTGTTATTCTACAAACTTAACTTACTAAGATATAAAGAAAATTATGAGGACATAGAAATTCTGAGAAAAATAAACGGATTGTTTAGCTTAATAGACTCCAAATACAAAATGCTCTACCTACTTAGTACTCGCAGAGTTAAGTTATGAATTGAAAACAACGACTAAGCATTTCAAAAAGTTAATTGAATAAAATTATAACAAAAACAAAACAAAATAAAATTCCGCAAAAAAGTTGGCCAAAAACCTTTTGAGCTCGTCATAATATCCCATGGAAAATGTAAATCCTCATCAAATCTATGAAAACTTTGAGAACTACACCGCCACATAAATAATGTATTGGGTAAATATATTACTTATCTAGATACCTAGACCAATTGTAATGCATTTCTAATCTGATACCTAAAACTTGAAGGCCACAAAGGGTCAAATTTGGACCAGAATGTACAAGCACTCACAAGAGAAAGGCATTAAAATGCTTTGAAGAAATGTATCTAGTTAAGTCTCAACTTTTGAAAGGCACAGTTTGATAACACTTTTGAAACAGTTTCATGAACACGAAGCACACTAAACGCTTCGGTAAATGTTCCAGCTGAATGAACAGACACAGGTCTATATTACATAAAACAACAACAACAACAACAACAACAACAACAATAATAATAATAATAATAATAATAATAATAATAATAATAATAATAATAACAACAACAACAACAACATCAACAACAACCAACATAAGCATTTCCGTACAAGAGAATCAAAACTAGAACCGCAAATCGTTGTATCAATATCACAACACTAATCTAACCCTCATCGAGTGAGAATGCTGTACACAGCTATTTTGGTAGAGTCCCTTTTAATTTGTGAGGGAAATACCGCCCCCCCCCCCTCCTCTCTCTCTCTCTCTCTCTCTCTCTCTCTCTCTCTCTCTCTCTCTCTCTCTCTCTCTCTCTCTCTCTCTCTCTCTCTCTCTCTCTCACTCTCTCTCTCTCTCTCTCTCTCTCTCTCACTCTCTCTCTCTCTCTCTCTCTCTCTCTCTCTCTCTCTCTCTCTCTCTTCTCACCCCCTCTCTCTCTTCTCTCTCTCTTTCTTTTTCTCTGTCTGTCTTCCTCTCTCTCTCTCTCTCTCTCTCTCTCTCTCTCTCTCTCTCTCTCTCTCTCTCTCTCTCTGTGTCACTGATCCTTCTTCCCCGCCACCCCCCCCCCCCTCTTTGCCCCCTCCCACTAAGCTGTAGTAGCACCTGCAACATAAATATCCACAGGCGGCCTCTAGATCTACTCCAGCGACGCGCCCAACTCTTCCGGAGTCTATGGATCATAGAACTGGATGTGGATCTGGATCAGCGGATCCGTCCTGCCTGTCCTGTCCTGGCGTCCCGGTCTATGCTCGGGTCCCAGGATCCTGAAACCTGGGTCTGCCTATCGCCACATTCCTGGCACTTAACGCACAAGTACATTCTGGATCTACATCTAGATCTTCATCATTTCTGAATTGAAGCAAGGGAAGTAAGAAGATGAGGAATTCTCACAGTGAATCGCAAACTGTGACAGCTGTAAACGGGGGATATTGGCTAAGAGATAGTCAGAATAGGAAACAATGATATTTTTTACGTTTAAAAAAAATAGGGTAAAAAAATCCCCTGCACATAAGGCCTTAACGCAAAGTATTTTTATAAAACAAGAATTAAATTCCTTGATTTAGCTCGATTACTTAATATTTCCATGTCATTATTTATACCACTCGGATCTGCATGCCATGTACGGACAAGTAATCGATTCCATCTGCTTGCTGCGGATCACACACGGTCAACCCCCATGAACAAGACGCCAGCTGTCAAGTCCAGATGAGGCAAAGGTTAATGCGACAAGGAGAGGGGGAGGAGGTGTGTGGTAAAGAGAATGAATGGAGGCCAGGGAAGGGGACACTAGCATCGGTGGACAGGCTAGGCCTTACTTGACCTTGTGTGACGTGAGGCAGTCGATAGACCTTCCAACAGCTGTATGGACTTGTATTGATAATACATTTGTAATATTGCACATGGTCAAGCTGTTCCGATAAAAATAATAAGCTAATTCTAGTTTAAATATATATATATATATATATATATATATATTGATTTACTGATTCTTATAATTATTAACATCATTGCAGAGTAAATAAATGGGCAGCAAAGAATTCCCACAAGGCTATGCACCTTTTCGGCAATTGGTGCGCAAATATTCAAAGTCTTGTAATAAGCGTTTTAAAGAATTCTTTAAATACATCAGAAAAGCCGCTAAATAAACCGTTTCTCATAAAAATCATGTTCGTTCATAAAATCTGTGGTTATGATGGCCGAGAATTTTCACTGATTTTTTTTTAAACACAAGGTCGTAATTGAGTTAGTTACTGAACATTAAGAATAACCGCTCAACTGATATGTATTTTACGTTTTATTCCTGAGCCTGTCTCTACCCCCTTCTCTCTAACTGTCTCTGCATCTGTTTCTCTGTCAGTCTCTTTTCTCTTTATCAATAATTATGATTTCCTTCGATCTTGTATGTCAGTAGCCATTTCTTTCTCATTCTCAACTCTTTCTAACTCATGTTAACTCTCTCTCTCTCTCTCTCTCTCTCTCTCTCTCTCTCTCTCTCTCTCTCTCTCTCTCCTTATATTTCCCTCTCTTCGGAACAAACTAATAACAGAAAAGTGTATATTGGATTTATTTGACAATATCGGTAAATACTGTGTGCTTTTACACCAATCCCAAAAGTCCACATATTGTACTGCCACACTTAGCCTCACCCAGTCACAACAATCATGTACACACAGAAAGTACGGTACCTTTTCCCATCGGTTTTATGCGCTTCACTTCTTCTTTATTTACAATATACGATCTTTTTCGAAGACCGATTTTATTGCTGAAGTCTGTGGTAAGATTATTTTTGTTCTTTACCTCCCAGATCCGGTTTGCCTACCATTGGGTTGTAAAAAAACAAAATAAAAAAAAAAAAAACTCGAGACATTTCGAATACTGTGAAGAAATTAAGGCGTGTGGAGACACGTCACAGGTCATTGTCAGAGACAGCTGAACCAGAACGCCAGCAGTTTGGCATCGATCTTCTCTCTGACCTGTCTGTTAATGTCAAGGTCAAATAGACACGTGACATGGTGGGGCTGGGGGAAGGAGGGGTTGGGACCCAAGGAGAAGAAGAAACATAGATAAGACACAAAAGGACACACATACACGAAAAGAGATTTTGCAACAGAAGTAAGCTGAAAAAGTTGTTCTCTAAAAAGATTATACTACCTGCCTGAACCAATTTGGTCTGAGGGTATAGCGCGGTGATTCTTTTCATTTTTTAGTATTCTAGGGTTATAATCAAAATTAAAAAAAAAAAAAAAGGGGTTTCTGAAGTCAGTCTTGTCGATCGGATTTGGTGGAAATGTTTGAAGCAAAATCAATCACATTTAGAGAATGGGCTGACTGTCGACGGCTGGAGAATATGGAGAAGCCGACACTGGCTACATGTTGGAATCTGAAGTCGGTAACAAAATACTGTAATACGTGACGACTGTCTGTGTAGAGCGGTATTATATGGTTTATATCATTCGAATGAATTTGGTATTGGTAATGAGTAACAACAGTACCGAGATTACCAATGCAGCTTCAATACCCGCGCTATCTAAGACACGATGTGGCAGCATGAAGCAGAGGTGTATTAGTATCATGACCATCCTCAAATTTTACTAAAAAATTGTCTAAAGAAAAAGGAAAGACAAACCGTCAACAACATTGAGTGTCTTCATAGCGTCACGCAGCTATCGAACCCAACGGTAATAAAAACGTGGTGACGCCAATTGTTTCATAAAGATAAAACATAACAACAACATGAACAATAATGAAAAAGTATATGTTAGAAATGTGCGCACAAAAAACTTCATATAGACTTATTCAAAGGATTAAAAAAATCATAGTAGTAAAAAAAAAACAATTCCAACAACAAACACCGGCAGAAAAGATAGACAATAACTTCATAGTTTGCAAGTTTGAAAGATCTCTCGAATTACCCCCCCCCCAACCGCAAAGGGTCTTGATATGAATATGGCATTGAGAGGAAGTCGGGATCTTGATGTGAATATACGAGGATGGCATTGAGAGGAAGTCAGAGTTTTGATGTGAATATACGAGGATGACATTGAGAGGAAGTCGGGGTCTTGATGTGAATAAACGACAATGGCATTGAGAGGAATTCAGGGTCCCGATGTGAATATACGAGGATGGCATTGAGAGGAAGTCAGGGTCTCGATGTGACTATACGAGGATGGCATTGAGAGGAATTCAGGGTCTCGATGTGAATATACGAGGATGGCATTGAGAGGAGGTCAGGGTCTCGATGTGAATATACGAGGATGGCATTGACAGGAAGTCAGGGCTTGATGTAATCAGAGGGTGGTATTGAGAGGAAGCCAGCGTCTTAATGTGAATATAAAAAAAAAATTGAGAGGAAGTTGATTTAGAAGAGTGACGCTCGTGTGAAACTGCGGTAAGAGCTCTTACCTTATTTCCGGGCGTGAAGAGATTGACCACCGACAGTTTCTGGGACTTGTTCTTTTTGCTGGTCCCCTCTGACCAGGTGCCCTGAGGACTCATCGGAGGGTAGAACGTGTCGTCAATACTCAAGTTTGGTGTGCGGCCCCTGCCTCTTAGACTTCCCTGAGTGAGAGAGAGAGGGAGGGATGAGATTGAGAGGATGAAGGTAAAAGGCTGGAGAGGAGCTGGAGTGTGTTAATTTGGCAACTCATTACGTACGATGGTCTCCTTTTTCTTTCTGTTTCTCTTTTGTAATTCTGTAATATTTTTATATATCCTTATTTTCTTTTTTTGTGTATACATTTCAAATATCTACATAATTATGGTGATGGTTATACTCTGAAAATTGAAGCTTTAAAAAACTATAGCGTGCGTTTGTTAATTAGAGAGTAAGAAAAGAGGGAAGGAAATGGTGATGAAGAAAGTAACTGATAAAAAGAACAAAGAGAAGAGACATAGACAGACAGATAGGCAGATAAAAAGAAAAAAAAATAACAGAGATTTAATGAAAAGAGTGAGAGAAAATAAATGGAGAGAGAGATTGATAGAGAGGGGTAAAAAAAGAGAGATGAAGAAATTATGAAAGAAAACATGAAAAGGAGAAACTAAAATAAGTAATTCAACCACTTCGAAAAAATCTAAAACTACTTAAATACCCATTATAAACTCGAATATTTGGTATTCGTGACACTGACAAATGAACCTAGTACACTGTGTTAATTTATCAAGTCAAGAGAGTTAACTCTTTACCACTGCATACCCTTATTAATTTCATCATGGATAACAAAGAAATAAACGTCTTGGACGACGCGAAATAAAGTAAAACAGGGAATGAATTGAATGGACCTTTCAGAGGGGAGCAAGATCCAAAAAAAAAAGGAAAAGGAAAAGAGAGACAAAATCTCCTCACAATATTATAGTCTTTCTGCAAGAAAAGCATTTAGCGCATTTAAGATATCAAATTGATGAGAAAGAGTTATCAATCATAATGAAAGATTCTACTTTCATGTGCACATGAATGACTTTTTTTTTTGCGAACTGTTCAACTTTTATCAAATCTCCTTAGGTAAATTACCAGCATTTTATATCTGACAGAATGTGAAAGAGTAGAGAAAACAAAGTGCGCTTGAAATAACTTGTACGGATATACTATGCATGTGAGCATTCCACTATGCCTGTGATATATTTATAGTGCTAAGAATTTTATTTATAGATACGTCTTAATAGCTCCATCGATAGAAATGGTATAAGAGCCAGGCATCATGTTATGTAGTCGTGACATTGGTTAAGACATTAGTAAACTATAAATAACAATCATGCAATGGCAAACACAAAGGAAACAATAACGAGGGGAAAATGTGAAACATTTACATCATTATTAACGTTTTTAGCAAGAGCAAAATGCACATAAAAAACAATCAAACGACCATAGTGACAACAACAATTAACGGCTTCATTTAAACCAATGTTGACAATACAACAAAAGCAACAGCTAAATAAAACAACAACATTAATGGTAATGAAAAAGAATGTTACTTCAAAATACAAAATAATTATTACGAACCAGCATACACTTAGCTTATAGAAATCAAAACATAGCTTGATAAAATTAATAACTTTGCAAAGACTTTATTCGCTATGTAAAAAAAAAAGTAATAAAAACAAACTGATCCGTTGGTCATAATTATGAATAAAAAATTGATTGAACAAATTGCATACTGATTATTAAAACGAGGAAAAGACAACCATTCTAAACCTAAGGTTTTGTCGCTAAAGCTAGGTTCAAACATTGTTTTAAACAATAGATTTTTTTATCTCTTTCCTTTATATCTCAAACGGTATACGTATGAATGATGAAAGGTGTAAAACAGAAATTTTGGTAAAACCATCACAATTTACATAACCTGGTTAC
This sequence comes from Elysia crispata, assembly GCA_033675545.1. Lineage (NCBI taxonomy): Eukaryota > Metazoa > Mollusca > Gastropoda > Plakobranchidae > Elysia > Elysia crispata. The sequence continues at coordinate 145,999 of JAWDGP010001867.1, forward strand.
ATGCAGTATAGAGTATCCATTCGTTATAAACGATCACAATGATGAATGACATACTTATTAATAGGGTTAAATAGTTTGTTCTTTGCTTTAACCAGTGCTTACTGTTAACGTTATCCGTTATCAGCGTTATAGATACACAATATTTGCAAGTTAAAAGTGGCATGCAGTTTAGACATATTGTAAGCAAGCATATAAAAAGAGGTTATGATAATCCTGTCATCAGCAACTTTGACAACAGGCAACAGGGTAAACAAGCGTGATGTGGAGTTGCGTTAGAAATCAGAGGGAAAAGGGGACATAATGAGGGAAACCAAGCAATTATGTAAATTACTACTGTTTTTAAAGATTCTTTTAGACGCTTATAAAAGAGCTCTTAAGTCTCGCAAAAAGTGTAGAAATACGTGCTGCCCTATGGAATCCATAGCTACCTACTCCTTTTAACCTACACGATAATGATTGATTATTTAAGATGATCTAGGTTTGATTTTTAGAAAAACAGATATCTATTGTCATTGCCGATAATCAATTTAGCCTAGACATACCGACCCACACACACACACACACACACACACAGACAAAAACAGACGTTCACGTATCTCTGTCTCCAACACTGATCTATGCCACCGGGGTGTACGGTAAAATCTCACTGGTAGTCAAAGTAGGGCAGCAGCTGCTGACAGAAGACATCAAAGAGAGAGAGATAGATAGAGAGACAGAGAGAGAGAGAGAGACAGAGACAGAGAGAGAGAGAGACAGAGAGACTGAGAGAGAGAGAGAGAGAGAGAGAGAGAGAGAGAGAGAGAGAGAGAGAGAGACAGACAGACAGACAGACAGACAGACAGACAGACAGACAGAGAAAGAGAGAGAGAGAGAGAGAGAGAGAGAGAGAGAGAGAGAGAGAGAGAGAGAGATGAATGTGATTTATGTACCTTATCTAAACTTCTACCCAATCTTTTCAAAATGAGATAAGTCTTTACCTCCATTCAATCAAAAAATTAAAAAAAAAAAAAACATTGTAACGTTCAACTTGCTTTATATACATTCCATCATACTAGCGTTTTTTTTTGTTTTTTTGTTTTTTTTTTGGGGGGGAAGAAAGAAAGCGCTCCAATCAGCCGAACTGATTATGATTATTTTAATATCATCACTGCTCATTAATAGTAAATAAATATCCAAAATTTAATGTTTGAGAAAATGGAAGGGATATAAAAGAAATCTACAGGCCTGGTGCTGAGGTAAGAACTAGGAAGCGCCTAAATTATATGAAATCCTAGGGGAGCTAACTCTGGGTATCTCTCCTCTGTTCAGTTATCTCAGTGCAGTTCTTGCCCTTGTGCCAAATTAAATTCATGATTTTTTTTTTTACTCTCAGAGGAGGGGAAATCACCACTCCCAAATGGAACGCGTTTTAGCAAGTCCCCACTCAACAACCTACCTCTCAAACAGAGGAAAAAATTTAACATAATACCTTGTAACATGCGTAAAATTACATAAAACAATAGCCGTAAAATTTCTTGATGATTTTAAATACTCGTTTCTCAATGTAAAGTAATCTACACTACTCTTTCTTCTTGTTTTTCCAGTTTAAATTGTTATCGGAGAGTTGATAATAAGATAATTTGAAAATAAGCCAGTGTGTCATCATTTGAAAGGCTTTTCTGGGTTTTACCATTTCAAAATATTAGTTTAGGACCATGTATGCAATAGGTTTAATGGAATAAATCTTCTCTTAGATCAAGAACCATAAAATACTTAAATTAGTTTCGAAATCACCTCGGAGTAGTCACGGATCATAAACATAACTCAATTTTTCTAAAACTCCAAATGGGATAACGGAGAGGTAGACGTTGTCCGCACCATACATGAATGTAGCACCTCATCTTTTTTTGTCAGTTCCAACTTACGACCAGTTCAGGTAGTGTACGAGCCATATCAAAAAAAAAAAAAAAAGTTTAGTGACCTCCTTCTCACAATCTCAAACAATCATGTTTCTATTTCTGTCCTACGCCACTATGAACCGATTATCGCACTTTATGGGCCTCACGGAATCTACGAGTTAGAAACTTGAAACTGCACTAAGACCTTGGCTTATACTCTTAAATAGTGTTTACGATTATGTACAGTTTCTAAATATTGGTTTGACCCTAACACACAAGTGTACATTAGAAATGCGGTCATTCAATTGGGTTATTAAAATCATCAAAATTGTTTGTTACAGAGTGATACTTGCATCGATTTTTTTTCTTCTTTTGAAAAGGATAATGAGAACAACAAAATCAATGAATAATAATCATGATGATAATAATAATAATAATAATAATAATAATAATAATAATAATAATAATAATAATAATAATAATAATAATATTAATAATATTAATAATAATAATAATAATAATAATAATAATAATAATAATAATAATAATAATAATAATAATAATAATAATAATAATAATAATAATATAAATCTCTTAAGAATAATAACCAGAGCATGAGCCATTTTGAGATACAAGCCAATGATTTGCGTTACAAGTAAAGCTGCTTCAAAAAAAATTAGAAAAGCGTTTATGAAGTGACAGTGATATAAAAACAACCAAAAAAAAAAAAACAAAACAAAACACGCATCAAAATAAGGTATACTATTGTAAACCAAAACAGGAAAAAAAATATAGGTTAAAAAATTGCAAAAAAAAAAAAAATCGTCAGGAATCAGATTAAAGGTAGCTCATACAATTGCGGAAAAAAAAAAATGCAGCACAAGTAAACTTATACAACTTAAGATAATGGCTCTAGAGTAATAAAGACTGAGTTAGTTACAAAATAACATAATTTTGATTATAGTTATGAGATTTTTGGTGTATCCTACCCGTTTCTCCTTTCCCTTGGAATAAAAAGTAGTTTTGAAGAGTATTAGGACGAGCATGTATGATAATAAAGAGCGACGCCCTTAAGTACCTAAAATCATAAAGAACTCATGCACAAACTTCGCTGACCAGAGAAATGAAACGAGCCATGCTTGGAATAGACTAGCTACAAAGATTTTGAAAACATTTATAATACTGGCCACAACATTCTTATAAACTTTATTCTTGCAAGTTTTTAAATGATTGTTAAATTTTTTTTTTTTTTAAATTAAGCTTCCATTGCTAAAAAATATTCATATGAAAAGAAGTGCAACATCATTTACCTTGAGGGAAAGTTACGATTGAGAAATATGAAAATTTTAGATAAAAAGGACTTCAAAAAGCAGCAGGCTTCTCAAAGAGAGTCATTGGGAAATCTTGATAATTACATACACACAGACAGACATAACAAAGCTTATCTTCTTATTGTCTACGTAACTTATTGACAATTAATATTGTTCGCAGCGCCATGGCAACATATTATAGTTCAATGAAAAAAAATATATTTACAGAATTGCTTGACTATGGAAATTAAATTAAAAAAAAAAAGAAAAATATTTTCTTCATCTCTAGACTAAGTACGGGCAGTATTGACGTACCAACAAGGTTCTTTAAAGTCATTATTTTCAAGAAGTCAAAAGAGTTAAGTTTGACATTTAAACATCAGATATTCTGAGATGATGGATACATTGTTTGTCTTACTTGAAATGGAAAGAAAAAAACTGGAACCAGTATTTCCTTTATTTAAAAATTTAATGTGGGTTAAAAACAAACAATGTTTATTGAAATACAGTCTATATGGAAGAAACGTAGATTAATTTTTTGGAAATAAACTTCACATGCATACATGCAATGCCTGTAATGCGTGATTAAGGAAACATTTAATTTCCCATGTTAAAGGAGAGATTCCAACAAAAACTAAACATGCAGGAATTACGATAAAAGGCAACCGAAAACGGACGTCATAAACACGGGCTCTGTGTGTCACCCAGAAAACTTACAAAGCTATCATCGTAGACTTTTAAAGCGTCGGCTCCTTTGCTGGAGTCGCTTGCACCCCCGCCTCCTCCTCCTCCTCCTCCTCCTCCTCCTTTATTGAAGAAATGTTCTCTAAAGGGGAGCTGGAGTGAGCCCCTCCTCTGCTTGGTGGGCGGTGGCTCCAATAGAAGAGGGACAACCCCGACCGAGTCACGGCGAGAGTTGCGCTGAGATGGAGGGTTAGGTACGCCACAGTTATGCAAGCCGCACAAGTTTTTATTACTCTTATTTTTTTTTTTTTTTTCTTTTTGAGTCAATACAAAAAAAAAAAAAAACAAACAAACAAACAAAAAAAATAAACATTTCTCAAGGTAAAAGAGTTTTCAACGAACACAATTTTAGTTTGGCTGTTAGTGGCCTTGAGAGATGTGGAAAAAAAAAAATTCATGAAATTTTTTTGCAATATCATTAATAGTTTCACTGCATCGAAATGAAAAAGCCAGATTTTAGAAGTAGCCACAGCAGCAGACGACTGGCATTTAACAAAAGGTTAAAAGAATAAAATATTTTTTTTATTGAATTAAAAAGATAAAACACTAAGAAGTTGAAGCAGTTTACGACCAGCCGGAAACACCTAGTTAAAGCAAGCTCTATTTGTCTTGCAGGCTTATGATCTAGTTTAATGTTTTCTTTAAAAAAAAATTTTACCCGATTACACACTTTACGGATATGTTTTTCATGAAAAGGATAATTCACAAAAAATAATATCATTCCTTTTTAAAGAACATTAAAGAATGATTATTCTCTCTTACTGAAAAGCATGAATTTAAACAATTAACCATTTTGACTAAAATTTCGGACTTTCTACCCATAGGAACATCTCTTTAAAAAATGTTATTAGAAGCAACTAAAGAGGATTTATCTAGATTGTTACAAATGTAGCTTTCCTTTCAGTCCAGCTGTTGGGCTTTTAGGGCAATATTAAAAACTGGCAAAGGGAAAAAAAGACGAGATGAAAATCTACTCATTTAATTTCTACTTAAACGAGTTTGAAGCACTATAATAGTTAATATTCATAAACCCACAGAAACATAAAGTGATTTTTTTTGCCTCTATAACAAAGACAAACTATTTAGTGAGATAATATAGATAAAGCACTAGGTGCCCGCTAGTCACTGTGATCTACAAGAAGTCTACGAGAGAAAGGCCTAGCTTTTTAAAACTTAAGAGACGTAAATGAAGGAGAGCACGCTCGCACTGATACTGTTTTTCAATGAAAATAAGAGGAAAAAAAATAAAAATATATTTTTGTAAGCCTCCTATCTTTGGCAGAAGTACCATTTCAAGATCTGTTTTTGTTTTTGTTTTTTGTTTTGTTTTGTTTTTTAACGTTATTCAGCTATTTCGTAATAACTTTCAGGTTAATTAGTTGAAGAAAATAAATATTAAGATAAAAAAAGCTGTTAGAATGATTTAGACAGAGTGTATCTTGTGTGACATACTGTGTGCTAAAGTAACGATGAATTGGTAAAAATACGGGATTATAATCACATTCAGTCAAATCGACGTTTGAAATGTGTCAAACTGACGATCTCAAATTATTCCAATTCGCATAAGACTGTACATAATTCATGGCAAAAATGGCATGAATGAAAGGGCTAAATGAAATGTAAATGGTGGCATAAAAAAAAATAATCTCAATATAAAAGACTCAATATAATGAGGGTTTCACCCCCCCCCCCCCCCCAAACCGAAAAAATCGATGCGACGAAAGGTGCCTCACAGTTTTCATTTAAAAGAAAAAATATATCAATGACAGCCAGAAATTGTGAATGTCTAAAACGTCTCAATGCTAAAAATGCATTACTCTTTTATTTTTACTTTTTAGGGAATTGGGTTTAAGATGTAACTGTTCAATACAGCGGAATAAAATTGGAAGAAAAGGGGAGGAAAAGGGCGAGAATGATTATGGGCCGGTGAAATGAGCTCACCCCTTGCTTATTCCCCTTGGTCGAGCCAGATTTATTGTTGCTGGAAGAGGCGCGTTGCTTCCCTTGGCTGGCCACTTCCGTTTCCTTGTCATCCTTTTCTGTTATGGGGAGGGGAAAAAAATGTAGATTTAAAACGTGGTGCTCATAAAGCAAAATTTAAAGGCACAAAATTATATATATATACATATATAAAAAAGAAAAAAAAGCGAATCAAAGAAAATAAAAAAAAAAGCATCTTACAATCAAAGAGTTTAAAAATAAACCTAAGGAAATTCTTTTTTTTTAATTTTCTTAAAAGAGACAACTCTTAAAGAGGATAATCATTCATTGCCTCTTCGTCATTCTAAACGAGCGACCGTCATGCCCACACAGCAGCTGCTAACCTGCACTTTAAAGACAGCTAAAATTGAGATGAAATCAGATGAAGCAACATGACCACTCAGTAAATCAGTGGAACTTTTTAAGAGTACATGGATAGTTATGGATAGTTATGGATTTGATAGGATCGCAGCATCACCCAACGAAATCTATGCCACAGGTAAGATTCCACGGGACCTCTCCAAATCTTTATTTAAAGCATTGCTACATAATCCTGGGGCAGCAGAGTGTGGAATACATAGAACGATCAGCAATTATGAGTCAAACTCATTCTATTAAAAAAAAACGCTTCAATGCCATCTTGGAAGAAAAATGAGTGAAATAATTTTATGAGTGGTGGTCAATATCGAATTTCCCCATTTTATACCTTTTTGTGTGGTGTTGTGAAGGTCTTCTTTATTTAAATCTATTTGTACACTTCATGACCGAAATAAAAGAAATAGGTAAAATAGATCGGAGAAAAAGAAACAGTAGATATCTCTACAACAACAAAAAACAACAACAACAACAACAAGAACAACAACATTAACGATAAAAAACATCAATAACAAAATCAATCAAGTAATCAAAGCAAACAAAACATAGATTTGAGGATGTGGAGTAATGAGCAAATTTTTTTCATCTGTTAGTTTTCTAAGAAAGAATATATTACACTAAAGCTATGAAGAAAAGACTCACAATTTTATAATTACAGGATAGAAAAGTAACAATACAACTGAACAGTTTATCCTACAAATTTTTCTCCTTTCATGCGAAGTTATGTTCCCGTGCCTTTGCAGCAGCTGTTCAGTTCACGCTATTTATAGACACACGTTCGTCAGTTTGGCTCCTTCATGATTACCAAGTTGTCTTATAAACGCGGTGAGTTTTCTTTTCTTTTCTATTTTGAATCTCTCTCTCTCTCTCTCTCTCTCTCTCTCTCTCTCTCTCTCTCTCACACACACACACACACTTTCTGTCTCTCTCTCAATCTCTCTCTCTCTCTCTCTCTCTCTCTCTCTCTCTCTCTCTCTCTCTCTCTCTCTCTCTCTCTCTCTCTCTCTCTCTCTCTCTCTCACACTTTCTGTCTCTCTCTCAATCTCTCTCTCTCACCCCCACTCTCTCTCTCTCTCTCTCTCTCTCTCTCTCTCTCTCTCTCTCTCTCTCTCTCACACACTTTCTGTCTCTCTCTCAATCTCTCTCTCTACCCCCCCTTCTCTCTCTCTCTCTCTCTCTCTCTCTCTCTCTCTCTCTCTCTCTCTCTCTCTCTCTCTCTCTCTCTCTCTCTCTCTCGCTTGCCTTCTCTATTTTCCTATACGTTTCCCTGTTCCCTCTCCTCAACGAATTATCTTATTAAGTGGGGGAAAAAATTGTGTCCAGGAACTGGTCTGCGTTCAAGAAATGTTCCTATGATAAATTTTCCTTGTTTATCTCTTTCTTCAATAGACTTTTTACACCCACATTTTGCCCATTCCATTTAAAAAAAAAATATCTCACGAGGTGAACAAGATAAAAGTGCCAGGGGGGAATTCAATTATACAAATTGAGACAAAAAAAGGTCCCGATATCTAATGACTTGAACATCGGTGGCAATATATTGCACTAGTTCCAAGACAATTTTACATTTATATCAAATAAAGTCTAGAAGAAATTCAGCCACAAGGTAAAACGTCTACAAGGAAAGAAGACGAAGGACCTTGGGACACGCCGTGTGTTAAGGGCAAGGTTCGCTTGAGTGTTATTAATGATAGAGGAAAAAAAGACCCTACAATTTTTTTTAAATTTCCATGTGAATATAAATGCGTATTGTTAATGGTCTGATCTATTTTGTTCTGTCCATTGAGAAATATAATAATTGTATTGAGAGCAGATATAACGTAAAAAACGCATGTCACAGACAAAGCTGTTTGAGGGCGGTGGATAGACTAATATCTAATTTGGATCTTTAGCTCGTTAAATAGAATAATTGTGTGCTGGATAGAGAGAGATGGAGAGAGAGGGGGAGAGAGAGAGAGAGAAAAGAGATTGAAAGAAAAAGAGAGAGAAAGACAGAGAGAAAGAGACAGAAAGAGAGAGAAAGAGGGAGAGAGAGAAAGAGAGAAAAGATATTGAAAGATAGATAGATAGATAGAGAGAAAGAGAGAGAGAGAGAGAGAGAGAGAGAGAGAAAGGAGAACACTTCAGTCAAGCCAAACTTCGGAATGCATATTTGAAACCATATTTAAAAAAAAAAACAAACATTGATTTATTTGACTACAGAAAAAAAAGGTAAAAAATAGTTTTAAAAATCTCGGGATGAAATAATTGCGTGGGTAATTGTAAATATATGTCAAACACTTTTGATCAGCGCAATTCTTTTGAATTCCTTTTTTTTTACTGTAAACAATCAATGAAAGAAAAGATTTTGATTGTCTGGTGCAAGCGAACCTAAACCCTTTGATGTGAGGTTAATGATTTTTGCAGTATGACACAAAATTGTAGAATTTGAGAAAAGCACATGAATGACCGATATATCGCAACATTCAACGGAAAAAAGTGGGATTAAAGACTCCATCAGAAAGAAGCAACCCGATGACAACGGTGATATCGGAATATACTATTCACCAACATCATCTCATCACTGTCGCCACATAAACACTGCAAGAATATTAACCATGAAGACAACCAGAATTGATGAGGAAAAAAAAAAGGAAGAAAGAAAGAAACATTATAGGAACGATTACAACAGCAACAACAACATTTAACGCAGAACAGAATTAGAAAAAAAAAAAAA
>JAWDGP010001867.1:160000-170000 GCA_033675545.1 Elysia crispata
TTTTTTTTAAACTTTTAAACCTTTCGTTCTTTAAGGGCGCGTCATTCTTGGGCGTGTAAATCAAGGCCTTCAAAAGATAAAGATAATTAAACACTGTGTGGGCGTGGCTTTCACATAAAGAACCCGGATAATGCCAGAAGTAATGCAGATTTATAGCGCACTTTACTTGCCATACAGAATAGTGATTTAAGTGATGCAATTTTGTAAATTATTCTATGGTATTTCTTTCTTTTTTTGTTTAAATCTCTTTACTGTGAAGATAAGGAAGCCATAAAACTTTCGTCAAAGGGGAATAATCCTTAATAGAGAGGGCGAAGGAACCCCTTTGATTTTTAGATAAGGCGGGTTCTGTATTGTGTAGCTGGATTGAACAATAACATTCTAGAGGTTTCAAGTTTAGGCTGTACCAGTAATACGCCTGAAATTGTAAATATACTGCCAGACTAGCCCCAAAGTGGGTAAACCAATCTCCTCTGGGATTAAGAAAAAAGAAGTGTGTAATTTAGATATTTTCTTTCTCTTTTGTATACGCGAATTTTTTTTCCCCGCTATCGCGCTGTCTCCATTGGGATTTGACGGATAACAAGAAACTAATCTGGAGACAGTGCAGGTAATATATCCCTATCGATGTGTAATTGAAATTGATTTTAAAAAAATCAAAAAAAAAATTGAGAGATTGATTTGTTAAAGTTGAAAGACAGCCTTAAATTTATCATGCCATTTTCTGCAAGTCATTAAGATGTAAATAATAAGAGATAGAGAAATACATGCTGAGAGAGAGAGAGAGAGAGAGAGAGAGAGAGAGACAGAGAGAGAGAGACAGAGAGAGAGAGACAGAGAGACAGAAAGATAGAGAGAGACAGAAAGATAGATAGATAGATAGATAGAGAGAGAGAGAGAGAGAGAGAGAGAGAGAGAGAGAGAGAGAGAGAGTGACAGAAAGCAAGACAGATACACAAAGAGATATAAGACAAATAGAGAGAAGACTGAAGACAATCACAATAAAATAGGAGCATGACAACTTTTAAAGACAACGAAGAAACCAGTGGGATATTCTTAACAGCTATTTTCTCCGAGTATCTGATTCAGAGACACAGTTTTAAGAACTATTTTTCTGCACCTATATAACATAACACCTTTTTTTTCTTGCACCTCTATTGCATAACACCTTTTTTCTGCAGCTAGATTTTTGAACTTATATAGCTTAACACCTTTTTTCTGCACCAACATCGCATAACACCTTTTTTGCAGCTAGATCGCATAACATAACACCTTTTTCTGCACCTACTTCGGATAACACCTTTATTTCTGCACCTAAATCGTATAACACCTTTTTTTTCTTGCACCTAAATCGTATATCACCATCTTGTCGACCAGAATAGCTTACCATCTAGAGTTTCGTAATCTAAGCTTCGTGCCATTCTGGTTCAGAAAGGGCGAAGGTTAACGTCACGGCCGACCATAAACCAGGACTGAATTATTAATAAGGTGTAAGTAGATAGGTGTACAGCATAGCACAGCATGCAATCTGTGTGAGTTTGTGTGTGATGTGGCGTGTGTGAGTGTGTGGTTATTGGATAAAGGAAAATTCCGGCCTTGGTTGTTGAAGAAAGAGGTGTATTTTTAATTTTAGAAGGAGGTGATTTTGTCTACAAAGAACATTACATCTGCGACCCCCTGGCTTTACTTCTCTCATTATCCTAAGCAGCTGAGGTTTAGGTTGTTCAGATAGTGTGCATCCACTACGCAATTCTCGTTCCTTGCATAAATTTGCACCCTTTTCTTCCTTCATCAAATATTTACCTCCAATGGAAATTAGATAAATTATATGAATTTGCATATTTTTATAAAAAGCATACTTCTATAACTAATTGGCAATCTGAAAATTTTCAATTGTTTATATCCTTTTAACTTCATGTCTCGCACAATAACCTTATAAATGGACCATCTGTCTTAAATTATTTATTATAAAGTTTCTACTTATAGAAAAATCATTAATGTTCCTGTATCATCGTCTTTGAATTCTCATGCATTGAGGTTATCCTTTATCTTTATTACACGTTATAAAAAATAAAGAGTACCATTACCAACCAACTGGTAAAGAGTCCTTTGAATCAGTACAATGAAAAACGATTCGAATAAAAACCAAATAAAATCCGAATTTAACAATGGAAAGCTTTGAATAAAGTTCTAAATTCAGGTAATCGGATTAAAACAAAAAAAGACCAAAAAAAAAAAAAAACTCGGGGCATAACTACTAGGTTAATATCAATAAAATCTGATGATCAGTCGATGTACCTGTCATGCTTGGTCAAGACAGTCCATGACAATCAGTACAGGTCAATTTTAGATTTTGAAGATTTCATCTAACAGCGGACGAGATGTAGAAAGGTGAACATCCTTTTGCAATCAGTAAAAAAATATGACAATAGCGATTTTGGTAAGACAAGCATAGGTTTCATACCGCCATATAACACCCTACATGATGCTCAGACACCTCTTAGAAATGTGTTGAGTGAGTACTATTTTACAGAAAAAAAAAAGAAAGAAATAAAAAAAGATTTTAGCCTGGCAAGGTCTAAGAATTTGACGCTAGTCATGACTCGCGATTTCAAAGACAGGAATAAAGAAAAAAAATTAATAACAATATTATAATGAGTATAAAATTTAGGACAATTACGCATGTTATAAAAATCATGTTCAATTCCGGAAAAAATTGCGGTGAAATTGGAAAAAAAAGACTACCATTCTAAATAAAATGGATAAAAACAACATACCAATACAAATGATAAAAATAAATAGCGAATACCAACAAAAACAACAACAACAACAAAACCAAAGGCGTGTAAAAAACATAAAAAAGCCAACAAGAGCCACAGACAGATGAAGAAAAAACCAACGACCACAGCAACCCCAGCAACCCCAAAAACAGCAACAACCCGAGCCCCACAGTCTACTCTCGTCAGGTTACTATTTATAGTTTAAATGTACCTTGTGACCAGGTCCAAGCCCGTCTCATAATCCGCCTTGGGTTTGACCTCTGAGACCTCACTGACCTGGCGGGGTCAAGGCCGCCTGGCTTCCCGACATTCTCTTCAACATCCGCCACGATTCCGGATATAGAAATCACTTTCAGAAATTTCCAAGTGGCAAGAGAGATGGAGAGAGAGAAAGAGAGAAAGAGAGAGAGAGAGAGAGAGAGAGAGAGAGAGAGAGAGAGAGAGAGAGAGAGAGAGAGAGAGAGAGATTGTCTTGCCTCTCTCGTTTCGTATTATCCGATTTTGTTTTTAGAAGCCTTTCTGAGTGCACATCTCAGATGTAGGATCCGAAAGAAGTAAAGACTTAAAAGCTTACTGTCGTGTAGTTGTGTGCCGCTTATAAAGATGAGTGAGAGCGTCTCTTTCCAACAGCTCACTGCGAACAAAATGTCTCACACAAATGGGTTTTGCCAAGTTGTCCACAATAGCGACAAAAGATTACCCTTAAGCTACATTCGTCCACCATCTTCTGTTCTCCAGTGTCATATCTCAATTGCCAGGGTGATGAATGGCAAAAGGAGACAAGTATGCCTGAAGATATCCATTTTCATAGTGTGTTATATTTTGTTGTTTATCACATAAGTGATTAATAAACAATGACAGAATGTCAACCTAGTTAGATAATTATATTCCGAGAGATACGAATTAGCTCCACACATATACACAAGACTAAATTAGTGCAGAACATGTCTATGAAGTCGACATTGATCTTTCGACCAGAAAATCACTGCATTGAAAACCAAACAAACCTATAAGCTTTGACGTTTTTAAGAATATATTATTTACAAGAGTTTCTTTGCTAATTATTGCAGTGACATTTAACTTTGAGTCACTTCTCAAATTGCTATAATTTTTTTTATATACTGTAGCAGCAATAAGTTTCGATACTATACGACTTCAAAGTTGCAGAATTTGCATATGCAAATGGATGTCAATAGAACTTAATGTATTATAACTAACCACATCACAAATATGCAAGTTACAATGAAAATTGACACAATTATAACACAATACTATGAAAAATCCTGATTCAAATGAGCCAAACTGTTCTCAAAAGCCTTTACTTCCACAGAAATATTACCTCCATTAAAAAGAAACACTTTGTGGTTTTAAAGTTCACGTTTCCTTGGTCTAATAGGTGTGAACAATTTCTTGTGTTCGCGATTTTTTTTTTTTCGAGCCTTTCTCAGCCAGTGACGTGTTTTGTTTTGTTTTCTTTTTTTTTTTTTTTTTTTTGGTTTTTTTTTGGTTTCGTTTTTGCTCTCAAGTGCGTTGATCCCGAATCAGAAATTCAATAAAGTCTGGCGTATTTAGTTACACCTGTCGGTAGGAAAAATTTGAAAGCCGAAAAAAATCTAAAAAGAAAAGTAGATTTTTGCCAAACACCAGAGGAGTTCGAATTATAGCGGCAACCTGAATAAAGTTGGATTTGGTTTTTTAAGAAAGTGGTGATTTAAAAATATTTTGATAATAGCATTTCCTTATAAAATTTTGCTAGAAAAAAATTTAGATGTGGAAAATAAAATAAGGATGTGAAGATCATAGAACAGCAATAAACAAAAAGGAGAAGGTAGGCAAAAAAAAGAAAGGGAGAGGGGGGTGGGGGGAGAGAAGGGGGTTCGAAGAAAACCTAGCTAGTAGATTAAACTTCAACTTATGAGGCCTAGAATATAGAACTGAAAAAGAGCCCAAGAGAGAAACCAGAAAATTCAGAGAAATGGGAGGAAAAAAGAGAATTAAAGGGAAGTAAGGCAACCAAGCAAATGACTTGAAAAAAAAAGTGAAAGAAGCATAATATTATCCCAGAGGGTTAAGTTAATTTAAATAAAAAAAAATGTATAAAATGTTTAAGTTGGCTTTAAAGCGTTTTTTATGTAAACTGAGAATTATTGAATTACTTCATTTCGGATTCTCGGCTTCATGGCTATAACAGCATAACAGCATTGATCAGGTTCATCAAGACTTTCAAAGCCATACAATTTTGAAGGATAAGAGATTAGTATGAAAGAGAAAGTGGAGAAGATTTGGGATATTCATTTTATGATAGTGACAATAGAATAAAGTAAAAAGAAAACGGCGGCAACTATCATGGAAGATTACGGTTAAATGAAGAATGATTGGCAAAAAAAATATAGAAAAACTTTGCTGGTAGTAAAATCAAGTGAACGTGAGATCTGAAAAAGAACGGTTTTTCCAACATTTTACTCGAGTTAGTTCCACTCATGACATTCTGGCGGCTGAGAGAGATTTACACTTTTTTTTTTTTACCGGAAAGTATGGTTAAAGTGAAGAGGTCAAGAAAATGCCCACTTTTCCTAGTCCCATTTGAAAAAATACAGTCCTGCAGTGACCAGGTCATCCCCCGAAAGGGCGACCCAGACAGACGTCAGTGTTTAAACAAGGCTCCCCGCAGGCTAAATCACGCTATTGAAAAGCAGATCCCGGGTGTTGTACAGAGCTGGAACCAGTCCTTTATGAATAAAATAGGTAGGATGAGACCAGCCCGGTAGCTCAGTAACACCAGCAGAAGTAGAATTCCCACGAGCAGTATTTTCTGGAGCTCTGGAAGGCAGTCAAAGTGCCAACTTTTACTGACGGGGCATATCAAACAGTTAGGCAAACTAAAGAGCTGAAATATTTATCATTCGGGAAACAGGCGGATAGAAACTTTCCCAGGAAATCAACAGCAGAAGAGAAAGTCTAGGAATACAAAAAACGCCAATAAACTTCATGATCAAAATAATGCAATGCCACAAAGCAAACGAAATTAATAAGATTGTCCTACATACTCAAGTCTCTTTACAATATAAAACCTCGTGTCTAATCACGACATTTCATGGATGAAAATGCGGAACCTTTTACCCGTACGTATTAGCAAAGACTAATAAATTCCAAATAATAGTCATGAGGGACTAGACTTAAGAAGGTCATCAGGAAATTTCCGGAAACTTAGGACTTCACTGATCTTAGCTTGACCAAATTGCTGACCAGCGCTATGATCCTTTCTCAAGTTCATCCTCTTCAAAACTAACGTTATAAAAACTATATTGATAGCAGCGTGAGATCGCCGGCATTACGTCAGCACTGAAGGTTGAGTTGGCAATGACTGCTGTACCCTCTCTAAAAATGAGGGTTATCAAAACAGTAGTCTATCAATTGACAATATTTATCTATGATTGTTTTTTCAAGTTTTGTTTCAAAATAATATATAAATAATTCTTGCATCTGTCAAAAAGTCTGTTTCCAGATTTTAACACTGTCTTTTAACACTGACTTTCAAGATGGTCGCGAACCAATGTCGTCTCCGATGTATATCAATCTGTCAGCAATTCCATTTACTGATCATTTTAACTGCATACATAAGAATGAAAATTGTGATCATTATTGGCAGAATTTGTCCGACAAGACAATCCATGATACCCCAGAATATTCCAAAAATCGTTCCTCTTATGTGAAGCGGTTGACATGAAGCAAACACTTAAGATCGAAGCTATTTCTGCGTAACACGTTGCCTGAAAAACACATTCAACAAGACTTGGAGGAAAACAGATAAGCGCCAAGCCTTATCGAACGGATGTTTGTGTTGCTTGAGAACTCTCAATTGCCTAATAAGTATATTCAGAGCAAATAAACTTGCTATTTCTTATCAGCGTCTATAGAGTAAAGCTGACAGGTCTAGTATGCGTAGAATCTTGAACTGACGAACGAATTAAAAACAAAATTTGTGCCGAGAAAGTTTTCTAATTCAAAAGGCTACAATCGGCGCAGATCATTGAGGGTTAAAATAAGAAGCTGATTGTGTATCGTATCAAACTGAGCTAGATTTATATCTTTGTGGCGCGCCCATTATTATGTGTCCTTTCTTAAGGAAAAACTTTTCTTTGACTAAAAGTATGAAGATATTCTTCAGTTTCGCGTCAGAAAGTTGCACCAACAACAAGTCGGTTACAACATGCGACGAACAAACCATCCAATGTAAGCGAAATATTTCAAGCCGGTTACAACATCTGGCTAATAAACCATACAATGTGAGCGAAATATTTCAAGCCGGTTACAGCATTAGGCGAATAAACCATCCAATGTGAGCGAAATATTTCAAGCCGATTACAGCATCAGGCGAATAAACCATCCAATGTGAGCGAAATATTTCAAGCCGGTTAGAACATATTAAGGCGAATAAACCATACAATGTGAGCGAAATATTTCAAGCCAGTTACAACATCAGGCGAATAAACCATCCAATGTAAGCGAAATATTTCAAGCCGATTACAACATCAGGCGAATAAACCATCCAATGTGAGCGAAATATTTCAAGCCGGTTACAACATCTGGCTAATAAACCATACAATGTGAGCGAAATATTCCAAGCCGTTTACAACATCAGGCGAATAAACCATACAATGTGAGCGAAATATTTCAAGCCGGTTACAACATCAGGCGAATATAAACCATATAATGAAACATGGAGAATATGAAAGCAAGCCAGTTCCCAGGACACTTTGTCAACTACAATCTAAGACTGTGCTGATACTGTTCCTTTTCAAAGAGTTCAGCGAACTTAAAAAAGAAAAAGAAAAGAAATTCTGTCTACTATAACGATTTAAAAAAAAAATCATGACAAGTAACACCATGAAATTTAACTTTTTGACACATCAAGAGGAAGGTATAGAATATTAAATAAGTTTCAATATCAAGTTTTCTCATAATAAATCTTGATATTTCATACTGTGAAACCTTGCACAGTATAATTTGGGCGAAGGTGCAATATTCGTAGCAATACACTACTATAGTTATGATCTGTATATAGTGCCTATACTACGCGATTGAACAACCTGTAATTATGTTATCGATTTGTTTGTCACGACCTCAACACTAACCGAAGGATTATATTGCCGTTATCTTTGTTATATTTCACTCGCAAGGATAATTCTTGCTTCCTTTGTAAAAAAAAAAACGGCACTGAACAAGACCATCACAATTTTCTATACCAAGATAATGTGTGTATTTCTAATTCAGATTTGAAAACCCGAAGAAAAAGTTAGAAAGGGGAAAACCGTATCTTTACTTACACATCTTCACACACAAGATTTCAAAGAAAAAGATCCAAAGAAAAAAAAAATTTGCACACATTTAGTGCAGTGCTCTCTTTGTTGAAAGTATCTTCAATCATAATTGTTATAGAACTCGGTTCAATCTTGAATGTGTCTATGTCTATATCGATAAGAAGGAAGCAAAATAAAGTTGATTTTGGTTTTATCGAGTCCATCTCGCTGGATCTTAGGAGTTCTTAAGAGGTTAACGGTTTTTAAAATTAATATATAAAAGATTTTAAAGGAACGAAAGTAAAATACTCAAAGTTAAACACTGGCATAAGTATTGCATCCGCCATAATTTCTTATCGAAGCCTTTCAAAATTTTACAAATTCACGAATTTACATTAACAAATTAATCCTTCCTAGAAGTGTTGGATAAACTTCAGCGGCGTAAGCTATGAGCAAGAGGCTTCAGGCATAGTACCGATTGAAAACTGCTCGAAATAGTAAAGCTGTTTATTATCAAATCTTTAGATCATGCCTCTTCAAGAGTTTAAACCCCGAGGCATCAACAAATGTAACATTAATGACCACACAAAACAAACTCAACATTTCCTCCTACTTTTTTTGTCCTTTTGAAATCAACCAATCTAAAAACTTCTCCACTATCTCCAAGATCTCTCAAGGTCTCTCGCAGCAACAGCCAAAAACCTGAGCCGGTCCAATTTCTTCGTCTTTTTTTTTTCCTTTCGCTTGTTCACAGATCGTAATCCTCAAGTGTTTTTCCAGAGTAGCTAAGTTTGCTAAACACCGCCAAGACAAATATTCTGTTCGTATCCAACGTCTCTTAAGTCCTGAAAGCCGCATAACTCATCCTGATCGAAGCCGGGTCTTTGAAAAAAAAGGGTGGGGGGGCACCAAAGGTTAATAGTGAGATGTTTGCGCCCCGGGGGACTGTTGCTAGTCAAGGGAGGTGCCCGGACAGAAATATGATGAGCTGTGTACAATTACGGCCAGCTCAAGAAGATGGGGGGAAGAAAGTCAGAGGGGAGTATGGAAAGGAGTGAGAGGCAAAAGGAGGAGGAGGAGGGGGGGGGGGGGGGTGGGCGCATGTGGGATAAATAGAGACGGTGTCCTTGTAAGCGATTTTTCAAAACTTAGGGGACCAAAAAGATTGTTAAAAGCCATGTGGCGAAAAAGAACTGATAGGGGAGGATGTCATTAAAAATAAGGGGGGGTGGGGGGTGAGGGGGGGGGGAGGAATGGGGGTTAAGATAGATGATGATGATGCGATAGTGATGGACCGCAGAGTCCAAGGTCAACGATTTGGCAACACTTAAGGAGTGATTAAGGATTATTCGATCTCAGACATACATACATACACACACATACAGCATACATACCGCACATAGACACATAGAAATTGTAGGAACATAAACATAATTATTAAGAACGGTTTCTGTGAAGAGAAGTGGTCGATTGCTGATTGAGGCGTTTCGTTTGTATTACGTCTTGGTAAAAAGAAGAAGGTAGCAGAAAAAAAGTTTAGGGAGATTATAGAGGGATCGCAAAGCTGGCGTTACTTTCATAACAAAGGATGTGCGAAGTTCTTTTTAATTTGTGGGTTTTTTGTTTTTTTTTTCATTGTGTTTACTTCTATATTGCGGCATGGAAGAGGTTGTTAGGAAACTTAAAGACGCTATGAAGACATAACAAAAAGGAAATTCTTACTATAATGATGATTTTTTCTTAAAGAATATTATGAAAACGGGGAAAGAAAGACACAGAGAGAGAGAGAGAGAGAGAGAGAGAGAGAGAGAGAGAGAGAGAGAGACAGACAGACAGACAGACACAGAGAGAGAGAGAGAGAGAGAGAGTGAGAGAAATCACTGGAGAGAGAGAGAGAGTTTGACAGATAGAGAGAAAAAG
>JAWDGP010001867.1:180000-190000 GCA_033675545.1 Elysia crispata
AAGGTTTATGAATATGGGAGAGAGAGAGAGAGAGAGAGAGAGAGAGAGAGAGAGAGAGTAATCACGGAGGTATAGAGGGTATGAGAGATTGGAAAAAGTAAAAAAGGAGAGAAAGGAGCGGGAGAGGTAGAAATATTGAGGAAACGCCACAAGAGAGAGAGAGAGAGAGAGAGAGAGAGAGAGAGAGAGAGAGAGAGAGAGAGAGAGAGAGAGAGAAGGCGCGAGATACAGACAGACAGAAGAAAAGAAGAGAGAGAAAGAGAGGGATACAGACAGACAGAAGAAAAGAGAGAGAGACAGACAGACAGACAGACAGACAGACAGACAGACAGAGAGACAGAGATAGACAGAGAGAGAGAAAGCAGGGAAGAAAAGAGAGAGGGAGAGACAAACATTAAATAGACCGACAAACATAGACATACAGTAAGAGAAAGATCAATACTTGTAACATCTCATCTACCTTTTGGGCGTGATGTTTGTTCAGCGAGGCCATAACCGAACTTAGAGATGGTCAAACATTGCTAGGAACGGCAGATAAATAGATCGCTAGAGAGATAGATAGAGGGGTAGGTAGATAGAGAGAGAGAGAAAAAGAGAGATAGTTAGATAGATATATAGAGATAAATAGATAGATGGATAGATAGATAGAAAGATAAATAGATAGATAGATAGATAGAGGGATAGGTAGATAGATAGATATAGAGAGAGATAAATAGATAGATAGAAACGTAGATAGAAATATAGATCGATAGAGAGGGAGAGATAAAGATATTGATAGAATAGAGATCAAAGGAGGAGAACAGGGGGATAGAGAGACCGACGAAAAGACAGACAGACAGATAAGTATAGACCACCAATCGAATAGACCGAAACGAAGACGTAATTATTGTGAAAGAGAAAAATCAAATCTTAGGGCAGTAATTCTATCTCATAATCAGATCGCTGTCCAAATGAAGCCATAAACCGAACTTTATGTGGTAGTCGGAAAAATATGCAGAATATAAAGTGCTCGAGCTATTTCTTTTTTCCGCATTTAACATAATAAGGAATATAAACCGAAATTAAATGGCAGTGAGGGAAAAAATTATTGAATAATATAAATTGTTTGAGCGATTTTTTTTTGCCGCGCGCAACATAATAAAAATAACATGGGCGTGATCAATAAAGCGTAATGGTGTTAGAAATCTATGGAGTGTTGGTTTGGGTTGATGGAATGATAAAAGGTTCAATGAGGTTTTTTTATAATCACGAGTTTACCAATAGAAATAAATACACAATTTTTGTTTCTTCTTTTCCCATTTGCGAATTATTAATAGAAATTCTATCATTTTTTTTTAAGTTTGTAAAAAGGGCAAATTTTTAAATAACTAGCTTTGAAGTATATTTGTTACTGGCGATTCTAAAAATGAAAGGAAAAAGTCTGAAAAGGGACGACAGTGTGACGAATAAATTCGATAAACTGGAGAGAAGTATTCATAAGACATATTTTCAGAAAATAAAGACAGTTTTAAAGACAAATACTTGAAAAAAAAATCGAATGAAATAGAAAAATCTACCTTCATCGATTAATTTTTTAATGAATTAGAATCTAAATTCAGACCCAGATATATAATATAAAAATGACTGAAAAAAACAAAAAACATAACAAGTTGTTCATATCCCAACCTCGGAGCATGGACACGTGCAACTAAGATCCCCCGTCACGGTTGAATGATCAGACCAAGAGGGGTCACGTGAGGTCAAGATTGTGGATACACTGGGGAAGATCGCGATGCTTAATGATGCGGAACATGACGCTCTGTAACATACCTGGACATTACATTTTCTCTCAATCTAGGAACAAGTTTCATCACTTCAAACTCCCTACACAAGTCCAACAACAGAAAAAAAATGTATCATAACTTAGGACGCTCTGTAACATACCTGGACATTACATTTTCTCTCAATCTAGGAACAAGTTTCATTACTTCAAACTCCCTACACAAGTCCAACAACAGAAAAATGTATCATAATTTAGCGAAACAGAACGCTCTGAAACATACATGGACATTTCTCTCTCGATCCAGCAACTAATTTCATTACCTGAAACTCTCTATAAAGGCCCAACAGTAGATAAATTGTAGAAGGACTTGTGGAAAATCTCCAAAGACGATACAATCAGACACCGATAAAAATGATGTTGAGTTTTCCACCCTCTTTCCCCCCCTCTCTCCCCCCCCCCCCCCCCCCCCCCTTTTTTTTTTTTTTCGAAACAATAGAATCATTAACTTGATCTAAAATAAAACTTTTTAACTCCCGAGGTGTTGGTGGAAAATCAAAATAAGTTTCACTTTGTGCTGCTATCTTTAAAAATATAACTCTTGAAACTTTTTTTAAAATTTTTTTCTTTGTATATTCATATATTTATTTATTTATGTGTTTATTTAGATATTTTTGAGAATCACTTCATATAATTATTAGAAGGAAATAGATAAAGCCAGTCAATACAAAAAACCGATGGCGCTGATTTAATGGCTCTGAAGTCTGAACTTCTAACATCATTTCGCCATTTTGTTTGTATTTTCCTCTGTTTTCTTCCTCTTTTGACAGCCGACGTGTCTCCTTTAGTGCCAATCTTTGTGTCTATCTCGTAATCTGTCTGTCTGTCTGTCTGTCTACCTAACTGCCTGTCTGTGTGTGTCTCTCTCTATCCGTATGTCTTTCTCTCTGTCTCTCTGTTTCTGTCTGTGTGTCTGTCTGGTCTGTGTGTCTGTGTGTGTGTGTGTGTCTGTCTGTCTGTCTGTCTGTCTCTGTCTCTGTCTCTTTGTCTGTCTCTCTCTCTCCTCTCTCTCTCTCTCTCTCTCTCTCTCTCTATCTCTCTCTCTCTCTTTATCTCTCTCTGTCTTCTCAAACTCACACCGCAATTTTTGTTTAATCATGATCATTATTTTAAACTACTTAAATCGCTAATTATAGCCGATATATATATAGCCGGGTACTTTAACTCATTAGACAGGTTTCGCACTCCATAAACTTGTTCTCTGCTCATCTGTAGTTCCCCAAGATACGATGATGAGAATAATAGAATATATTATTCCTAGATACCTTCACAAACACGATTCTATCTTAGACGCCTTGGAATAAAAGAGATTAATGATAGATTCAGAACAGATATTTTCATAAAAGGAAAATAGAGAAACGCAAAACTTTATGGAAAAAAGAAGGTGCACACAAAGAGAGAGAGAGAGAGAGAGAGAGAGAGAGAGAGAGAGAGAGAGAGAGAGAGACAGACAGACAGACAGAGACAGAGACAGAGACAGACAGACAGACAGACAGACAGACATGCAGATCGACAAACAGACATACAGGCAGACAGACAGACAGAGAGATAGATAGACAGTCAGAGAGAAAGACAGAGATAAAGATAAAAAAAGAAGAAAAAGACAAGTAGCGCAGGTCATGAAATTATATAACTCACAAGAGTGCAGAAAAATTAAAAGATTCTAATATATAACTCAGAAATGAAATCTAATGATTTTTTTTTCCTCAGCAAATGAAATATCAGTGCGTGTCACAAGCAAAGCATAAGAAAGCAATCAATGTGCAATGTAATCCACAGAATCAGCTCGGCCTGGCACATTGAAAATGTTTACAGGTCAGAAGCAATCGATCGCCCACGGGTCACTAGATAAAACTCATCTAGAATGATGGAGCAGACGGAAGAGGGGGAAAAATATCCCACCGCCTTTTTGTAAGGAAGCGGGCAAGGTATTTCCACATACCCAACCTTACCCCTACTATTGGCGAAAACTAGAATTCATGAAAAAAAAAAAAATATATATATATATATATATATATATATATACAGATAGACAAATACAGTAAAGACATGGGATTGAGGATAATTATTTAAAGAATACTCAGATTTGTTTTGACTGCCTTAAAGCTATGAGGAGCATTTCATTCACACTTAGTTTTCTTGGTATAAAACTATAGTTCAGATTTAAGTATATGAATAACTTTCGAACAAAATGAAAGTTTCCAAAAGTAAAAAAGAAACTTGTCCTTGGATCTCGATGATATACTAAAAAAAAGGCAAGCACTAGGTCTATTACACAAAAAAAAAATCGTGTTCTATGAATGTTTTGATGACCTGATTTAAAAAAAAAAACAACCAAAAACTTAGCGCTTTGTCTTGCAGTGGACACTATTCGAAAATGACTTAACTAGTACTGAGCTAGACTTTGAAAAACAGAAATCTACACGGTAAAATAATGATCTTTGACATTAACCCTAGCAGTTTTCTGGGTAAACTGCACTTAAGGGTGCTTGTCTGTGCATACTAATAGCACCGCACACATTGTTTCACCGCGCACAAACTAAATTAAATGCCGCGACTGAGAGTGAATCCACCCGTGCAATGTTAAATTGAACGCAACGCTTAAGTTGCGCCCGCGAAGGGAGAAAACTTGCACCTTCCTAGCCTACCTTTTCGCTAGGACTGTCAAAAAAAGCCCACACCGAGCATAAAACAGTATGGCAATTGGTGTAGCGATCAAGGACTTTCTTGTCCTTGTTGATCAAGGTCCTCAAGATTAGTTCACCAAGGTTTTAGCGATTTGCTGACCAATGTCCACACCATTCCAGTTGACAAAGTTCTCAGATCTCTCCATTAGGTGACCAAGGTCTAACTTAGTACATTAGTTCATTGGTCAGCTGTTGTATACCAGGTAACACGCGGGGACATTTAGGGGACGTTAAATAATTTAGAACTGCTGCTAAAGGACCTAGACGTCACTCAAAATGTTGATTATAGATACATTGCAGTATCCCATACTCATACCATGTATGAGTCAAAAATTCAAATACAATTACACAATTTATACCCTCACCTCGACAACTATCAGATTCGCTTGAACTGAGATCATCTATGAAAACAGCACGAATGATTCTGGACAAAGACCTTGTCCGAATGCATGCAAGGGTTACTTTTATCACTTCAAACCTCCCATGATGGCGCATGCATAGAACCGTCAAAGGTTGGTCTGATGCGCCTCATCTGTTTTTACCGCACAATGCTTGACACCAGCCTCTCAAGAACGCTTATAGAAGGCTCCCTCAGTATAACGAATCAGCTAATCATTTATGTACTGGTCAGCTAAAAATTCCATGACTTTTGTTTTTATAAAAACCCACTTAACTGTTTCTCTTTAAAAGAAAGATAACTATATTTAACAAAGCAAACAATATGGCCGCCCTTTTTCTGAAAAACACTCGACAGAAGCACGCAGCTCTTCAGAAAGGTGTTTAGGAAAAGACATGTCATTAGAACAAACTAACTCGTCCTCGAAACCCTTTGTTTCTCGCTCACGTTACAGATAGGCGATCATTGCCATTCTTTTCTCCAGCCCGAGTAAAAGCCCACTAGAAGTGAAACGACCCCTCCATAAGAGACTATAGTCACCAGAGAGGAAACAAACTCGTCATTAGTTTTAACGAAGATAATCTGCTTTAGTTCAAATCAATAAGGCTGCTAATGGAGTGCGGCCGCCAGTTTGAGAGAAACTTCCCGGTTGATGGTAAGAGCCTTGCCCTCAACAAGGTCGGTAAAGAGCGCAGTTGCTAGGGATCCTGCCTTGAACACTGTTGAGTAGGTAGCCATTGAGGAGTTCAAGAGGGATTAGAGATACACTAGTTTGTTGTTTTGGGTGGTTTTTTTTTCGGCGAATGCGTTCGTTAACTGATAACGAAATCGACAGAGAAAATACGGAGGGAGAAATATAAAACATCTGAATTTTATCTCAATTTCTAGACCAAAAAAAAAATGATAATTATTATTTCTCCTTAAGCAATGAAAGAATGTTTATAATTTGAAATGCCAATGTTGCATTAAAAGAATTTTATAACTAATATTCCACTTTATACTAGTAGAAACGAAGATCGTAAAGAAAGACATTTGTAAATTAATAATTCCAAAAATGTCCGTCGGTTATGGTTCGATAAGGTCATACTAATCACTTAATAGAACTAACGACTTAAAATATACTCATAAGCTTGGAATAAACATGGATTCCATTTTCTTTTCATACAAGGAGTCTGTCTCCCATTTCCTTTTCTGACCGCAATGCTTCCATTATGACTTAACATGATGAAGTAGACTGCAAAAAGATCAAACTTTGGACAGTGTTACGCAAAAAACTTTTAGCTAGTTTTCCAAAATACAGCTGTTTATTATGATGAAGAGAAAAAGGCAACGTTTTACTCGGATTTTCTGAGCTTAGGAATTTGTGTGCAAGCTTTGTGCCTCCGGGCAGTTCTTGAACTTTCATACGGGGAATTTACGGCAGCACTTGACCAGTGGTAAGGGAACAGGTCAAGACATGGCCTTAGGGTAGGAAGCAAGGACTTATTTCACTGCGAGCTTCTATTAAATTTACTCTTCATCCTTTTTCTCCCGTCTTCTTTCAGGTATTTGCTCCAGATTCATTTTATCCCGTGCTTGTTTTCTCTTTTTCTCTCTCATTCGTTCTCTTTATCATTTTCTCTCTCTCTCTCTCTCTCTCTCTCTCTCTCTCTCTCTCTCTCTCTCTCTCTCTCTCTCTCTCTCTCTCTCTCTCTCTCTCTCTCTCTCAGCCTTCATCTACATTTCTCTCGAATATTTTATATTTTTTCTTAACGATCTTCTTACCCCCCCAACTACTTTCCCTACCATCCTCCCACTGCTCTCGATTTTTCTTCTTCTTCTTCTTCTTCTTCTTCTTCTTCTTCTTCTTCTTCTTCTTCTTCTTCTTCTTCTTCTTCTTCTTCTTCTTCTTCTTCTTCTTCTTCTTCTTCTTCTTCTTCTTCTTCTTCTTCTTCTTCTTCTTCTTCTTCTTCTTCTTCTTCTTCTTCTTCTTCTTCTTCTTCTTCTTCTTCTTCTTCTTCTTTAGCCATTGCTCTCCCCAAATTTTAAGAAAAACTTTTACATAAACCTCATCCCCAATGCCTGCATTCCAGTGCTATTGCCTAGATTAGGTCTAACAAAGCTCAAATAAGCACATTCATAAATCATACGTCCTCGATTCGTGACGACACATAACCTGGCTTACCTAACAAGTCGCTATAGTTGCGTGTACGTTAACCCTCTCCCTTCGGGAAATGACCCAAAAAGGAAGATTTACGGCATTGAGGAACTATGGGGTTAACAAACTGTCAATTCAGAAGCTCAAGTAATCGCATTTGTTTTCCTCCATTTTTATTTATTTATTCTTTTTTTCTTGGATCAGGTTGAGGCTTTCAATGGCTTGTTACTTATTCCCAAGGACGTTAGATTACAGGCGTTTTCAGTTTGATTCCGGACTGAATATCACATGATGAGTACACTCTCTGGCTTGAGTAATTGATGAATGGCCCTTAAAATAGTTACCAAGAATATTTTCTTCTCGGGGATAAAACACGGGCTGTGGAGGACGCGATCTGGGACCTTCAACCTGCGGTGAAATAGGATTAAAAGTCATGACGTCACTTGATCTTAGCTACGCTTAGAACTGGCTCAAAACGATCGTTAGTTTATCGTGGCTCGATGGCCTGTCGATCATTTTGGGTGCATTGAAAAGTTTTACCAACTTAGGGCAATCTAGATCTGAATCAACGTCAAAATATTGTGGGTAAAAGTCACGGCTTTATGGAACAATTGCGGCTGACTGATGATGTTTCAGACTTTGTTTTTGAAAGAGGAGATTTGCATTTAATTTTCATAATCTCAGCATGTACCCTAAACTGCTGTGTTTATTTTTTTGAGTCCCTTTATCTATATATCGCTGTGCGTGGCCATTGTCCCTATATCATAATTTATGTTTAATCAACAGAGACGGACCATTTTATAAAGCCTTTGGTTTTCATATTTATTTAGAACCTCAAGAGACGTCAAACTTTTCTATCAATCACATCTTATTTATCCTGTATTACTCATCATTCACTACAAGAGGCTGATACAGTATCTCTAAATATTTCAAAGTTTCGGTTTCTTACATAATAATCGCATAGAGATCGAGCTGGTTTATATATATATAATTTTTACAGCGCAGGCCTTTTCTGTGATTAATAAGATGAGATTAAGAACTACCGCCAGTATCTAATGTGTTCAAAAGATAACTTTAAAAAAATCTCTGAATCAATTTCAGAGAAGAACCTATTCCACATATTAATTAAATAAATTTTTTCACTTAATTGCCCTCTTTCACTAAATGTATCTGCATTCATCAGTTTATTCCTCTGCTTGATTTTCACACACACACTCTCTCTCTCTCTACATCTCATTCCTTTTCTCTCTTTAAATCTCTGCATCATTATCTGATTTTCTGTCTATCTGTTTGCAACGGTATAATACTGACTTTCTCTATTTGTTTTCTAGTCTTTCTCTCTTTCCACCGCACTCTGCCATCGAGTGTTATCACAAATCCATTCCTCTTGACCAACTCTTTCTCTCTCTCTCTCTCTCTCTCTCTCTCTCTCTCTCTCTCTCTCTCTCTCTCTCTCCCTCTCCCTCTCTCCCTTTCTCTCTCTCTTTATCTTTTTTCTCCCTCCCTCTCTCTCTCCCTCTTTCTCTATCTTTCTCTCTCTATCTTTCCCTCCCTCCCTCCCTCTCTCTCCCTCTCTCTCTCTCTTTCTCTCTCTCTCCCTCCCTGTCTCTCTTCTCTCTCAATATCTTCACGTTCACCGTCCAATCCTACCTCTTCCCTTCAAGTTTTCAATTAATTCCCGTTTTCTGTTTGCCGAAGAATATCCTTGCTTCTCGCCATCAACAGCCGCGCTTCATTCTAGATGGTTCCTCATTTCTCACGATAATGGAAACCTGAATAGCATCGACGTGGTGTTTAATTCTGATGGACAATTGCGAACATAATGATAATTTTTCTAGTGATTTCTTCTTCGTCTTTATTTTTTTTTTTTTTTTGTAATGATAAAGCGTTGAATCAAAGGACGATGTCCGCTTGCGTCAGGGCCAATCGATATTTCCTTCCGAACCTGGAGCTATGCCTGTCTGTCATAGCGATTGCGTGTCTGTATAGCAGTCTGCTTGTCTGTCTGTTCACGCCTAGCCGAAGTCTTTGCCCAGTGAATCTTCTCAGTTTTTTTTTTTTTTGTTTTTTTTTGTGTTGAGTGGCTTCTTTCCCATTTCTTCTATCGTTTCTCTCTTTCTCCTTCCCCATCCTCTGTCACTCTCTATCTCTCTCTCTCCTTCCCCATCCTCTGTCACTCTCTATCTCTCTCTCTCTCATTCCCCATCCTCTGTCACTCTCTATCTCTCTCTCTCATTCCCCAGCCTCTCACACTCTCTCATCCCCCCTCTGTCTGTCTGTCTGTCTGTCTCTCCCTCTCTCTGTGTCTCTCCCTCTCTCTGTCTCTCTCTCTCTCTCTCTCTCTCTCTCTCTCTCTCATTCCCCACCCTCTCACTCTCTCTCTCATCCCCCCTCTCTCTGTCTCACCCCCTCTCTCTCTCTTATTCCCATCCCTCTCTCTCTCATTCCTCTCTCTCTCTTTCTCTCTCTCTCTCTCTCTCTCTCTCTCTCTCTCTCTCTCTCTCTCTCTCTCTCTCTCTCTCTCTCTCTCTCTCTCTTTCTCATTCCTGACCCTCTCACTCTTTCTCAATTTTTTCCTTTTCTCAGTGTCTGTCTCTACTTGTCTCTCCATCGATCTTACAAAATCATCCCTCATCTGTTTTTGTTTTATCTATATTCTTCATTTGGAACGTTCTCTCTATCTCTGTTCTTTTCACTTTCTCCTTTCTCCTCTCCACATATAGCTAGCACACACACACACACTCTCTCTCTCTATCTATCTATCAATCAATCTATCTATATATCCTTCTATCTATCTATCTATCTATCTATCTATCTCTTTATTTCTCTCTGTCTCTCCATCAATCATTCATTTTCGCTTCATTTTTCTTTCCCAAAATTCACAGTCCCAAACTGTAATGACCGCAATATTGCTTATTGGGAAACTCCTGAATATACATGACTATCATAGCTTGGACCAT
>JAWDGP010001867.1:195000-218143 GCA_033675545.1 Elysia crispata
GCTCATAATAATTTCTTCATAATTAGCAGTTATTTCGAGGCTAATAATATCTACAAGACCCATCTGTTGCTAGCTATAATATTTTAAGCGAAAAGGCGCCTACGTTTGATAAAAATAAATTAGTACTGTTCTAGATGATATTTACAGTTTGATACTATTTCCGACTGATGTATTTTAGTAAAACGCCAAATTCTACATTGAACAAACGTCACGATATTGATTTGTGATTTTAAATCAAATGGAAGAAAAGCGATATAAAAGAAAAAAATAGAGACAAACACAAAAAGAGATAGATAGATAAATAGATAGATAATTAGATAGAAAGCGAGAGAGAGAGAGAGAGAGAGAGAGAGAGAGAGAGAGAGAGAGAGAGAGAGAGAGAGAGAATGAAGCGGAGAGAGTCAAAATGATTGACAAATGGTCAGCGGTTTGTCTCTAAAATAAAGTTTATGTTCGATCGAAAAGGAAAAAAAAATATGATCCAAAGTTTCAGAATTCGAAATCACGATGATGCCTGTATGTGCGTGGACAAATAAGACACATACAAAAAAAAAAAAAAAAAAAAAAAAAAAAACCACAACAAAAACATGCATAAAAAATATAGAGCTCAAATCTACAGCCAATTTGGAAATGCAGATTGAGTTTAAGTATATTATTTTGGGAAAATATTAGAAATACATTAGTTTGTATAACTCAAGGAGGTAGATGTATTGCAGGATAAACTAATCACTTCTTTTAATAACCTGTGAAATAAATAACAGTAGAGTAAGTTTAACATTGCACCTGTTTGACAGGACTTTCGAAACTTACATTAAGCAGTTGTGGTCGTGTTCTAACTAAATCCAGTCTTTTTTTTTAACACTCCTCGATCAGAATGGCGGAAGAATCCATCTTTCAATCGCAACGTAAGAGCAAATTTTAAAAAAATTATACCGATAGAGAAAAGCGTAATTTTTTAAACCTTTTTTTTTTTACAAACGAAAATATAAAATACCGATATGGCAAGGGCATGCAAACGACACACAAAAATAACTTATACAGTGTGGAAAAAGGAAGTGTATCCTCAAAGAATTGCCTTATGTCATTTGTCGCAGGCAAAAAACCATTTTGATCAAATCACCTGAAAGATCATCGGACTTTGTATGCAGCAATCGTTAATTGCAGATAAACGGGGAAAAATTACGACGTTAATGTGGCTTCATAACAATTTGAGAGAAAACAAGGTCTAGGCTTCATTGCTCCGGGCCAAATTAGCTGTTACATCAACTAGTGAGCAAAACGAAAAGAGCAGCAAGACTGGCGTAAGTCCTTATTACTTTTTTATTGCCTTCGTGTAACAGATTAGACTCTAAATAGACCCTCAGTCTCAAGGCGGTCCTTCGTGTAACAGATTAAACTCTAAATAGACCCTCAGTCTCAAGGCGGTCCTTCGTGTAACAAATTAGACTCTAAATAGACCCCCAGTCTCAAGGCGGTCCTTCGTGTAACAGATTAGACTCTAAATAGACCCCCAGTCTCAGGACGGTCCTTCGTGTAACAGATTAGACTCTAAATAGACCCTCAGTCTCAAGGCGATCCTTCGTGTAACAGATTAGACTCTAAATAGACCCTCAGTCTTAGGGCGGTCCTTCGTGTAACAGATTAGACTCTAAATAGACCCTCAGTCTTAGGGCGGTCTTTCGTGTAACAGATTAGACTCTAAATAGACCCTCAGTCTTAGGGCGGTCCTTCGTGTAACAGATTAGACTCTAAATAGACCCTCAGTCTTAGGGCGGTCCTTCGTGTAACAGATTAGACTCTAAATAGACCCTCAGTCTTAGGGCGGTCCTTCGTGTAACAGATTAGACTCTAAATAGACCCTCAGTCTTAGGGCGGTCCTTCGTGTAACAGATTAGACTCTAAATAGACCCTCAGTCTTAGGGCGGTCCTTCGTGTAACAGATTAGACTCTAAATAGACCCTCAGTCTTAGGGCGGTCCTTCGTGTAACAGATTAGACTCTAAATAGACCCTCAGTCTTAGGGCGGTCCTTCGTGTAACAGATTAGACTCTAAATAGACCCTCAGTCTTAGGGCGGTCCTTCGTGTAACAGATTAGACTCTAAATAGACCCTCAGTCTCAGGACGGTCCTTCGTGTAACAGATTAGACTCTAAATAGGACCTTCCATTATCGCGCAATCTTGGGATCTCAGTACCCTGTGGATGGCCGTGAATTGTATTCAGAAGCGTCGGCGGAGCAAGATATGGCGCATGCGGAAGTCCCGTCTCGATACAGTGCAGTGCAGGCTGAAAAATAGTATAACATAAAACGAGTATGGAACTAGTTAAAAACATCGATAGTCCCCACCTGTAAATCGTATGGCCATCCCGTCTATCAGGAACTCCACCACAGATGGCGCAGACTTCACCGACGGCAGACCTGGAACTCTTGCCCTGTCCATCTTCCCAGGTGGACACTTGACCGCACGGCCTGGCTGTAATCTTTTACTCCCCGGATTAGCAAGACAGTTGACCGCACGTCTTTGAAAAGATTTAACACTTCCTGGCCTGGTCAGATTAATAGTTCAACACGTCTTATCATGGAGTCTAAAGTTCCTGGAACTAGTCAATGGGTAGAATACGCCTTGCGATGCCTGTAAACTCCATGGACTAGCCGGGTAGTTCAAGCTGTCTTAGTGAGGCCTGTAATTGTAAGAGCCCTAAGCCCTGGACTAACCGCCCTTCGAGAATTCTCCACTCCTCTTGCTGGAAAGACAACTGGACACTCTCCTTCCTGGAAAAACACCTTCACTCCGAGGGCAATGGTTATCTGGTTTATCCCTGTTTGCGACGTCAGTTTCATCCAACACGACTTTATTGCTGATAAAAGGAGTTCGGTGATTATTTTTTTTTACTTCTTTCAAGAAGCAATCTGAGGTAACGCCTAAGAGCTAAGTAAGTTTTGGTCACTTCCAAACAAGTTTGGTGATATTTTCCAAAGAATTGACCTACTCCTTAGTAGTATATCAGGGGTTGCTGTATTTCATAATTATTTACAGTTCCCAATCTAATGTATTGGGCAATCATATTCGCCCCCATTGTAGATTATTATTCCTTCAGGAATTTGTACACATCAAATTTACTAAACGCCATCACAAAGACAGCTCAAACAGCAGATTTGACAGATATTGCAGTAAATCGTCACTCAGTGGGCATGACTAAACACACCCCATTCTTTCAAGGCAAAGAAATCGTGAGCAGAGTTACAAATCATCTCAAAAGCATATGCAAAGAAAACTGACTTAGTGCTAATATAGTTTGGGGCCTAACTCTTCAACATCATTAGACCCTCGATTGTTTAGTAAGCCAGACAAATCCCTGGTATATTGTGCGCATGTCAGACGTCCTCAAAAGACGTCAGAATACGCGGGAATCACGAAGGTGCTAATGGATCAGGAAAAAAAAGTATGGAGCTTAGAATGTTCTGGAATAGGTTGGAACGACTTTTTTTGTTTCGTAGGAAGTTGAAATGTTCGGGAATTTTTTTTTTTGAAAGTAATGTTTTGAATTGGCATAATCCATTTAGCTATTCTTTTCACAATTGTGACATGTTAAAAAATTAAATTTTATGTTTTTTTTTTGTTTTTTTTTTTTCAAAGCATGGGGTGAGAGATTAAGAGAGAGAGAGAGAGAGAGAGAGAGAGAGAGAGAGAGAGAGAGAGAGAGAGAGAGAGAGAGGGAGGGAGAGAGAGAGTTAGAGAGAGAGAGAGAAAAAGGAAGAGAGATTTTTCAACAGAGAGAGAGTTTAACAAGGATCCTGAGAGGTAGAGATACAGATAGAAAGAAAAAGAGAGATGAGCAGAAAGAAAGACTGTAAAATAAAAGTGAAATGGAAGGAAGGAGACAGAGGAGGTGAGAGAAATATAGAGAGACAGGGAGAGACAGACAGGAGAGCAGGAAAGTAACGGCTGAGAAATGACAGCAAAAAAAAAAAAGAAAATGAACTAAACTAATAGTATTAGACAGACAGGCTGTCAGCCAAACAATCAAGCAGATTAATGAGGAAGAAAGCAGAGCTCCAGAAGGATCGGGAGTAGGATAAAAGAAGACAAAAAACCGTATGAATTTTATATGAAATTAGCATTACATAATCTGACTTAGGGGAGTCAATATACGAGGATAAATCTATACTAAAGTATATTATTATTTGTTATCAATATTTTCTTTTTAAAATTAATTCTTAATTATTTTTTTCCTTAGATTTTGAACTTTTCTGGCTTCAATTTTCTTTCTTTTTTCATAATTTGCTTTCTAACTTTTTCATATGGATAACTCAGAAATGAGTGAGATTCGATTTAAAAAAAAAAAGCACCCTCCCCCCCCCCCACACACACACACCATTTAAAAAAAAAAGGGAAAAAATAACAATAATGATTATAATAATAACAATAATAATAATAATAATAATAATAATAATAATAATAATAATAATAATAATAATAATAATAATAATAATAATAATAATAATAATAATAATAATAAATTAATAAATAAATAAATAAATAAATAAATAAATAAATAAATAAATAAATAAAAAAAATAAATTAAAAATTACCAATCTATAATATAAAAGTACTCGTAACTAACTGGCGAGTGCAAAATTAACACTCCGTTAAGCGTTGATCTTTTGTATCCGGAAGATACAATGGCAACTTTTGAGAGAAATCCAACCAGTTTTGGAGCCTCGAGTCTGCGTTAGGCAAATAGTTTATCGAATCTTCCCATCAGCGACAATTACCTCCTGTTATCACCATGGAGACAGATAAATGGCTAGATACGCCAGACAAAAACCCAAACATTATATAAACGCCAGAAAAAAAAAAAAAAAAGTTACATAAATATACACAAAAGCAGGAGAGCTCTTTACAGCGAAGAGGCAAGAAAACAAGCAAGCACTTAAAAAAATTGTTTGAAAAGATGTACCAAGAAATCGAAAACTGCTCTTTAGGAGATCCTTTAAAAAGATGAAGCAAGAAATCGAAAACTGCTCTTTAGGAGATCCTTTAAAAAGATGAAGCAAGAAGTCGAAAACTGCTCTTTAGGAGACCCTTTAAAAAGATGAAGCAAGAAGTCGAAAACTGCTCTTTAGGAGACCCTTTAAAAAGATGAAGCAAGAAGTCGAAAACTGCTCTTTAGGAGATCCTTTAAAAAGATGAAGCAAGAAGTCAAAAACTGCTCTTTAGGAGATCCTTTAAAAAGATGTACCAAGAAATCGAAAACTGCTCTTAAGGAGACCCTTTAAAAAGATGAAGCAAAAAGTCAAAAACTGCTCTTTAGGAGATCCTTTAAAAAGATGTAGCAAGAAATCGAAAACTGCTCTTGAGGAGACCCTTTAAAAAGATGAAGCAAGAAGTCGAAAACTGCTCTTTAGGAGATCCTTTAAAAAGATGTACCAAGAAGTCAAAAACTGCTCTTTAGGAGATCATTTAAAAAGATGTACCAAGAAATCGAAAACTGCTCTTTAGGAGATCATTTAAAAAGATGTACCAAGAAGTCAAAAACTGCTCTTTAGGAGATCATTTAAAAAGATGTACCAAGAAATCAAAAACTGCTCTTAAGGAGACCCTTTAAAAAGATGAAGCAAAAAGTCAAAAACTGCTCTTTAGGAGACCCTTTAAAAAGATGTAGCAAAAAGTCAAAAACTGCTCTTTAGGAGACCCTTTAAAAAGATGTAGCAAGAAGTCGAAAACTGCTCTCCACGAGAACATCTGAAAAGATATAGCAAAAAATTGAAAACTCCTCGCTAACTGCTCTCTACGAGGCCCTCTAAAAAGATGTAGCAACAGGTTGAAAACTGCTCTCTATGAGGCTGTCTAAAAAAATATAGCTACAGATTGAAAACTGCCCTCAATGAGGCCCTCTAAAAAGATGTAGCAACAG
The DNA here is from genome assembly GCA_033675545.1 of Elysia crispata. Lineage (NCBI taxonomy): Eukaryota > Metazoa > Mollusca > Gastropoda > Plakobranchidae > Elysia > Elysia crispata. Next base: position 200,918 of record JAWDGP010001867.1, read on the forward strand.
ATTGAAAACTGCTCTCTATGAGGCTGTCTAAAAAATATAGCTACAGATTGAAAACTGCCCTCAATGAGGCCCTCTAAAAAGATGTATCAACAGTTTGAAAACTGCTCTTTTCGAGGCCCTCTAAAAAGATGTAGCAACAGGTTGAAAACTGCCCTCAATGAGGCCCTCTGAAAAGATGTAGCAACAGGTTGAAAACTGCCCTCAATGAGGCCCTCTAAAAAGATGTAGCAACAGATTGAAAACTGCCCTCAATGAGGCCCTCTAAAAAGATGTAGCAACAGGTTGAAAACTGCCCTCAATGAGGCCCTCTGAAAAGATGTAGCAACAGGTTGAAAACTGCCCTCAATGAGGCCCTCTAAAAAGATGTAGCAACACATTGAAAACTGCTCTTTTCGAGGCCCTCTAAAAAGATGTAGCAACACATTGAAAACTGCTCTCTACGAGGCCGTGTAATCCCTTAAGGCAAAGAAGTTTACATTTGAATACGAATCTGACGCATAAATAAAAAATAAGACCAAACACACGCACACTACACACACACACACTACACACACACACACACTCGCTGATAGACAAAGAAGCAATTCGAGGTGGCCACGCGTAAAAAGTCGATACCAATTAGTCCCTTCTGTGTCAAAAGTGAGACATAAGCTTTTTTCTTCTGGGACAATAGATAGCGGAACACGTATCTGTACCTTAGCTTTAAAGTCTCATATGGTAGATGATCAACATTTAAGGATCTGAAGGAATATCACGCATGGTCGAAAAGATACAAGTCTGCATGAGAGAATGTAAGGTGCTTTACATTTTGCATATAATTCACATTTCCATAGCTGGTCTAAAGTTTCTACCATTGACCGTATTTATTTACCACAACATTTTCAAGGGATTTAAGGTTTTTTTTACAACGTATGCACTCCTATTTTATTGTAACCTGTTATTTCTAAAATTAAGTATAAAAGCATTACTGGTCTACGTTTTCCAGAATAATTGCAAAGGTATTATGTGATTAAAAGATGTTGATTTCATTTTTCCGCAGCTATTGCAAGGTTCTAAGCATTAACTTCACAACTACTAATTCCACCATAACGTTATTGCAAAGGTCTAATTACTGCGAAATTATTACTTGTCCACAATGATTGCAAGGTTACAAGCATTAACTGCAAAACTTTTTACCACACTATTTTATAGAAAAAGCAATTACGTTATTGTTACATTTCCATATTCAGTGAAGTTTTCATGCAACTTTCATGCTTTTCTACAGATATGTTTAAAACAATTAGGAATAAAGCGAGCAATATTTCCGCACATTATTGGCAATTTCTAATCTTCGCCAGTCATCGCAAAATTTCTAGAGGCACCACGTAAGTGTTTCAAATCCGTAGCTAATGGCAACAAAAAAAAAAAAAAATAAAAAAAAAAAAAAAAAATCACGCTGAGCATTTCACGAGCAAAACTGATCCACAATGATACTAGAACTATGCCAAAGCATCACGTGACCACAGCGGTTCTAAAGTTGTTACTGTATAATTCCGTGGATTACGTCTGCATCTACGACGTCGGAAACGTGGGTAGGAATCTCATCTGCTCGGATCCGACGCTTCGCCTCGTCCTCACAGAGATGCGCGGCCCTCGCTGTAGATCTGGAATCTGAACCAGTTGGGTGCTCACAGGGCTGGACAAGATACTCGACTAGCTCCAGACCTGGGCCTCTAGCTGATCGTGAGTAAAGAAAACTACTCGCGTCCACATCTCTCTCTCTCTCTATCTCTCTCTCGCTCTCTCTCTCTCTCTCTCTCTCTCTCTCTCTCTCTCTCTCTCTCTCTCTCTCTCTCTCTCTCTCTCACTGTTTCCCTCTCACTCGCTCGCTCGTTCGACTTCTAAAGTGATATCGCCACATGGTAAGATGGGGAGGGGGAGGGGGGGGGAGAGCCAGGCTGAAATAATGAGAGGAAGGGGAGGAAGGGAACAAGGAGGGCGGAGAGAGGAATGAAGGAGAGGACAGAGAAGTCCCTCTGTCTCTCTCTGTCTCTCCCTCTCTCTCTCTCTCTCTCTCTCTCTCTCTCTCTCTCTCTGTGTCTCTGTCAGTCTCTCTTTCACGCACCTATAGGCTTACATGCGGACAAGATTTCTTGTTCGGGTGATAATCATTTCTATAGTTCGCAGCAGTTGGGCGTGGTAACTACAGAAATGAAAGCAATAAGCACATTGCACTTTGGTTTTTGTTGCCCAACACTTTTATACAATTAGAATGTATTAACTTGCATTCGACTGACCCGAAATCTTTCAATATCCTTTCACATTTTCTTGTAATTTTCCATTTATTTCTTGATCTCCCATATATTGAGTTCCACTTTCACTTATTTTTAAGAATCGGTGCTTTATGTCTGAAACCCTCTCAAACTCTTAATCCCTTTCTCTCTCTCTATCTCTCTGTCTCTCTCTCTCTCTCTCTCTCTCTCTCTCTCTCTCTCTCTCTCTCTCTCTCTCTCTCTCTCTCTATCTATCTATCTATCTATCTATCTATCTATCTATCTATCTATCTATCTATCTATCTATCTATCTACCTCTATCTCTATGTCTCTTTGTCATATTCTTTTATCTTCCTTTCCTTCCTCGTGAGTCTCTTCCTCCCTTTCTCTCTCTCTCTCTCTCTCTCTCTCTCTCTCTCTCTCTCTCTCTTTCATTCTCTCTATTCTTTCGCTTTTTCTGTCTTTTTTTTCTCCTTATTTCTCTGTAACCTCATTTTGCCTTCACGTCTATCTTTCCTCTTGAATTCAGTTCGCATCACCTCTCCGACAACCCTCACTCTCGCCTCTCTTAGCCTGTCTCCCTCCTCATGAGAGATCGATGGTCCAGCAAACATGACAGGTCAGTGTGTACCCTGGAGAGAGAGAGAGAGAGAGAGAGAGAGAGAGAGAGAGAGGGAGAGACTGAAGAGGAAGGGAAGGAAGATAGAGAATATGACAAAGAGACATAGAGATAGAGGCAGATATATATGTATGTATGTATATATATATATATATATATATATATATATATATAGAGAGAGAGAGAGAGAGAGAGAGAGAGAGAGAGAGGGGGGGGGGGGGGGGGGGGGGGGGGAAGAGAGACTGATGAGGAAAAAAAAAGTGAGATAGTGACAAAGCAATAGCCAGCTCACCAATCTTGATTGAATCTTTGTTGACGTTAAAAGAAAGAGAAGAATAACCGAAGGGAGAGGAGGCGCTTGTAAATAATGGCGGAGTGGAAAGAGGGAAGAGCGGAGAGAAAAATGGAGAGTCGTCGGGGAGGTTGAACCCACTTCTCTAATCTCCAGACGACAGATCTTCGGCATTAGAGACTTTAATTGGTGCTTGTGAGCTCTTGTGGCACCAGCATGAAGATCAGCGATGTATGTGAGTATAAGAGAGAGAGAGAGAGAGAGAGAGAGAGAGAGGGGGTGAGAGAAAGAGTGAAAGTGAGAGAGAGGGAGAGAGAGAGAGAGTGAGAGTGAGAGAGAGAGGGGAGAGAGAGATAGATTGCTAGAAGAAGAAGAAGAAGAAGAAGAAGAAGAAGAAGAAGAAGAAGAAGAAGAAGAAGAAGAAGAAGAAGAAGAAGAAGAAGAAGAAGAAGAAGAGGAAGAAGAAAAAGAACAACAAGAAGAAGAAAAAGAAGAAAAGAAGAAGAAGAAGAAGAAGAAGAAGAAGAAGAAGAAGAAGAAGAAGAAGAAGAAGAAGAAGAAGAAGAAGAAGAAGAAGAAGAAGAAGAAGAAGAAGAAGAAGAAGAAGAAGAAGAAGAAGAAGAAGAAGAAGAAGAAGAAAACAAGTAGAAGAAGAAAGAGAAGAGGAAAAACAAGAAGATGGAGGAGGACGAGGAGGAGGAGAAGGAGGAGAAGAAGAAGAAAAAGAAGAAGAAGAAGAAGAAGAAGAAGAAGAAGAAGAAGAAGAAGAAGAAGAAGAAGAAGAAGAAGAAGAAGAAGAAGAAGTAAAAAGAGGAGAAGTCGAAGAAGAGAGCAACAGCATATAAAAACAAGGAAAAGAGTAAAGAGAGAGAGAGAGAGAGAGAGTAAGAAAGAAAAAGAAACACACCAACAAAGAAAAGGAGACTAAAATAAATAAAAGGAAGTCAAATAATTTGGGTAAATCCAAGCCTAGAACAGTTGAGTTGAGATAGCCTGGGTCTTAAGGGTAACAAAACGATTGTGGGTTAAAAAAAAAAAAAAGCATAGCATTAGCTTCAAAAAATCTGAACTTAAGACGTTAGGATAGAGTGAAAAGCACAGGACGACATTGATAGAGAGGAGATTAGAACCTTTACTCTCATCATGGTTTTAAGTCCCGAAGACTTGCGGAAAGGTGGATGGACTGTAAGAGCTAGTAAAAAAATAATTCAGAGAAAGCAAAATGGAGTTAGTTTGGAAAAAAAATGATAAATGGCAGAGAAAAAGAGATGGAAAAAGGTGAGTAAGAAAATAGGTGAGAGTAGGTGTGAGACAGTTGAGAGGAAGTGAAAAAGAGGGAGTGACAGAAAGAGGGAGGGGATAAAGATCGAGGGAATGTTTGTGTATGCATGTGTATGTGTGGGATACAAAGAAAAATAAGATAAAGAATAAAAGTCTGTGTTTGTTCATAAATTCGGATTGTGACTGGGGACTTGTCTTTTTTTTTGCGCATCAGGTTCCTCGAAAACTTAGGGGATGTTAAGCTTCTTAAAGACCTTGGCATGTCTTTCTCTCTCATTTTCTCTATCTCTTTCTCTCATAATATTTAATCTCAGCCGATTTTATTGTCTTTCTCTCTCTTTCTCTCTATGTCATGATTATTTTATAAGATAATAAGGCTATTTCAATGGATGTGTGTTACTCTCTCTCTCTCTCTCTCTCTCTCTCTCTCTCTCTCTCTCTCTCTCTCTCTCTCTCTCTCTCTCTCTCTCTCTCTTTGTCTCTCTCTTCTCTCCTCTTATTTTCTCTTTCTCTTTGCCTTTCTCTGCCTGTCATTATGATTATTTTATAAGATTATCAGGCTGTTTTACTAGGCGTGTGTTTCTCTCTCTCTCTCTCTCTCTCTCTCTCTCTCTCTCTCTCTCTCTCTCTCTCTCTCTCTCTCTCTCTCTCCCTCTATCTCTCTTTTAAACCCAATAAAGGTACAAAAAGTCCTCGGGTATCATCCCAAAGTGATGAGAATTCTATGCAGGGAGCGGCCCTGGGTCGGCGCTGCTCTTACCCGAATCGGAAATCGTATCTCGTGACGTCACCAATCTACATTGCCAAGTCGTGTCCAATGGTAATCTGGGCCCACTGGACACGCCCTTAGCTGGGCCGAGATGTATGGCTTTGTGAGAAAATTACGTCGTGAATCTCGTCGTGAGAATGATAGAGGAGGTGCAGATACACGGTGACTTTAAAAAAAATTCACCTCCCCCCCCACCTCACAACGCCCCCCCCCCCCCTCAAAAAAAAAAAACAACAACAAAAAACAGCAGATAGTGGATTGATTGTTAAAGAGATACATATATATACAATGGTAGTTTAAGACAGAGAGGAGACTAGACTACTAATAAAGGTGGATGGCTCAAATAGAGATATATGGAGTTTATAGCAATTGGTGGAAAGGAACTATTATGACATAAATAAAGGAAATAAGCGAAACAGAGGGGAGAGAGAGAGAGAGAGAGAGAGAGAGAGAGAGAGAGAGAGAGAGAGAGAGAGAGAGAGAGACAGACAGACAGACAGACAGACAGACAGACAGACAGACAGAGACAGAGACAGACAGAAAGAGGGAGAGAGAGAGAGAGAGAGAGAGAGAGAGAGAGAGAGAGACAGAGAGAGAGACAGAGAGAGAGAGACAGAGAGACAGAGAGAGAGAGACTGAGACAGAAACAGAGACAGAGACAGACGGACAGGTAGATAGACAGAAAGAGGGAGAGAGACAGACAGACAGACAGACAGACAGGAGGAAAGATAGACAGAGAGGGAGGTATAGAGACAAAAAGGATAAAAGTGAGAGAGAGCGGGAAGGGATAGGGTTTCGGGGAGAGTTGGCGCAAAAACAATTCACCTCCCCCCCCCCCAAAAAAAAAAAAAAAAAAAAAAAAAAGCAGATAGTGGGTTGGTTGTTACAGAGATACATAGCTACAATCGTATTTTGAGACAGAGAGGAGACTAGACTACTAATAAAGGTGGATGGCTGAAATAGAGATATATGGAGTTTATAGCAATTGATGGAAAGAAATTATTCTTACATAAATGAAGGAAATAAGCGAGAGAGAGAGAGAGAGAGAGAGAGAGAGAGAGAGAGAGAGAGAGATTCTCATCATATTTCAAATAAATGATTGTGCAACGGCATTGAAATACAGGCAAGCAAAACATTAAGAAATAAAATTCTAACGGGCAGAGGGCTTCTCCGGAACAAAAGAGGAAAACCTGTTTTAAAATATAAATGACATCTTGGCAGATCAGGAGAAAAATATACAATCAAAGAAAGATGGTAATGAATAGTAAAACAGGAAGCGGAAGACATACAAGAAGCAAAGTCAGACAAACATATCAGCTACTGCAAGAGCCTAAAAATCAAAGAAGAGACACTAGAAGGTACGGCAGAGAGATCCAAATGATCATGACAACTATAACGAGGACAAAGATTTATATAAACTTGAGTTATATCGTTACAATTACAGACATTGAGAGAGAATAACGTGAGACAGACTTCTTAAATAAACAACAAGAACGAGAGACAGACATCTTCAATAGGCTTAACAAGAACGAGAGACAGACATCTTCAATAGGCTTAACAAGAACGAGAGACAGACATCTTCAATAGGCTTAACAAGAACGAGAGACAGACATCTTCAATAGGCTTAACAAGAACGAGAGTCAGATATCTTCAATAGGCATAATAAGAACGCTAGACAGACATCATCAATAGGCATAATAAGAACGCGAGACACACCTTCAATAGGCATAACAAGAACGCGAGACAGACACCTTCAATAGGCATAACAAGAACGCTAGACAGACATAATTATGTAACAGACAAAATAAGAACGAGAACTCGTGCCAAAATGTGGCACAGACTTTAATAGTAAGAAAATTAAAAACATGAAAAAAAACAAAAACAGAAAGAGACAGGTAAAGAAAAACTAAAAGAAATAACAATCATCGATAATTATGAAGAAATAGGCAGGACCTTAACCAAAGGACCAGGACACAGAGAGCAAGCGAGCACTAACCTTTGATCTCCAGCGTATTGCCCGCTAGGAAGACCGTGTCACTGTTGATGGGCAGTGGGGTCCGAGACTTCTCAATAAACACGTTTACGTTGTTAATATCCAAGTTACGGCTCTCTAGCACTGACTCGATGGCCTCTCTGGGGGGACAGGACAGACAGAAGCTGGCTGCAAAGATGTTCTAATAATAGCATTATAATGTGCTATTATTAGAACATCTTTGGATGGCGGTGGAGTAAGTCTGTATTTACTTCTCGAAGAGTAGTACTGAGAACGACGGTATGTTTTCTAAATTAATAAAAAGACTGTCAAGCCAATACTTGGAGCTAATCCCATGTCAGATCTAAAATCAGTTTTACCTGCCAGCGAGTAGAATGGCTAGTAGAAAGTCGTTTTTTCCAGGCTGTGACGGTTAAAACATGTTTTGTAAAGCATACTACAAATATTAGGTCTACCTTATAATGCAAATATTTTTTGTGTGGTATGAGCCTTTCTATCTTGTGAAATTGGGTCCAAAAATAATCTGGATGCGAACAGATTGTGCTGACTAGATATATTTGTTATAAAAAATGATAAAATAAGGTTATATTGAAATTATCGGCAGTCATCATAAGAAACAAAGTCCGTATTCAGATTCATATGTAGTATTTGTCGTTGTTATACTCTGGTTACAAGGATAATAATAATAATAATAATAATAATAATAATAATAATAATAATAATAATAATAATAATAATAATAATAATAATAATAATAAAATCAACAGATCTAATGATATCTTAACTTGAAATTTTTCTCATGTGGTTACAGAGAAACAAAATTGGACTTAGGAATAAGGTGAAGTTTACATTCAAATCGGAACTTCAAGAATATTATTTATGGCTCGCAAAACATTATAATACAATTGACCTATGAGGGTTTATTTCACCCACGCGCTTCAGAAAGTTGGGATGCGAACCCTCACCTTAGAGTGGTAGGCCTGTTGTGGACGGCTGAAACCACCTCCAGGTCTTCTCTCTGGCCATCTCCGCCACCAAACTTGAGCGTGAAGTGACTAGCATTGATGGCAATCTGCATGGAGGTCACGTGGTTGGAGGTTCAAATACATTGGGTTCATTAGTTTAACAATTGATTTGATAATTATTGATTTAAATAAGATACGATTTACTCTATTCGTCCACCTTGCGGAAATTCAAATTTGACATGCCCACTAATATAAAAATATATAAACATATACAATAAAAATTCAGGTGTATATGAAATAATATATACATATATAATTGTATTTAAGCTACATGCATTCCTATTTCTTTATAGAGCTAGTATATGACAATTATAGAATAAGTTTAGGGACAAGGATAGCATTTACGGATTTAAAAAGTGATTATTTAATACATTGATTCTTAGTGGGTTGTTGGCTCATGAACACAGAGAAATAAATTTAATGTCCGTTGAAGGACTTGTCTGTTACTTGATTAATTAATTGCTTGGTAAAATATTAATCGACTAATTGAAATGACTTATAAAGCGCAAAAACAAACATTCTTTTTCTTATTGATCTGTGAAGCAAGCTTCAATAATGAAACTGAAGCATCGATCGATATGCAAGGGGGAAAACCCTACAGAACACTGTCGCGCAGAAATGCTTGATTATAGTGAGGGAAATCAGCTGATTCTCTACGTTGCTAATTTGTTTGAAGAAACTTTGACACGCTTATAACAAGGCTATCAATTTTCCGCATTATAGTGCTAAAAGGTTTATGCTGCCGCACTGCTTTGAGGGAATTCCTAAGAGCTCATTAGTTATAACGTTCATGGTGATGAATGTTTAAAAGTATCTATAAATAAATTCGGATTTTATAAAATTTGACCAATGCGTGTATTTTTATAATGTGTTCTTATGTCTCTCTGTTGTTATTGTTTTGTGATGCTTTTGCTCTTTAAATTGCAGGAAGTAGTTAAGAAACAAGCGTATGGGTACTAAGGAGGGAGGGAGGGAGGTTGGTGACAGGCCTGCTATGTAACCATGTAAAGTTTAGGGTACATAAGATATAAACGAAGGTTGTCCGTTGGTTCGGTTGGTGAAATATTAAGTGAGGTCGAGGGCAAGGGGAGAGGGTGGAGGTGAAAAAGGGGATGGGGGTGGGGCGGCAAAGGGAGGAGATAACTAATTCAGTGTGTAATAAAGTGATCATGTTCTTCGAGCAATGTGTAATTAGACTAACAATTCATTTAACAAATTTTATAGCCGTAATATCAATAACTGTTTTACCCTGGATTGTCTTCGAACTGGGACCCTGTGAGAGGCAGAGTTAGCCCCGACAGTGGTCGAGTTGCTAGCGTCTGCGCCTGGACTGTCCAGCTCTGGGGCGAGCACGCCGGATGTAAAGTCTCCCAGGCCGGAGTCCCGCCGCTCCTGGGCAGAGCTGTAACAGAGCAAGGATGGGTGAGACTGGTCAGTGATGCTGGGTATAGTGAGACTGGTCAGTGATGCTGGGTATAGTGAGACTGGTCAGTGATGCTGGGTATAACTGGGACAGGTCAGTGATTCTGGGTAGAGTGAGACTGATCAGTGATGCTGGGTATAGTGAGACTGGTCAGTGATGCTGGGTATACTAAGACTGGTCAGTGATGTTGGGTATAGTAAGACTAGTCAGTGATACTGGGTATAGTGAGACTGGTCAGTGATGCTGGGTATAGTGAGACTGGTCAGTGATGCTGAGTATAGTGAGACTGGTCAGTGTTGCTGGGTATAGTGGGACTGGTCAGTGATGCTGGGTATAGTGAGACTGGTCAGTGTTGCTGGGTATAGTAAGACTGGTCAGTGATGCTGGGTATAGTGAGACTGGTCAGTGATGCTGGGTATAGTAAGACTGGTCAGTGATGCTGGGTATAGTGAGACTGGTCAGTGATGCTGGGTATAGTGAGACTGGTCAGTGATGCTGGGTATAGTAAGACTGGTCAGTGATGCTGGGTATAGTGAGACTGGTCAGTGATGCCGGGTATAATGAATCTGGTCAGTGATGCCGGGTATAATGAGTCTGGTCAGTGATGCTGGGTATAGTGAGACTGGTCAGTGATGCTGGGTATAGTGAGACTGATCAGTGATGCTGGGTATAGTGAGACTGGTCAGTGATTCTGAGAATGGTAAGACTGGTCAATGATGCTGGGTATAGCGAGACTGGTCAGTGATGCTGGGTACGTAGAACTGGTCAGTGATGCTGGGTACAGTTAGACTGGTCAGTGATGTTGGGTACGTAGAGCTGCTTAGTTATCAAGACACATGAACCATACTCATCTTGAAAGTAGGTATTTAACTTAAAACTATTTAAAAGAAAAAGTGATTGAAAAAGAGAAATGTTGCTTTTCTTCAAAAAGAGAATCGGTTGTATAAATAGGTCACAGGTATATAGGTTCAGTGGAGAGAAGGAAAGACGAAACGAGATAAATAAAAAAGAAAAGAAAGGACGGTATTTATTAAGGGCAACATCTACGTGGGAAGGAATAAATTTATAAGATGGAGAGACGGAGTCGGTGAACGCTGCTGTCATTTTATAGATAAAACTGTTAGATACGGTGCATGGGAGACTTGCTGAAAGAAGAAGATAGAGAGACAAACAGAGAGAGAGAGAGAGAGAGAGGGAGAGGGAGAGGGAGGGAGAGAGAGAGAGAGAGAGGGAGAGAGAGATAGAGGGAGGGAGATATGGAGGGAGGGAGAGAGAGGGAGAGGGACAGATAGAGGGAGGGCGGGAGCGGGAGGGAGAGAGAGATGGAGGGAGGGAGAAGGAGAGAGAGAGGTGAAGGGAGAGAGAGATAGGGAGAGAGAGGGAGAGACAGAGGGAGAGGGAGAGAGAGATGGAGGGAGGGAGAGAGACAGGGAGAGAAACAAAGGGGAGAGGGAGAGGGAGAGAGAGAAAGTTAGAGAGAGGGAGAGAGAGAGAGGAGGAGAGAGAGAGGGAGGGAGAGATGGAGGAAGAGAGAGAGGGAGAGGGAGGGAGAGAGAGAGAGGGAGGGAGAGAGAGAGAGAGAGGGGGGGAGAGAGAGAGAGGGAGGGAGAGAGAGAGGAAGAGAGAGAGAGAGAGATGGAGGGCGGGAGAGAGAGAGAGAGAAAGACAGACAGATAGACAGAAAGAGAGGAGATTGAAAGGGAACATCTCTGGAACAGCAAGATGCTGGATGCCACAGTAATCTGGAGCAGCTGAATAAGAAATGTGCTCAAAAGCCGACAAATATAGCGTGGCAGCCTCCTTAACGATATTGGTTTATAAATCTTTTATGGGTAAAATCGATCGGGGGAAACCGTTTCCAGACAGATTTATAGAAATCTGACAGAAATGATTGAGGGTTTTACCCGTGTGGTTCCTTTTGTGCATGTGGGTACAAACATGGTCTTTAACAAGCTACATGCAATCCCTATTAGAAACAGTGTCTTTGAACCGGGAAAATTGCATATTCGGTTGATGGATGTGAAGAGAATAATCGCCAGAAAAAAAGGGTAGCCAAGTGTAGCAACATTAACGTTAATCACAAATCCTTGTCACCATTTTACCAGTTGTTTTTTTTCCACATTCACTTTCAAGAGGAAAAGATTAAACGAAATTAAACTTGTGCCGTGAACTTTCCTCTGAGATATAGCAACATACTATCTTGGATTGGACGTGAGCCTTTCACTCTGTTGACGTCATCTTCAATAGTTTCACCGAGAATAAATATTAAGTTCATTAATCAGGAGCCCATTCTCCAGGTCTCACTGTTAAATATTGCGCTTAGTACCTACCTGGAGTCGTAGCCATCTCCTTCCATGACCCCTGTACCCTCTGGATCTGCTATTTGCGCCAAGGCCGCTTCTAGACTTCCCTAGAATTGGACGAAAAAGGGTTAAAGAGGAAAATTATCAGTATTACAAGCATCAGCTTTTCCTACATTTAAAGTCGTAGCATCAGTTATCGAAAACAAGTAATATATTAAGTTCTGCATCTCAGTTCAAAGAAACCAGCCATGGTTTTCTATAAAATGAGATTTGAATTTTCAGCAATTTGCAATTTACTGTTTAACCTTGAGGATATAAAAATCACCCACTAAGATAAATGTAACAATAAACAGGGGGAAAAAGACATAAAAAGGAAACTAAAGAACATAAAGAATGGAGATCGTAGCGTCACTTTTGTTTTATACCCTACTAACCCCTTATTTAGCCACTGTTTGACATGGCAGCGGAACCAGCCATCTTTTCTCTTCAAACTGGGCTTTACGCCAGATTACTAGCGTCCATAAACGTCCATTGTCTAAATTTACATTTCTTGAAGGATCTTCATTTCAGAAAAGGGCTGGCTGGTTAAATGGCGTCAGACGCTACTGGCCCTATACTATCAATGACTAGATGTTCAAGGCGGGCACCAAACCTGGGACCCCCTTATTGTCAATCCAACATTCTATTGACTGAGCTATCTAAGGCCACTAATCTCCAGAGTCCTTACTCTACGTCAGTATGTTTGCTTGGCAAGACCGAGTACATATTGAAAATAACAATCTCAACAAACGAAGCCTCTATTGGTCCTAAAAATTCGTGTCAAACTGACTTTTTTCTGATATCAATTTTTTTAACAAAATCACCCATTTATTCCCAGATTCTTAAAGAAAAACGTGTAATGCACTTTGATAAAAATATTTGAAACGAAAGGTTAATCAAGGTACTTTTTTGACAGAGGAATCGCTCTATACCTCTCTCCATACCCTCTATCTCTCTAAAAGTAAGAAGTAACGAGAACCTACATTTTTTGAACCTTTTTTCTTCAATGCCTTTTTCCGCTTCAGTTTCCTCTCAAGGTCGCTAGGGGATTTGTTCCTGGAAAAAAGTCCAAAAGCATGAAAAAAATGTATTGAAATAACGTGAAATAAAACATGCAAAATGATCTATAGTACAATTTCCTTAGATTTAACATCTATTTTTCACAATTTTATTTAATCAATTGGGCTGAACCCACGCTTTTATGAAACATTTTTAAAATTACTTCATCAATTTTGATAAAGGCTTTGGCAAAAAGATTTTGCTGCGGAGCCTGTTAAATTAAACGTTATCTGTGTGTATGTTAAAGACTTTCATTGTAAAAAAAACAATTAAGTGAGAGAGAGAGAGAGAGAGAGAGAGAGAGAGAGAGAGAGAGAGAGAGAGAGAGAGAGAGAGAGAGAGAGAGAGAGAGAAAGAGAGAGTTTCGAACTGCCCTCGCCTCTTTCAGTTTCATTCCTGCCATCTCTGCTCAGCTGTGCTTACAGGATGCAACTCTTACATTCACCTTTTTTCTTTTAATAAAATCATGATCACATTTTTGCTTTTAATTACTGAAACCATTACCGAGTGATTCGGTGTAACTATTAAAGATACCAAAGTAAAGGAAATAGACAAGGAGAGGTGGATAGAAAAAGAGAAAAAAAAAAGCAGAGCAAGAGGTAAAATGGGTGAAAAAGAAAGAAAGAGAGAGAAAAAAAACCCACAAGATTTTTTTTCTTCACATAATTAGTATAAAAATAATGCCATTTATACTAGTCACAAAAACAACAAGAACAACACCAATAATGAAATAATAATAATAGTAATATGATGATGATGATGATGATGATGATAAAAATAATAATAATGATAGAAATAGTAATAACAATAATAATAATAATAATAATAATAATAATAATAATAATAATAATAATAATAATATTATTATTATTATTATTATTATTATTATTATTATTGTTATTTTATATATATATATATATATATATAATATATATGTGTGTGTGTATATATATATAGTAATCACAATGATGCGAGACAAAAAATGGGCATCATCAAACCGATTATTTCTACATCGCCCAGGTACGCTAGTTTATGGCAAAAAGTTGTAAATTGATCTAAATATTGGAGTGGTAATATTGTTTTGCACGTACCAAAATATTTTTCCAAAAATTAAAGGCCAAAAACGAAAGTCATTATTATTTTTATTAAAAGAAAAAGGTGAACGTGCGAACTATTTCCTGTAAGCCCAGCTGGGAAGAGATGGTGGGGATGAAAAATGGAGTAAGCGACGGCGGTTTTAAAAACGTCTGGAATGTATCTAGATATTATAGAATAATATTTAAGTAGAGAATCATAAAATGTTGCTCGCACAATAATTCTAGATCTCGGGCCAGATATCATCAGCAAGGTTAAGGCCGAGACCTAGAATTTACCTATAGGCTTAGAATATCAAAAGGATTTACGATCTAGATTCTGTGTTTAGAAAAATAGAGATGTCTAGATTGTTGGTAAGGATAGATAAGGGGCGTATATCTGAATTGTGTAAGTAAGAAACATAGATATCAAGACCATTTTACAGGCCTCTTTATTACTCAAACACACACAGCCCTGGCAAGTTGACACCAGAGTCCTGTTCGAAGAACAGACTTTTCAGCTTGTAATAATGATAATAAGAAAAAGAACAAGAACAAGAACAGAAGAACAAGTAGAAATAAAGAAGAAGAACAAAAACAACTAGAAGAGCAAGAAAAAGAACAAGAAGAACAAGAAGAACAAAGAAAAAACAAAAAAAAACAAGAAGAACAAGAACAAAACAAGGAGAAGAAGAAAAAAAGAAGAAGATGGACGTTGATAAGGAATTCCCCGGTTGCAAGATACGCTTGTTCTCCTAACATGAGCGTGTTTAACTTTCTTTAAATAGATTTGTTTGTAAATGCATCAAGACAACAGCAAACCCATAATGAAATTTAATTTTTCTTTTTTCACTTGTTGACCTATTGGGTCCTTCTACACTTTTATCTAAAATTTTAAACGCACGCCAGCATTTGGCAGAAGACAAAAAAAAAAAAATATATATATATATATATATATATATCTTGAACTTACTTTTTTAAGCTCATTAATATAAAACTATTCTGATTCAGTACTTCGTAAACACGATTTATATTTATAATTATATATGGTGTGTTACAATTCTAACCAATTGCCATTGACTTGAAGTTGGTTAGAAAATTCATGAGTAAATGAGAGAGAGAAAGAGAAAGCCAGACAAAGAGAAGAAAAGGCATCGAGCGATTGCAAGGAGAAAAAAGGGGGAGATAATTAAAGGAAGGTAAAATATAAGGGGGAGGGGTGGAGAGAACAAGAAATTTTTAAGGAAAAGAAGAAAATGGCTGAAAAAAAAAGAGAATGAATTGCAAACAAAAAATTGATTTTGTTAAACCAAAAACGTCAATCAAAGTAAAGTATGGGAGAAAAGTAGAAAAAATACAAAGAGAGTTATAATGAAAACCAAATTGAAGAAGAGATAGAAAGGGAAAGAAAAGGAGAAGAAGAAGAAGGAGAAGAAGAGGAAGAAGAAGAAGAAGAATGAAGAACAACAACAACAATTACAGCACAAACAACAACAACAACAACAACAACAACAACAACAGCAATAAACAGAGAAGGTGATAGAGAGAGAAAGTTAGGGAAAAAGGAAGAGAGTGAAAGAGAGAGAGAGAGAGAGAGAGAGAGAGAGAGAGTCAGAGACAGACAGACAGACAGACAGACAGAACGAAACACAATCCAAGATATTATTTTAAAAGAAAGAGACTGAATGATACGAACAAGAAAAAGGACATGAGGAGTAGAAAAAAGCAAGCACACACACACACACATATATATAAAACACACACACACATATACATATATATATATATATATATATATATATATATATACCTCATAATTATATTGTCTGACACATGGCAAAGGAAATAAGAAGTCGATTAATCACAGCCAGTAGATCATGAATTAAACAGGATTATTTCGCAATAACATCATATTAATTTCAAAGAATTAAATGAGAATAACAAAACAAAACAAAACAAAGCAACCCGATATTCATTAGGTTCATTCAACACAACGAAAAACAAAAATTACCGTTCTTGAGGGGAGGAACTGATGAGCACAGAAAAACATCGTGAATAGAATGTTTATTACGAGGTTTCTGAATGCTGCTTATGGGAATAGATAGGATTTTATGGTTTTTGATTCATTGACGATCTTTACTAAAATATAATTTTAAATACACTGAGCAACTATTCGATATAAATTGGAAATTTGTAAGATTTTCGTCTTTTCTTTTTTCGGATTGAGTAAACAACTTGAACTATCACGCATTTGCCTGTTGCAGTTGTTGTTGTTGTTGTTGTTGTTGTTGTTGTTGTTGTTGTTGTTGTTGTTGTTGTTGTTGTTGCTGTTGTTGTTGTTGTTGTTGTTGTTGTTGTTGTTGTTGTTGTTGTTGTTGTTGTTGTTGTTGTTGTTGCTGTTGTTGTTGTTGTTGTTGTTGTTGTTGTTGTTTTCAACTCCAGTTTTTTTCCATTTTAGATCTCTCCCTCTCCCTCTCCCCCTCTCTCTCTCTCTCTCTCTCTGTGTCTCTCTCTCCTCGCCCCCTCCACCCTCGTTTTAAGTGTTTTAAGAGGCATAAATCGTGACAATTCAGAGTAGAAATTTAACAAAAACTTAAAAAAGAACATGTATGATGCGCTTGTATTTCGTTTCATCTCTCTCGTTTAGAATCTCTATGGATGTTACGGCACTGGGGAAGAATTCAGCTTTTTACATTCTTAATCTTCAGTTCTTGATTAAAAAAAAGCGATACAAATTGCTAAGAAAACAAGTACTTGATTTGGCATGTCAATCTTGATAAGACAGGACTTGATTAAAATACGCAAGTATCGATACGTCTTGATTTTCAGTTATGTTCGATACAGACTAGGGCTTAACTGCAGCATCGATAAATAAGTAATATGGACATCAAGCTTCAACATTGCTTGACCATAACATTTGCCGTGGCTGTCGCGTCAATATGCACCTGATTTTTGGGTTATGTTTGACGAAGAGTCCATCCACCTGATCCTCTGTGATGTGCTGTGAGGTGGAATCTTCGCTGTCACTGTCTCCATCCTCTTCCTCTTCGATGCCTGGGGATGGGGGAGGGCCACGAGATGGCTGGTTACCTGTGGGG
>JAWDGP010001869.1:0-15160 GCA_033675545.1 Elysia crispata
TCTCTCTCTTTCTCTCTGTCTCTCTTTCACTCTCTCTCTCTCTCTCTCTCTCTCTCTCTGTGTGCCATACACTCTCTCTCACTCTGTTCACACACACCCTGAGACCACATGGATCAAAAGTATTTCCAGATGTGGGTGATAACTTATTGAGTTTTAGTTAAACCGAAAGAAACTATCAACCTCTAGATCTAGTATTGTTACAAACATGGTAAAAAATAAAGAGAAGAGTAAATTTAGTCCTATGGCAAGATGGACACCTGTATGCAAATTTAAAAAAGGAAAATTCTCTTTTGAACTCATCAATCAATCAATCAATCAGGTGCCGTGCTCTTTAGCGTAGGCGGTCATGACTTTGCACGCATCTCTATCCCATGTCGCTTTCAGCGCTTCTATCACTCATCCTTATTTGAGCCACTTTGTTAGTCCATCCAATATCTTTTGATGCTGTTTCCCCTGCTGCTTTTTCCTATAATCATTCCAGTTGTCACAAGATCTTCTCATTCCATGGCCAAAAAAGGTTGCCTGGCGTTGAGGTATTCTATTTATGCGTGATCTTGCGCTATTCATGATGCACTTTCAGTGTAAGTTAGTCCATCACTTCATATTAAAGAAGCCAAGTATTTAAATTGATCCCTTTGCTTGAGTTTGTTCCCGTTAATAAAGATGTTGATGTGTGGACTCTCCTTGCTTCAACTGACCACCATTCTGTGTCATGATACGTAGTGAGATGAATATTTCAATTTGCTCAGATCAACCACGCACAACCGTGATTCCATGTTGTGTAGATTTTAAGATATGTAACTCTATGCTATAACTGATTAACTTGAAACAGTTGCCCTTTGTATCTAGCAGTGAATTTGTTCAGTTTGTCAACACGCCATCGGTTGTTTGCTTTTTTTTTTGTTTTTTTTTTTTTTTTGTCTGACCTTGACTGCCTCTTACGTGTTAAGACATACAATTACAGAGAAAGATCATGCTTGAAATGGACAAAGACAAAAGAAAAAAAAATTATCTTACGTGGGGGAAAATTGCAAAAAAAAAAAAAAAAAAAGCAAAAGACAGAGAAAGAGTGTACGACTAAGAATGAGTGAGAGAAAAAAAGAAATAGCGAAACAGTTAGAGAGAAAGAATCAGAAGTATGCTGAAATTGACATAGACATAAGGATGAAAAATGTATCAAAAATGAGAAAAATGAGGCAACGATAAAGAGGGAGTCAGAGAGGAAGACAGAGGGATAAAAGGAGAGAGAGAGAGAGAGAGAGAGAGAGAGAGAATGAGAGAGAGAACCAGAAAGACAGGAAAGAAATAACTCATAGTTAGAGAGAAACTTTAAATACGTGTAGCAATCTAGATCGGCCTTTTTTGAAAGCATTCTTTTTTGTATTCTAAAAGATGTGTTCATGTTACTTTATTACTCAATCTGTCTCTCGTAACGGTGTGTCGCTATTTCTTTCTTGTCTTCCTTATTCTTCCTCCTCCACACTATCTCTCCTTCTGTCTCCCTCTTTTTCTCTCTCATTCTCTTAATCCCCTCTCTAACTCTCTGTCTCTCAATGTCTCTGTCTCTCTCTCCCTCTCTCTATCTTTCTCTTCTTTGCCTTCCTCATGTCATTTTTGAAATCATTTTTTATAAGTACTCTAAAAGATGTGTCCACGTCATTTAATAACTCCCTCTGTCTCTCGTAACGGTGTGTCGCTATTTCTTTCTTGTCTTCCTGAATCTTCCTCTTCCAAACTATCTCTTCTTCTGTCCCCCTCTTTTTCTCTCTTATTCTCTTAATCTTCCCCTCTCTCTCTCTCTCTCTCTCTCTCTCTCTCTCTCTCTCTCTGTATCTGCCTCTGTCTCTGTCTCTCCCTCTTTATGTCTCTCTCTCTCTTTCTATCTCTCTCTCTCTTTCGTCTCTCTCTCTCAATCTCTCTCTCTTTCGCTCTCTCTCTCTCTCTACTTTTTGCCTCTTTTCTTATTCCGATTTTTTTATTTTATACCTTTCGGTTCATTTTTAAATCAGTTTAGTACTGAGTCTTTTATTGTAATTGTGTTTCGCTTTTTCTGCAATTTGATTCTAGTTCTTCCTCTTTCATTTTGTCTTTCTTTCTGTCTGTCTTCTGTCTGTCTCTGTCTGTCTGTCTGTCTGTCTGTCTGTCTGTCTGTCTGTCTGTCTGTCTGTCTCTCTCTCTCTTTCTCACTCTCTCTCTCTTTCTCTCTCTCTTCTTTCCCTCCCTGATGCCATTTTTTAACCATTTTATTTAGTATTCGAAAAGATATGTCTATGTTACTTTATTACTCCCTCTGTTTGTCGTGACGGTGTGTCGCTACTTCTTTCTTGTCTTTCTGATTCTTCCTCTTCCAGGGTATCTCTCCTTCTGTCTCCCTCTTTTTCTCTCTCATTTTCTTAATCCCCTCTCTAATTCTCTTTGCCTTTCGAACATCGTCTTTAGATTCGTATTATTTTCGCTTGTCTTTTATTTTCTGATATTTTGGCCAAAATGTTGTGTTTTAGTCTCAATGACTGTGTCTCTAATTTTTCTCTTTGCAACATGTGGGTGCTTCCGAAGGAATGACGGAATTGGGGGTCCAAGATAGGGCCCAAAATAACGATTTTCAAACCTTTATTCCCTACCACCGCCCAAATGACTTCATCTATGATACAAAATACGAATGACTTTAAACGAACAGTTTATTGTCTTTTTATAAAATCATGATTGAGCTCGTTATATTCAATTTGTTTCTTAGTTTCTCTACTTGATTTCAAAGATTTATGGGCGTTTATTCACTCAGGTATTTAGTTTAAAACAATTTGCAAAACAGGCATACACAAACTTGAAAAAAGACGCATTTTGTATGTTTTTCTTTTCATAATTTTTATACATGGGTTGTCGTTAATTTTTCATTTCAGCAGTTACCTTCCTTTATACATAAGGCCGATCTAGATTGCTTCACGTATTTAAAAGAGTTCATACCCTGATTAAGTGATTAAATCTTGAGATTATTTCTTTCTATTCTTCTTGGCTCTCCTCTTTCAATCTAGCTCTCTTTCTGTATCTCTATCTATCTTGCTCTCTCTCGCTCTAATTCTTTCTCTCTATCTTAATCTCTCTCTCGCTCTCTCTCTATCTATCTCTTATTGTTTTTAAGTTTGTATATAACTTTAACTATCTACATTCCTGTACGTCCTTACCTCTTTTTATTTTCGAATTAATATCCATTCCACGTTCTCTCTTTCTATCTCTCTCTCTCTTTCGTCTCTCTCTCTCAATCTCTCTCTCTTTCGCTCTCTCTCTCTCTCTCTACTTTTTGCCTCTTCTCTTATTCCGATTTTTTTATTTTATACCTTTCGGTTCATTTTTAAATCAGTTTAGTACTGAGTTTTTTATTGTAATTGTGTTTCGCTTTTTCTGCAATTTGATTCTAGTTCTTCCTCTTTCATTTTGTCTTTCTTTCTGTCTCTCTTCTGTCTGTCTCTGTCTGTCTGTCTGTGTGTCTGTCTCTCTCTCTCTTTCTCTCTCTCTTCTTTCCCTACCTCATGCCATTTTTTAAACCATTTTATTTAGCATTCGAAAAGATATGTCTATTTTACTTTATTACTCCCTCTGTTTCTCGTGACGGTGTGTCACTACTTATTTCTTGTCTTCCTGAGTATTCCTCTTCCAAGCTACCTTTCTTCTATTACCCTCTTTTTCTCTCTCATTTTCTTAATCCCCTCTCTAATTCTCTTTGTCTCTCTCTGTCTCTCTTTCGGTTTATTTGGAAGCAAGTTTTTTTTGACAGCCTTTCATGTCACGCATCTCTTATATAGTTACAAATTATACTGTGTTGTATGTCTTTCGAACATCAGCTTTAGATAGCACTATCATCGCTTGTCTTTTATTTTCTGAATATCCGGCTTACATAGTTTATTTTAGTCTCAATGACGGTCTCTAATTTTTCTCTTTGCAATATGTGGGTGATTCCGAAGGAATGACGGAATTGGGAGTCCACGATATGACTGTAAGTGAGCCCAAAATAACGATTTTCAAACCTTTATTCCCCACCACCGCTCAAATGGCTACATCTATGATACAGAATACGAATGACTTTAAACAAACAGTTTATAGCCTTTGTATAAAATCATGATTGAGATCGTCACTTGATTTCAAAGATTTATGAGCGTTTATTCAATCAGTTATTTACTTTAAAATAATTTGCAAAACAGATATACACAAACTTGAAAAAAGACGCATTTTGTATGTTTTTCTTTTCATAATTTTTAAACATGGGTTGTCGTTAATTTTGCATTTCAGCAGTTACCTTCCTCTATACATAAGGCCGATCTAAATTGCTTCACGTATTTAAAAGAGTTTATGCCCTTACTGAGTGATTAAATCATGAGATTATTTCTTTCTATTCTTCTTGGTTCTCTTCTTTCAATCTAGCTCTCTTTCTGTATCTCTATCTATCTTGCTTTCTCTCGCTCTAATTCTTTCTCTATTTCAATCTCTCTCTCTCTCGCTTTCTCTCTCTCTCTCTCTCTCTCTCTCTCTATCTCTTATTGTCCTTAAGTCTGTATATAACTTTAACTATCTCAATTCCTGTACGTCCTTACCTCTGTTTATTTTCGAATTAATATCCATTCCATGTTCTCTCTTTCTATCTCTCTCTCTTTCGCTCTGTCTATCTCTCAATCTCTCTCTCTTTCGCTCTCTCTCTCTCTCTCTCTCTCTCTCTCTCTCTCTCTCTCTCTCTCTCTCTCTACTTTTCGCCTCTTCTCTAATTCCGGATTTTTTTGATACCTTTTGGTTCGTTTCTAAATCAGTATATTACTGAGTCTTTTTTTGTAAATGTGTTTCGCTTTTTCTGCAATCTGATTCTACTTCTTCCTCTTTCATTTTGACTCTCTTACTGTCTCTCTTTGTGTGTGTGTGTGTGTATCTCTCTCCCTTTTTTCCTTACGTCCCTCATGTCATTTTTGAAATCATTTTTTATTAGTATTCTAAAAGATATGTCCATGTTAGTTTATTACTCCCTCTGTCTATCGTAATTGTCTGTCGCTACTTCATTCTTGTCTTCCTAATTCTTCCTCTTCTATGCTATCTCGCCTTCTGTCTCCCCCTTTTTGTCTTTCATTCTCTTAATCTCCTCTATAAGTCTCTCTCTTTCTCTCTCTCTCTCTGTCTCTCCCTCAGTCTCTGTCTGTGTCTCTTTCTGTCTCTCTCTCTCTGTCTATCTCTCTCTCTCTCTGTCTCTCTCTGTCTGTCTCTGTCTCTCTCTTCTGTGCCTGCCTCATGTCGTTTTTGAAATCATTTTTTATTCGTATTCTAAAAGATATGTCTATGTGACTTTATTACTCCTTCTGTCTCTCGTAACTGTGTGTCGCTACTTCTTTCTTGTCTTCCTGATTCTTCCTCTTCCAGGGTATCTCTCCTTCTGTCTCCCTCTTTTTGTATCTCATTCTCTTAATCTCCTCTCTAATTCTCTCTCTCTTTCTCTCTCTCTCTCTTTCTCTCTGTCTGTCTGTCTGTCTGTCTGGTTGTCTGTCTGTCTCTCTTTAGATCTATTTGGAAGTCAGCTTTTCTCGCCCAATCTTACATGTTACGCATCTCTTGTATAGTTACAATAATTCCGTGTTGTATGTCTTTCGAACATCGGCTTTAGATTCGTATTATTTTCGCTTGTCTTTTATTTTCTGATATTTTGGCCAAGATGTTGTGTTTTAGTCTCAATGACTGTGTCTCTAATTTTTCTCTTTGCAACATGTGGGTGCTTCCGAAGGAATGACGGAATTGGGGGTCCAAGATAGGGCCCAAAATAACGATTTTCAAACCTTTATTCCCCACCACTGCCCAAATGGCTTCATCTATGATACAAAATACGAATGACTTTAAACGAACAGTTTATTGTCTTTTTATAAAATCATGATTGAGCTCGTTATATTCAATTTGTTTCTTAGTTTCTCTTCTTGATTTCAAAGATTTATGGGCGTTTATTCACTCAGGTATTTAGTTTAAAACAATTTGCAAAACAGGCATACACAAACTTGAAAAAAGACGCATTTTGTATGTTTTTCTTTTCATAATTTTTATACATGGGTTGTCGTTAATTTTTCATTTCAGCAGTTACCTTCCTTTATACATAAGGCCGATCTAGATTGCTTCACGTATTTAAAAGAGTTCATACCCTGATTGAGTGATTAAATCTTGAGATTATTTTTTTCTATTTTTCTTGGCTCTCCTCTTTCAATCTAGCTCTCTTTCTGTATCTTTATCTATCTTGTTCTCTCTCGCTCTAATTCTTTCTCTCTATCTCAATCTCTCTCTCGCTCTCTTTCTATCTATCTCTTATTGTTTTTAAGTTTGTATATAACTTTAACTATCTACATTCCTGTACGTCCTTACCTCTTTTTATTTTCGAATTAATATCCATTCCACGTTCTCCCTTTCTATCTCTCTCTCTTTCGCTCTCTCTATCTCTCAATCTCTCTCTCTTTCGCTCTCTCTCTCTCTCTACTTTTTGCCTCTTCTCTTATTCCGATTTTTTTATTTTATACCTTTCGGTTCATTTTTAAATCAGTTTAGTACTGGGTCTTTTATTGGATTTGTGTTTCGCTTTTTCTGCAATTTGATTCTAGTTCTTCCTCTTCCATTTTGTATTTTTTTCTGTCTGTCTTCTGTCTGTCTGTCTGTCTGTCTGTCTGTCTGTCTGTCTGTCAGTCTGTCTGTCTGTCTGTCTGTCTGTCTCTCTCTCTCACTCTCTTTCTTTTTCTCTCTCTCTTCTTTTCCTCCCTCATGCTATTTTTTAAACCATTTTATTTAGTATTCGAAAAGATATGTCTATGTTACTTTATTACTCCCTCTGTTTGTCGTGACGGTGTGTCGCTACTTCTTTCTTGTCTTCCTGATTCTTCCTCTTCCAGGGTATCTCTCCTTCTGTCTCCCTCTTTTTGTATCTCATTCTCTTAATCTCCTCTCTAATTCTCTCTCTCTTTCTCTCTGTCTGTCTGTCTGTCTGTCTGTCTGTCTCTCTCTCTTTAGATCTATTTGGAAGTCAGCTTTTCTCGCCCAATCTTACATGTTACGCATCTCTTATATAATTACAATAATTCCGTGTTGTATGTCTTTCGAACATCGGCTTTAGATTCGTATTATTTTCGGTTGTCTTTTATTTTCTGATATTTCGGCCTATATTTTGTGTTTTAGTCTTAATGACTGTGTCTCTAATTTTTCTCTTTGCAACATGTGGGTGCTTCCGAAGGAATGACGGAATTGGGGGTCCAAGATAGGGCCCAAAATAACGATTTTCAAACCTTTATTCCCCACCGCCGTCTAAATGGCTTCATCTATGATACAAAATACGAATGACTTTAAACGAACAGTTTATTATCTTTTTATAAAATCATGATTGAGCTCGTTATATTCAATTTGTTTCTTAGTTTCTCTACTTGATTTCAAAGATTTATGGGCGTTTATTCACTCAGGTATTTAGTTTAAAACAATTTGCAAAACAGGCATACACAAACTTGAAAAAAGACGCATTTTGTATGTTTTTCTTTTCATAATTTTTATACATGGGTTGTCGTTAATTTTGCATTTCAACAGTTACCTTCCTTTATACATAAGGCCGATCTAGATTGCTTCACGTATTTAAAAGAGTTCATACCCTGATTGAGCGATTAAATCTTGAGATTGTTTTTTTCTATTTTTCTTGGCTCTCCTCTTTCAATCTAGCTAGCTCTCTTTCTGTATCTTTATCTATCTTGTTCTCTCTCGCTCTAATTCTTTCTCTCTATCTCAATCTCTCTCTCTCTCGCTCTCTCTCTCTATCTTTCTCTTATAGTTTTTAAGTTTGTATATAACTTTAACTATCTACATTCCTGTACGTCCTTACCTCTTTTTATTTTCGAATTAATATCCATTCCACGTTCTCCCTTTCTATCTCTCTCTCTTTCGCTCTCTCTATCTCTCTCACTCTCTCTCTCTTTCTCTCTCTCTTCTTTTCCTCCCTCATGCTATTTTTTAAACCATTTTATTTAGTATTCGAAAAGATATGTCTATGTTACTTTATTACTCCCTCTGTTTGTCGTGACGGTGTGTCGCTACTTCTTTCTTGTCTTCTTGATTCTTCCTCTTCCAGGGTATCTCTCCTTCTGTCTCCCTCTTTTTGTATCTCATTCTCTTAATCTCCTCTCTAACTCTCTCTCTCTTTGTCTCTCTGTCTGTCTGTCTGTCTCTCTTTAGATCTATTTGGAAGTCAGCTTTTCTCGCCCAATTTTACATGTTACGCATCTCTTGTATAGTTACAATAATTCCGTGTTGTATGTCTTTCGAACATCGGCTTTAGATTCGTATTATTTTCGCTTGTCTTTTATTTTCTGATATTTTGGCCAAGATGTTGTGTTTTAGTCTCAATGACTGTGTCTCTAATTTTTCTCTTTGCAACATGTGGGTGCTTCCGAAGGAATGACGGAATTGGGGGTCCAAGATAGAGCCCAAAATAACGATTTTCAAACCTTTATTCCCCACCGCCGTCTAAATGGCTTCATCTATGATACAAAATACGAATGACTTTAAACGAACAGTTTATTGTCTTTTTATAAAATCATGATTGAGCTCGTTATATTCAATTTGTTTCTTAGTTTCTCTACTTGATTTCAAAGATTTATGGGCGTTTATTCACTCAGGTATTTAGTTTAAAACAATTTGCAAAACAGGCATACACAAACTTGAAAAAAGACGCATTTTGTATGTTTTTCTTTTCATAATTTTTATACATGGGTTGTCGTTAATTTTGCATTTCAACAGTTACCTTCCTTTATACTTAAGGCCGATCTAGATTGCTTCACGTATTTAAAAGAGTTCATACCCTGATTGAGTGATTAAATCTTGAGATTATTTTTTTCTTTTTTTCTTGGCTCTCCTCTTTCAATCTAGCTCTCTTTCTGTATCTTTATCTATCTTGTTCTCTCTCGCTCTAATTCTTTCTCTCTATCTCAATCTCTCTCTCGCTCTCTCTCTATCTATCTCTTATTGTTTTTAAGTTTGTATATAACTTTAACTATCTACATTCCTGTACGTCCTTACCTCTTTTTATTTTCGAATTAATATCCATTCCACGTTCTCCCTTTCTATCTCTCTCTCTTTCGCTCTCTCTATCTCTCAATCTCTCTCTCTTTCGCTCTCACTCTCAATCTCTGTCTCTCTCCGTCTATCTAATTTTCGCCTCTTCTCTGATTCCGGATTTTTTTTTTTTTATACCTTTTGGTTCGTTTCTAAATCAGTATATTACTGAGTCTTTTTTTTTAATTGTGTTTCGCTTTTTCTGCAATCTGATTCTACTTCTTCCTCTTTCATTTTGACTCTCTTACTGTCTCTCTTTGTGTGTGTGTCTCTCTCTTTCTCTCTCTCTCTCTCTCTCTCTCTCTCTCTCTCTCTCTCTCTCTCTCTCTTTTCTTTCCCTCTCTCATGTCATTTTTGAAATCATTTTTTATTAGTATTCTAAAAGATATGTCCATGTTACTTTATTACTCCCTCTGTCTATCGTACCTGTCTGTCGCTACTTCTTTCTTGTCTTCCTAATTCTTCCTCTTCTATGCTATCTCGCCTTCTGTCTCCCCCTTTTTGTCTTTCATTCTCTTAATCTCCTCTATAAGTCTCTCTCTTTCTGTCTCTCCCTCAGTCTCTGTCTGTGTCTCTTTCTGTCTGTCTGTCTGTCTGTCTGTCTCTCTCTCTCTTTCTGTCTATCTCTCTCCCTCTCTCTGTCTCTGTCTGTCTCTCTCTTCTGTGCCTGCCTCATGTCGTTTTTGAAATCATTTTTGATTAGTGTTCTCTCTCTGTCTCTCTCTCTCTCTGTCTTTCTTCTTTGCTTGCCTCATGTCATGTTTTAAATCATTTTTTATTAGTATTCTAAAAGATATGTCTATGTTACTTTATTATTCCCTCTGTCTCTCGTAACTGTGTGTCGCTACTTCTTTCTTGTCTTCCTGATTCTTCCTCTTCCAGGGTATCTCTCCTTCTGTCTCCCTCTTTTTGTCTCTCATTCTCTTAATCTCATCTTTAACTCTCTACCATTCTCTCTCTCTCTGTCTCTCTCTTTAGGTCTATTTGGAAGCCAGTTTTTCTCGCCCAACCTTACAAGTAACGCATCTCTTATGGAGTTACAAATTGTACTGTGTTGTATGTCTTTTGAATTTCGGCTTTAGATAGTATTATCATCGCTTGTCTTTTATTTTCTGATTTTTCGGCCTACATATTTTGTTTAAGTGTCTAACTTTTCTCTTTGCAACATATGGGTGCTTTCGATGAAATGACGGAATTGGGGGGTCCAAGATATGACTGTAAGTGAGCCCAAAATAACGATTTTCAAACCTTTATTCCCCACCACCGCCCAAATGGCTACATCTATGATACACAATACGAATGACTTTAAACAAACAGTTTATTGTCTTTGTATAAAATCATGATTGAGATCGTCACTTGATTTTAAAGATTTATGAGCGTTTATTCAATCAGTTATTTAGTTTAAAATAATTTGCAAAACAGGCATACAAAAACTTGAAAAAAGACGCATTTTGTATGTTTTTCTTTTCATAATTTTTATACATGGGTTGTCGTTAATTTTGCATTTCAGCAGTTACTTTCCTTTATACGTAAGGCCGATCTAGATTGCTTCACGTATTTAAAAGAGTTCATGCCCTTACTGAGTGATTAAATCATGAGATTATTTCTTTCTATTCTTCTTGGTTCTCTTCTTTCAATCTACCTCTCTTTCTGTTCTCTATCTATCTTGCTCTCTCTCGCTCTAATTCTTTCTCTCTATCTCAATCTCTCTCTCTATCTCTCTCTCGCTCTCTCTCTCTATCTATCTCTTATTGTCTTTAATTCTGTATAAAACTTTAACTATCTCAATTCCTGTACGTCCTTACCTCTTTTAATTTTCGAATTCATATCCATTCCACGTTCTCTCTTTCTATCTCTCTCTCCCTCTTTCGCTCTCTCTCTCTCTGAATCTCTCTCTTTCGTTCTCTCTCAATTTCTCTCTCAATCTCTCTCTCCCAACGTCTCTCTCTTTCGCTCTCTCTCTCTCCTTCTCTCTACTTTTCGTATCTTCTCTAATTCGGATTTTTTTTTTATACCTTTTGGTTCCTTTGTTAATCAGTATATTACTGTGTCTTTTACTGCAATTGCGTTTCGCTTTTTCTGCAATCTGATTCTAATTCTTCCTCTTTCATTTTATCTCTCTTTGCCTCTCTCTCTCTCTGTGTCTCTCTCTCTGTGTCTCTCTCTTTCTGTCTCTCTCTCTGTGTCTCTCTCTCTGTCTGTCTCTCTTTCTGTCTCTCTCACTGTCTCTCTCTCTCTGTCTCTGTCTCTCTCTCTCTGTCTCTCTCTCATTCTCTCTATCTATCTCTATCTTCTTTGCCCGCCTCATGTCATTTTTTAAATCATTTTTATCCTAAAAGATATGTCCATGTTACTTTATTACTCCCTCTGTCTCTCTACATATTGTGTTTTAGTCTCAATGACTGTGTCTCTAATTTTTCTCTTTACAACAAGTGGGCGCTTCCGAAGGAATGACGGAATTGGGGGTCCAAGATATGACTGTAAGTGAGCCCAAAATGACGATTTTTAAACCTTTATTCCCCACCACCACCCAAATGACTACATCTATGATACAGAATACGAATGGCTTGAAACGAACACTTTATTGCCTTTGTATAAAATCATGATTGAGATCGATATATTTAATTTGTTTCTTAGTTTCTCTACTTGATTTCAAAGATTTATGAGCGTTTATTAACTCAGCTATTTAGTTTAAAATAATTTGCAAAACAGGCATACATAAAACTTGAAAAAAGACGCATTTTGTATATGTTTCTTTTTCATAATTTTTATACATGGGTTATCGTTAATTTTGCATTTCAGCAGTTACTTTCCTCTATACGTAAGGCCGATCTAGATTGCTTCACGTATTTAAAAGAGTTCTTGCCCTTACTGAGTGATTAAATCGTGAGATTATTTCTTTCTATTCTTCTTGGCTCTCTTCTTTCAATCTATCTCTCTTTCTGTATCTCTATCTATCTTGCTCTCTCTCGCTCTAATTCTTTCTCTCTATCTCAATCTCTCTCTCTATCTCTCTCTCTCGCTCTCTCTCTATCTATCTCTTATTGTCTTTAATTCTGTATAAAACTTTAACTATCTCAATTCCTGTACGTCCTTACCTCTTTTAATTTTCGAATTCATATCCATTCCACGTTCTCTCTTTCTATCTCTCTCTCCCTCTTTCGCTCTCTCTCTCTCTCTGAATCTCTCTCTTTCGTTCTCTCTCAATTTCTCTCTCAATCTCTCTCTCCCAACGTCTCTCTCTTTCGCTCTCACTCTCTCTCTCTCTCTCTCTCTCTCTCCTTCTCTCTACTTTTCGTATCTTCTCTAATTCGGACTTTTTTTTTTATACCTTTTGGTTCCTTTGTAAATCAGTATATTACTGTGTCTTTTACTGCAATTGCGTTTCGCTTTTTCTGCAATCTGTTTCTAATTCTTCCTCTTTCATTTTATCTCTCTTTGCCTCTCTCTCTCTGTGTGTGTCTCTCTCTCTGTCTCTGTCTGTCTCTCTTTCTGTCTCTCTCACTGTCTCTCTGTCTCTGTCTCTGTCTCTGTCTCTCTCTCATTCTCTCTATCTATCTCTATCTTCTTTGACCGCCTCATGTCATTTTTTAAATCATTTTTATTTTAAAAGATATGTCCATGTTACCTTATTACTCCCTCTGTCTCTCTACATATTTTGTTTTAGTCTCAATGACTGTGTCTCTAATTTTTCTCTTTACAACAAGTGGGCGCTTCCGAAGGAATGACGGAATTGGGGGTCCAAGATATGACTGTAAGTGAGCCCAAAATGACAATTTTCAAACCTTTATTCCCCACCACCACCCAAATAGCTACATCTGTGATACAGAATACGAATGACTTTAAACGAACACTTTATTGCCTTTGTATAAAATCATGATTGAGATCGATATATTTAATTTGTTTCTTAGTTTCTCTACTTCATTTCAAAGATTTATGGGCGTTTATTAACTCAGCTATTTAGTTTAAAATAATTTGGAAAACAGGCATACATAAAACTTGAAAAAAAAGACGCATTTTGTATATTTTTCTTTTTCATAATTTTTATACATGGGTTGTCGTTAATTTTGCATTTCAGCAGTTACTTTCCTCTAAACATAAGCCATGATCTAGATTGCTTCACGTATTTAAAAGAGTTCTTGCCCTTACTGAGTGATTAAATCGTGAGATTATTTCTTTCTATTCTTCTTGGCTCTCTTCTTTCAATCTATCTCTCTTTCTGTATCTCTATCTATCTTGCTCTCTCTCGCTCTAATTCTTTCTCTCTATCTCAATATCTCTCTCGCTCTCTCTCTCTATCTCTCTCTCTCTCGCTCTCTCTCTATCTATCTCTTATTGTCTTTAAGTCTGTATAAAACTTTAACTATCTCAATTCCTGTACGTCCTTACCTCTTTTTATTTTCGAATTCATATCCATTCCACGTTCTCTATTTCTATCTCTCTCTCTTTCGCTCTCTCTCTCAATTTCTCTCCTTCGTTCTCTCTCTCAATCTCTCTCTCCAAATGTCTCTCTCTTTCGCTCTCTCTCTCTCCTTCTCTCTACTTTTCGTCTCTTCTCTAATTCCGGATTTTTTTTTTATACCTTTTGGTTCCTTTGTAAATCAGTATATTACTGTGTCTTTTACTGCAATTGCGTTTCGCTTTTTCTGCAATCTGTTTCTAATTCTTCCTCTTTCATTTTATCTCTCTTTGCCTCTCTCTCTCTCTGTCTCTCTCTTTCTGTCTCTCTCTCTCTCTCTGTGTCTCTCTCTCTGTCTCTGTCTGTCTCTCTTTCTGTCTCTCTCACTGTCTCTCTGTCTCTGTCTCTGTCTCTCTGTCTCTCTCTCATTCTCTCTATCTATCTCTATCTTCTTTGCCCGCCTCATGTCATTTTTTAAATCATTTTTATTTTAAAAGATATGTCCATGTTACCTTATTACTCCCTCTGTCTCTCTACATAGTGTGTTTTAGTCTCAATGACTGTGTCTCTCTAATTTTTCTCTTTACAACAAGTGGGCGCTTCCGAAGGAATGACGGAATTGGGGGTCCAAGATATGACTGTAAGTGAGCCCAAAATGACAATTTTCAAACCTTTATTCCCCACCACCACCCAAATAGCTACATCTGTGATACAGAATACGAATGACTTTAAACGAACACTTTATTGCCTTTGTATAAAATCATGATTGAGATCGATATATTTAATTTGTTTCTTAGTTTCTCTACTTGATTTCAAAGATTTATGGGCGTTTATTAACTCAGCTATTTAGTTTAAAATAATTTGGAAAACAGGCATACATAAAACTTGAAAAAAAAGACGCATTTTGTATATTTTTCTTTTTCATAATTTTTATACATGGGTTGTCGTTAATTTTGCATTTCAGCAGTTACTTTCCTCTAAACATAAGGCCGATCTAGATTGCTACACGTATTTAAAAGAGTTCATGCCCTTACTGAGTGATTAAATCTTGAGATTATTTCTTTCTATTCTTCTTGGTTCTCTTCTTTCAATCTAGCTCTCTTTCTGTATCTCTATCTATCTTGCTCTCTCTCTCGCTCTAATTCTTTCTCTCTATCTCAATCTGTCTCTCTCTCTCTCTCTCTCTCTCTCTATCTATCTATCTCTTATTGTCTTTAATTCTGTATATAACTTTAACTATCTCAATTCCTTGTACGTCCTTGCACTACTCTTTAATTTCTCGAATTCATATCCATTCCGTGCCTCTCTCTTTCTATCTCTCTCTCCCTCTTTCTCGCTCTCTCTCTCTCTCTGAATCTGGAATCTCTCTTCGTTCTCCTCAATTTCTCTCTTCTGATCTCAATTCTCTCTCCAATTTCTCTCTCTCCCTTGAAAACGTCTCTTTCTCCCAACGTCTCTCTTCTTTCGCTCACTCTTCTCTCTCCTTTATTACTCTTTCCTACTCTCTTTCGTACTCTTCGTACTTTCTGAATTTCGGATTTTTTTTTTATACCTTTTGGTTCCTTTTGTAAATCAGTATATTACTGTGTCTTCTTTTACTGCAATTGCGTTTCTGCTTTTTCTGCAATCTGTTTCTAATTCTTCCTGAAATAATAAATCTGAACGAAGTAC
>JAWDGP010001872.1:0-305000 GCA_033675545.1 Elysia crispata
GTTGTTCTGTTGCATAATTAAAAAAAAAAATAGACGCGTTGGTTGAGCATGATACCATAAGCAGCACTTTGTCAATGATTATCCTGCCAAGCAATAATTGATTTGATTTATGCAACAATTTGTTCATATACATAGATATATTTTCTTTTTTGTGTATCCTTTAATGTAGAGATAAAAAATAATGGCTTACAAATAGAGGTCCTGCTTTTAACGATGACTATGAAATCTGATCTTTCCCACTACCATGTAATATATATATATATATATATATATATATATATATATAAAGAGAGAGAGAGAGAGAGAGAGAGAGAGAGAGAGAGAGAGAGAGGAGAGCTTGAAGATTAATGTAATAATTAATGTGAACAATTAATGAGAGGGAGCTTTTAATATTACGAGTTTTGAACAAAGAACAACCTAGTCTCCGCTCGAAACACATGTGTAGTGTGACCTAAAAGTATCAGGTAGGATCTTTTACTCCTTATATATATATATATACATGATATACTGGGATATTTTAAAAAAAATAAATAATTCACTTTTCAAAAGATCATTGAATGAGGAATAACTCTGTAAACAATTAAGAAGAACTCGCTTCTCAATGGATTTTTTTCTGTTTATTTATTTATCTATTTTATATTTTTATTTTTTGAGCTCTAATTTAACTTTGGGCCCTGCCATATAAATTAACCAGTATTTTTGCCTTCTCATTACTTTTACCCAGATTACTTTTACTAGAACCTAACTATAGCCCTGAGCTTCTCGAAAGGACTGATCTATATTGAGCTAAGAGGTCATTATACTGTTAGAAATAAGAAGTCTTACACGGGTGCGTAACTCTTATAAAGATTTGAAATAATAAAATATATACGGCTGTTTTCTTGTATTAAATATTGAAACTAACAGCTAACCAGAAATGGGAAACATCTTATTCTTTTGCAAAAAGCCCACTTGGAAAGCAGGTTCACCATTGATAATTAATACTGATATTCATTGTACCTCTGGGTGCTTCACAATTTTCAGAAATGTTATTTTCTACTTTCTCTTATTTACCACCTTGTCGACCTAATTTAAACCAGTTTGTGGTGATCGGAAATTTGGGTGCTTCTATTGCTATAGTGTGAACAATAAAAGTAAATTAAACTATAAAAGGTGGGTGTTGCTTAAAGCCAACCATACACACAGAGGGAATACTAGGTGTTGCACAAGATATACTGTATATGTGTGTAAGGCATTTTGCGCTGTGATTTTACATACCACACAAGCAGTGGGAAAGCAAGGGGTGATGCTTAGGTTTCGGAAACTTTGAGCTCACGGGGTCAATGCACAATGTGTCGGAACATATTGCATCAGTCAATTGGCGCATTCGCTAAAATTCGACGAAGAATACAATTCTGAAACTTGTTTTGTCCAAATCCGAAATTTTTATGTCATTTTTTTTATATCCTGGCTGAGCCTGTCAGACGCCACGCCAGAAAATTCTGAGGTTTCGCAGGAAAGGCTTACGGGCTCTAAGCTAGACTACGAGGTAATATTCTTACACTGACCGACATCATTTGCATAAACTCCTCCCACCAAGCGGTACGTAGCATTATCGCTTTTCGCAAACATGCTAACCCTCTCACCGAGAACGTAACTGTTATGTAAGGGTTATATGATGACTGTCGGCGATGCTCTAATGCTACCGGTACTGAGTACTAGCCTGGACCAAGTGCAAGCGCGCTATGGAGAGTGTGTTTCCACTGCTCCACTGCATGCTCACACAGTTACATTACGTAACAATCACGTGATCTGAGACAGTTTTACCAGCAGCAGCAGATTTCACTGGTCTTAACAGCTGACCAGACTGACCAGGCCTAACACTCGCTTGCGGCTTCCGATGTAAACAAGGCAGGCCGATTTGCACACGTCACTAGGGAAACCACATGTTTGTTACGTTATGACTCATGCTTACGGTACGTAACTCAATCTGCGAAACATGGCTAATATCAGGCAGAGATTAACGTCAGGCAAAGCTTAAATATATTGGGTGCGCAGTACTAGGGTTAATCTTCTGCCCCCTCGCTAGACCGTACGAGACACGCCGTCTTTACCCGGGGTTTTCATGCGGCTTTCCTACACACTCAGTGACTCAGCGCTGGACTCGTGAAATCTTACCATGCACCTCGCGCAACCACAGTGTGTATGGTGGACTTAAGTGTTATTGCTACTGGTGTTTAATTAGAGATAATGTCGGTAAAAGAAAAAGCAGACAGCATTTTTACTCAAGGTGAAAAAGAAAGAAAGCCACCGCCCCTATTACTCTGATCCATATTCGCAAAATAATCCATGTTACATATCTCTCTACTTTACACTTCCAGGTTCCATAGCACACCATCTAGACACACTGCATCAACCTGAGTGTTTTGACGATCAAAGGCACTCACACACATCTAGGCACACACGACCGATTTTCCAACGGTTCGAGAAGGTTCTATATTTTAAAAGGCAGCTTCGATTTCTTTCTCTGCTATATCCTTCAAACCACTCAATGTACAATGATGAAATTTACTGAATTTTGATCTTGCGAGATCAGTGTTCTACGCAGAAAAAAAATGAATGAATGAATATATGTATATATATATATATATATAGTTTGAAGATAAGTTGAATAATTGATAAGAGTGCTCAAAATATATAATAAAGAAAAGTTATGAATTATGCTAAAAATGTTCTTAAGAGTCCGTCATATTTTTACTGTATTTAATTCATAAATAATTTTTTTCCAAATTTGTTATGATGAACCAAATAACATTTGAAAGACCATTCTCAGCGGTTTACAATTTTCAAAGCGTTTGACGATTTTAAAGCAAATTATTGTTGTTTTCTATATTGTCAATATCTATTTTAAAAAAATGTAATTTATTTTAATTGAATGAAAAGCTTAAGATAACGTTTTTTCCCAACTAACGCACCCATGCGAAGTAAACAATGCAAGGCGATTTGCACAGGGCACAAGGGAAACCACATCTTGTTACGTTATAACTCATAATCAGCGGTACGTAAGCCGTCTGCGAAACCTCAATATTTTCCCAAAATTCTACTTGACCAGAGAATACTGGCAGGCCTTGTTGGCAGACGATTGTTAACATTGAATTCGGCCTCATTCCGAAATTCATGCTAATCAATTATCTTAACCACATGCTGTTCAGCACAACATGTACACAACATTGCACCTCACTACGACCATATATATATATCGACTGATTAATTTTTGCATTCAAACTCATAAATCCCATTTCTAAAAGCCAAGACATTCAGCATATTCAATATTCAGAAAGCTCAACCAGCTACTACAGTTTCCAGAATAAATCTTGCTTGGTGTGATTTTTAACTAAGGAACTTAGCAGAAACCTTTATATGTACTTGTAGGTGAGGTTCAATGTTCGTGCACTAAGGATTTCTAAAAAGCTGAAACCATTTATCACAATACAGATTGGATCTTAATAAGAAGAAAAGTTTACATAATCTATTTATGAGTGATCTTGTGTCAGCTTTTCGTAAAACTGTTTCGTTTGATTATTTCTTTGCACTCCATGAGATTCGTAGCATTCTCCGCAGGAACCACATTTTTGTTGCCTCTATTTGCTTTGTAAATGTTTTAAAGTTATCCCGGCCTCGCATCCACATATCAGAATGGGCTCAATTTAACACTCCATGCGCTTCTTCTTGTGTAAAGGGGGATGTGTTTATTATTATTTTTTTTTTTTACCGATCACATTATTTGGAAACTCTTTTTTGCTTGCGCTATGTAGGAAAAACAATTTGCTAATTTTCTAAAACCCTAAGCTGCTTACGGATCCCTTCAAACGTTCATTGTCATGTAGGTATGAATAAATGTACAACTATAAATTTTCACAAAGCAATTTTTGTTCGCCCCAAATAACACATTTATAATCAGTTTTTAGATGCAAATAAATAAGGAAAATAAAGAATGGGCTGCTTTCCCGTGTTTAATATCTTGAACGAGTATAATAAAACGCAATGATTATGAAGGCATGGAACTGCTGAGGGTGATGCGTTTCAAAATTAGTTTTCCAGTATTAATTTTATTGACTTACTACATGACAGGCTTTTACAATAATTCCAAACATTTCAAACATGTTTCATGCCATAACGTGAAAACCATATCAATTTTAGTGATGATTCAAGTTAATTATAAAAAAAAATCATAATAAGCACGAGTCTATCATCTTGGTATATCATTCGTGTCGCTGGTCTACATCTTCTGTTGGGGAAGAACTGCAGCCCTTTTCTCTGTTCTTTTTGCTTCATATTCTATTAAAAAAATAGAAATGATAAAAAAAATAACCAGGTGTGATAATCATGACAAGAACAACAACAACAACAACAACAAAACAATAACAATAACAATAATAATAATAATAATAATAATAATAATAATAATAATAATAATAATAATAATAATAGTAATAGTAATAGTAATAATAATAATAATAATAATAACAATAATAATAATAATAATAATAATAATAATAATAATAATAATAATAATAATAATAATAATAATAATAATAATAATAGTAATAGTAGTTCAAAACCTTTTGACATGTCCAATGGAGTGAAGCAGGGGTGCGTCCTGGCCCCCATGCTATTCAACTTGTTCATCACCTGCGTCCTCAACCATGCCGTCAGGGACATCAAAGGTGGAGTGTTCCTCAAGTATGTAGACGTAATGTAGACTGGATGGATCTCTCTTCGACCTGCGCCGTCTCAACGCCAAAATGAAGACGATTGAAAGAATCATTCTAGAGGCCCTCTTCGCAGACGACTGCACCCTCATGGCGCACACTGCGTCAGCCCTCTAGCGCACGGTCGACAAGTTCACTGAATTATGAAGCGTCGAGTCTCTTCGGGTTCACCATCAGCCTCAGCTAGACAGAGGTGCTGTTCCAGCCAGCTCCACTTTCGACAGGCCGCCCCCTCCATCACTACAGAGGAGGCGGAGCTGAAGGCAATGAATGAGTTCAAGTACTCCGGCAACGTCATCTCCAACGACGGCTCCCTCCACAAAGAGATCAACGAGGATCTGCAAGGGAAGTCAGGCCCTGGGCTGACTACGAACCCGCGTCTTGGAGCAGCACAACATACAGCGGTATACAAAACTTGCGATCTATAACACCGTTGTCCTCACCAGCCTCCTTTTAGGATTTGAGATTTGGAGCCTATACCGCAAGCGCATAAAGCTGTTGGAACGTTTCCACACGTGCAGCCTGAGGTCGATCCTCGAAATGGGGTGGCAAGACAAGGTCAAAAACCTTGAGATCCTCGACAGAGCCAGTTCAACGATCATCCAAGCTGGATCTTAAAAATCCAGCTTCGATGGACAGGCCATGTCATCAGAATGGAGCCAGACCGCATCCCAAGACAACTACTCTATGGTGAACTGAGCGAAAGCAAGAGACAGCAAGGCAGGCTACAGAAACGCTACAAAGACAACGTGGAGGCCAACCTTGCCCATGCTTGAGTCCCCCCAAAACAGCTTGAGGTCTGTTCACAAGATCAGGGTGGTTGGCTTCTTGCCCATGCTTGAGTTCTCCCCAAAACAGCTTGAGGCCTGTTCAAAAGATCAGGGTATTTGGCTTCTTGCCCATGCTTGAGTCCCCCCAAAACAGCTTGAGGCCTGTTCACAAGATCAGGGTGGTTGGCTTCTTGCCCATGCTTGAGTTCCCCCCAAAACAGCTTGAGGCCTGTTCACAAGATCAGGGTGGTTGGCTTCTTGCCCATGCTTGAGTTCCCCCCAAAACAGCTTGAGGCCTGTTCACAAGATCGGGTTGGCTGGCGCATGACAAACAAAGAAGCACATTCCTCCTTGAGATGAAACGACGCAGAAACATCACTGAACCCCGTGAACGAAGGAAAACTGCTGCAGCAGTAACTCCGAGCGAGCCTGGCCAGTTCCTTTGCCCTCACTGCGGTAGTCCTTGCCGATCAAAACCTGGACTACAAAACCACCTTAGAACCCATCCCCATTAGAGACGTACATAGAAGTCATCATCAGAGACGATGGACTACCAAAAATAATATAAATAGAAATAATAATAATAATAATGATAATAATAATAATAATAATAATAATAATAATAATAATAATAATAATAATAATAATAATAATAATAACAACAACAACAACAACAATAACAACAACAACAACAAAATTGATGATGATAACATTAATGATTTGAAAGTAGGGTATGTTTGTAATTTTGTAACGCCTTACCTTAAAAATGCTCAAACTTTTTATACCGCAAGCAACAACGTTTGGCATTGTTAAAGCTTAAATTAGTTGAATCAAGGTGTTTATACTAATCTAATCGCTGTATTATAAATTTACTAGTTGCATGTTTGTTTCGTTTATATATCAATACAATGACTTCCTAAATCAAGATGTCGATACCTCATACTTTATGATGGAATGATTTTGTTGTATGAAGGTGTTTATGTCAGATCAGTCGTTTTATACACAGCTCTCTGTATCAAGCTCTTTGAAGAAATAAAAACAATCCTAGCCTGAGATACTATCACGATGGTGTCTGTAGCTTCGAGGCTTTATTTATTCCTATTTTTACACATAAGCGAAGAGATGTTGGTTAAGTAAAATTAAGTTTTTTTCACACTGACTTATGTCATTCTGCCTCTTCAAAATATAAAGGTTTTCTACCATTTAACGTGCCTTTAGTGCTAAGGCAGTAAACGTATACCTAAAATCACTGCCGGGATTGGGTGTGATAGAATAAGAGGAGGTGCGTTATTGCAACTCCTGGTCCATATTTGCTCCTCCATGAGATTTTCACCAGACAGCAAAGTTCATTAAAGACCTGCATTCTGATTCGAGTGTTCCTCAGTTGTGAGAGCAAATTTGCCGGGGATGTGATGACTGCTCTTTTACGCTCAGAGGCAACAGCTTAATGCATTGTTGTTGCACCCTCATGGAGACTATTGGGATCTTGTCAAAGTGTTTGTAAGGCTGGTTATATTAGATCTCACCACACCATGGAGCTATAACCTCCATTGCCTAGGATTCGAACGCAGAACCTCTGTATCTTCAGTCCACTGAGATATCAAGAGTAGCAGAGACACGATCACTGTCAAGAGATGAACTCGGAATGTCCTGGTGTCAATTTTTAAACTGCACTCCTGCCATAAAGATGCAGCGTTGATAACCATTTTTCACTTACCGTTGCTGACATCAGAGAGCTGTTTGAGTTCCTCGAGAACATCTTTTCTCTCCACTGGGAGGTTAACTGGTTGAAGCAGTGAGAAGTATTAGAAAAATATTTTTTAAAAATATTGATTTTTTCAAAGTTCAGTATTTTGGCATTTGGTCACATGTTGAATATCTCTCTTTTTCTTTATTTTTAATGTAAACTTGTTACGAGTACAAACAATAGAAATTATAACAACTGATATAATTCAAGAACTTTATTCTAAGAGTGTCAAGATCATGTCTCTTGTTGTTGTCCCAACTCGGGTTGCCAGCCAGAGTGCCTTCCCTTCTCGTAGGAAGAGTCTAGCTGTCACTGTCAGCACAGTCTGCAAGCACACCAGGTAGTGTGTACACTACAGATATAATCATTACCGTGCCGCCAACATAGAAATTATCAGCTGGTGTTGTTAAACTTAAGCACGGTCACAAAAGCCACGTTTTCACAAAATTATTGAACTTGCAGCTTTTCTAATCTTTATTTGTAAGTTCTATTTATCATGATTTTCACTCCACCGTACAAATCCAGTCCAGATTTGACTGAAAGTTATGCTGATAGAAAAAGATATTGTTTTCCATTACATGATTAAAATTTCCAAGTATGCTTTGACCAATGTTTTTTGCGACTTTCTGCATATCATATACACCCGAAATTGTGATCATAGCAAACATATGAGGCTCTGTCCTATTGCTACGACAGAACTGTTCCCTTTGGGATTCATAGCCACTGTGGAGGTAAAATTAAGGAAGAATCTTAATGCCACTGCGCCTCCGAAGGTGTTCACCTCGACCAAGTGTAGGCCGAGCTGAAAAATGTTCAAGTTATTAGAGCTTGTATCGATTTTTTTAAAATTACGGACCTAAAATTGTTAACTGACTTGAGAAAGGAAAAATAATTGCCGGCTTAGAATCAGCGACTTTAAATTTCAAAATGTAGGCGTCCGTTTCCTGTATTTTTTTGTTATTTTTTTTTTTACATTATTGAGATTTTCAAATCCATGCAAAATCTAGGTTGTTCACATGTCTCAACCGCTGCTTTATCTTGAAGCTGAAATAATGTTGACGCAAGATTAGTGTGCTGAAAATTTATCAGAAATAATCCAGACTCTCAGCAAATTTAGATAGGAAGGAGAGGTTATTTTCTTTTTATCATATAAATGATTTTATTCTTCTTTAGCTCCCAGATCTATTCGCTTAACTTCGAAAATGACATTTAGAGTTTCAATTGGAATGATGACTTGTGAAAAATTTATCTTGCTTTGAAAGTGTTAAATGTGAGTTTGATATATTTATTTTATTTTGTTTTTACCTCTGTTTGTATCACTGTAGCCTGGTGGTACTCAGTGAGTTCGCTGAAACATTTGCCATCGAGTGGCCAATCTTCTTTGTCTGCAGCATTGTTGCACATTTTTCTCTCTCTGTGCGCTCATGCTATTGTAGTAATGCAGCCATTACGTTCGTCTATGGTAGAAGGTTACAATTTATTCTTTCTCCGTGGTTGAAAAAAAAGTAGCTTTAAAAATAGCAATTAATCATCATGAGGTCAATATTTTATTGATATAATAATATCTTTGATAAACCAACGGCCAAGATTCAAGCTCGAGAGCCATCTGGAAGTCAGGTTTAAAACCTAATAGACTAATGTATATTTTACAATGACCATTCACTTACCGCTGGACTCTTCAGAGAAGTCTGTGAGATCTCCGAGTACAGCACGTCTTGCCACTGGGAGACTGGCTGATAGGGTCAAAGAAGGAAAAAAATCAAGGAACTTGTTATACAAATTTGCTTTCAAGGGCCATGCCAAAAACTCAAATGAATTTTTTTCATTCAATACCAAGATATTATGTGGTTGATGGTTATTTAATGAGAAATCGAAATATTGCTGATTCTTTACTTTCCTGATCTGTTTGGAGATCCAATAGATGATGCTCCTAAAAAAGGTCAGCGAGAGTTACGCCCTTGATTAACTGGCACTCTTAGACCAAAGATTAGAGGGATACATAGGCCTAGTCAACCGATTATGAATTTATACACCTCGTTTTACACTAA
Source organism: Elysia crispata (assembly GCA_033675545.1). Classification (NCBI taxonomy): domain Eukaryota; kingdom Metazoa; phylum Mollusca; class Gastropoda; family Plakobranchidae; genus Elysia; species Elysia crispata. The sequence goes on from JAWDGP010001872.1 coordinate 9,317, forward strand.
AAACAGACAACAGAAGCTGAATTTCGCTTGCATTTTGCACTTGCAAAGTCAAATACACATACTAGATCTAAATTTTCATATAATTCTTTGCAAGATTTCCAGATGTAACGATCTAGCTTAGATCTAGATCTATGTCTATTGCTCACTAATACGCAAGAGAAAAATTTTCAAGTCGTTTTCTAGATTGGTTACGCAACAGATTGTACTTAACAATAACAACGGACACAGAAAGAAGAGACTGGAAGTTCCCCGTTCAGCCTTAGCAACCAGTTAATGTAGCTTTAAACTAGCCTCAATATCCCCATTGTATATGAAATGCGGTGCGTGTCTTTCTATCTATGTGCCTCTCTCTCTCTCTCTCTCTCTCTCTCTCTCTCTCTCTCTCTCTCTCTCTCTCTCTCTCTTTTTCTCTCTCCCCATTTTTTATGTCTCATGTAGTAATATTGTTTTGCAAAAGCCTCGAGGTACTGACGTAATTTTTAAAGAAAAGGACGATATCACCTGTAAACTGAAACTCATGTCACTTTATACACTTTCAGTTGTGGCAGAGACACGCAGGGAGAGAGAGAGAGAGAGAGAGAGAGAGAGAGAGAGAGAGAGAGAGAGAGAGAGAGAGAGAGAGAGAGAGAGAGAGTGTGTGTGTGTGTGTGTTTGTGAAAGAGAGAGAGGGAGAAAGTGAGGATAGAGAGATAAGAGAGAAAAAGCGAGGAAGACAAAGAGGAATAATAAGAGAAATGTAAGGAGAGAGAGAGAAAAGAGAAATGGGAGAGACAGAGAGAGGAGAGAAAGAAGATTGAGAGGCAGAGAGTGAAAAAGAGAGAGAAAGAAAGAGAGAGAGAGAGAGAGAGAGAGAGAGAGAGAGAGAGAGAGAGAGAGAGAGAGAGAGAGAGAGAGAGAGAGAGAGAGAGAGAGAGAGAGAGAGAGAGAGAGAGAGAGAGAGAGAGAGAGAGAGAGAGAGTTTACCGACGACAGGCAAAAAATCATAGCCGGCATGCGATGACACCTTAATATTGCACTGTAGTCATGGAGCGCCAGAAACGCCTTTCATGTATTACACTTGTTTGTTTGTTTGTTTTTTTATTTTTTTATTTTTTTTTTTTAATAATAATTTTACCTGTTCATGCCTTTATAATGCCTAAATCCACATATTAATTGTTCGACGATAAGATATAAAATTCATTATTTTCCGTCTCTGAACAGTAATTTCTACTTTAAAAATTAACTATCAAGCTTTAGCCCAGGCTGTGTTTACCAGTCTTTCAAGGAAGGTAAGTCTCGTTGAAATTTGTTAGGGATATCGTCTATTAAACGTCTCTTAGAAGCATATGATTTTCACGTACAATAAATGCCGAAACGTGCACAGACTTACGGGAATTCAGATCTGCTCATTTTTATCCTACTTAATAATGAATGTTTACAATGAATAGATTTTGGATATTTACTAAGAGACGATATTATTCTCCTCGACAGAAGATTTATGAGTGTTTGTAAAATAAAAAGGGTGGGGGTTGATAATTTTTTTTATTATTCTGCTGCCAATGTGACTAAAGATAGATCCTGTTAGATTTATGCAAATATTCCTCTCATCAGAAGGTTACATTATATACATCAGGAAATATTGTCTTTTTTATTTTTGTTGTGTTTTTATTTATTTATTTCTGCACCCTGCCTTGCTGATCTTCGAGACACGGTAAATTAATATGTGTCTCTAAAAGGGTTTTGTACGTGACTCAAAGAATGCAAACACTTGGTGCTTCCGGTATTCTGCCTAATATCTAAAGTCATCGTTTACATATTTTAAGTTATTCAACTTCAAATCTCAAGTTGTTTTGAAAAATCTTAATTTAGATTGTAGATTATATTTAAAGATTTGAACCATAAAAGATTTTCACGTAACGGTAGGTGTTATAGGTGAATGAGTCTCTAATTATTTTTTAGATCTGTTGAAGATCTGTACCAAGTTATCTTTACATATACATACACACATTTAATGATAAAATCGTCTTCATACGGTGTTTAGTATGTGGGTAAAAGAGGCATTTATTAAATGTAGCATTGTGTCATAGACAAGGATATGATTGTCCTGAAAAGAGGATCGGTTTAATAACTTCTTCCTTGAATAAGCTGATCCAATAATTCTTGTTGCCTAGTACTGGTGACATTATGGAAGATTCAGCCAGTACAAAGTTTACCGATATTTTTTACTCTCTTAGAGTCTTTCTGACATGATGATAAAACCGTTAGTCATGGGTCTACATAAAAACGAATGTAACGGGCTAATTTCCTCGAGTTCTATTTACTCTATTTCTATACAATTCTATCCATTTTTCGTTCAAAGGCATTTTGAATAGGTTCATAGATCTCTGGTTCTATTAATCCACGACATAGGACACAAAAGAAATATCTTTATTTTAAACTCTTTGTTCATTTGCCTACCATTCTCTGAGACTAACCGTTTGGTTTACAAATCTTTGTTCTCAGTGGTCCTAATACATTCATGATTTGAGAAAATTTGGTTGCCCTGATCACTCTACTGCTGTTTCCGCCGGCAATGTTTTCAAGCTCCTTGTCATTGACTCTGTCACCGATACCAACCGCTATCATGTAGATACCGTCCTTTACCGCCCGGGCCGCCGCTGAGGCTGTTTCATCTCCTCTGGACAGGTAATGAAAGTAAAAGGGGATAAAGTAATTGAACTTATGGCTTATTATACAGAAAAGACGGTGATATGCTCAATGATGCCAGATTCACTCAAAGCAGATAGATTTATTATTTTAGATGAATGAATTAACAAAGTTGTGTGTTGCAATAAATAAACTTTTACTCTCATATACATTCAGAAACAGAGAAGTATGGGCAAAGCTGGATGTTTTGCAAGAAAAATAGACACGTAGGCAAAAAGTTGGAGGTTGTCAACAGGTAAATGGATACTGACAAGAGATGAATTCTTAGCAGTGTTGCCAAAAGTGTAAAATCATAAAATGATTTGTTTGTAAATATTTTTTTGAAACGGACAGTCATGTAGTCTTACTGTATAATTGCTCCATTACCGTAAGATGTACTTGAAGACCATAACTAAAGCCTTTCGCCGACCTCTTACACTTTGCTAGCCGTCGAAATTTAAACGTATATTTATCCATAAGATTCAAACTTTCTACTTAATCTATGTTGTGAGTGTATGTTGCTTACACATAGATACCTGCACAACTTTTTTTTTTTTTTATCTCTGTAGAGTTTCAGCGTTGCACATTCCCTTGTCACACTTTAGGATGCAGAAGCATAGTTTTGCATCCTTCCTCATCACATTAGTTTTGAAGCCATAACTGAACGTATAAACTTACTCTTGGGAGTTCCCGTCCGTGATGACAACAGCGACTTTCTGATGTCCTGGTCTGACAACTTGACTGGCAAGCTGTTCGCGCATAAAATCAATCCCTTGTCCAGTGCTCGTGTATGCTCCACCTTTGTGCTCAATATTCCCGATGGCGGCTTTGATATCTGTCTCCGATATATAAGTGGTCAGATTGAAAGCTTCCTGAAAACAAATCAATGAGATGAGCTGACAATGAAACAAGAATGGGCGAATTATAATTTTGTCTTCCATGCCATGTTTTAGTCTTTAAAGGGTATTGATAGGATCGGTTTGTGACCTATGCCAGTCAAGCACAAATAATGCTTTACATGTCCACTAAATCTGGTCAAACAAAAATGATAGATATGAGTAAAAGAGAGTTAAGTTTTGGATTGATTTTAAATTATAAGCAGAGCCCAACATGAGGAAGCAATTCACTAGTTTTGCTCATGAAAGAAACCCTCATTTGAATTTCTACATGATCTTCACATAAAAATGTAGAGAATGCCTAGTGATAATCTAACCACACGACAAGTCTTACCTCCGTGTAGATGCCGTCGCCAAAGAGAATTAGAGCGACTCGAGTTTTGTCAGGGCCGATATCGAACGCCCCAACCAAATCCTCCAAAAACTCCTTGGCACGCTCAAAATCTGGCGGCCAAATGGAACTGGAAGAGTCCAGGACAATGCCAAGTTCTATGTGGACATCTTCACAGACTAAGGATGGGTCATACAAAAATATTTATATGGCTTTATCTAATAAGTCATGTCTTACATTTTGTTTAGATAATTGGTTATGATTGAAAAGAAAACAAGAATGCTACTAAATGGTCATCTTAAGCCGAATCGTAGGATAATCTCTACCTTTGATCAATAAATTGTTCGAATCGAACACAACTTTATCGGAGACCTAGACAAAAGATATAACGATATATTATGCAGCCAAATTTGTTGTATTATTAGAAAATATTATGATATAGATTGTATATTGATATTACGCTGTTTACATGAATACTATAGTGTCAGTTAAAAACGACCTGAGCAACAAACGAACATAAAATAATAGTTAAATAAAAGTTCAGCCTTTATCCTGGCACTTCATGAGTTAAATTACTTTATTACAAGCATACTATAAAATGATCTAGAAGCCTCTACCATGTTCATCATATACTGCTCCAAGATGGCCCTCTTTCGGTGGTGGCATCGTTGGCGCTAATGTAGTCGATGTCTTCTGAATTGCCGGCGTGGTTTCTATGGATGAAATAAAAACAGCATCGTCTGAGTGCCAGAAATCTTGAGACAATCAGCGATGGTGCACATTTGTGTGTGCCAATGAAAGCGTTCAAAGGTACAGGTAAACTAATAAATGTGAAATTTAGAATAATCGCTTCCTGGCTTTAGAAATATGATTGTTTCTGTACACAGATATAATTTTCTTCAAATAAGAAATGGGATTATCTTATTTTGGCCCAATAAATATACGATGGTTAACATTCACCGTAGACTACATTGTTAAATTATGTCAGTTAATTGAATGCGGAGATACTTTATAGCTTACACTGTGAATGCAACCTAGATTGTTCTGGACAATACAAAAAAGATCATGTTTACTTGATTGGGATTTATTGCAAACTTTGTATCTGCTTTAACGCCACCGCAACCCATACTGAAAAGCTCAAAGCTTCGGGGACTGGCACCATGAAAATGCTTTGTCCGTGTTTCCTGATCGGTGTGACCTTGCCACGTTAATTTGCCCATAACTTTGCTCCCCACTCCCCCCTTTTTTTCCAAAAAAAAAAGAAAAGAGGAGTGGAAAATTAAAGAAAAAAGATAATCATTCATTCTGCGCCATTTTTAGATTTGAATTTTGTAAAAAAAAAAATTTGCAAATGTTATTCAGAGAAATTTCGAATTTGCCATTTTTATGGAAAATATTTGCTTTTTACCATAGGTTTGCACAGAAATGTTGTTACATTAGGTCTGTAAACGATCAGAACATTTTTATTTTCGATTTTGTTTTTATTTTAACCGTATAGAAAATTAGAAAAAAATTTTCATATTTTTCACCAAACTTCAAATTAATTGAAAAAAATGTTCTTCACCTAGAGAAGATGTGAAAATGTCGAAAAAAATCGCTCTGATCCAGAGTTTGTATAATGATTGTGGTGAGTCTGTTTCGGTAACCACCTGAGCCTTAATGGTTTGAAAAAAAATAGTTTAAAAGCATATTCATTAAATATATTTTAAGTTTGTGCATTTTCAACTTGTTAGTATCAATGCTTTATAATTAGGTCTCATGTGCCAGCCTCACCTTCCCCATTTACAGACGAAGGCCTTTGAAAAAGTATTGCTATTTTCCACTTTAAACTTCCACTATCCACATTGATGCACCTTACAAAGTTTACATCACAAATTGAAGTTTCTCACCTTGTTCGCTTGTTAACTCAAAGGGTCCTTTTCCAAAAGGCTCATCTTTCGGTGGTTCCGTCGGAGACGGTAGAGTAACAGGAGTTTCGATAATTGGCGGCGCTGGTGCTGTGAAAGAACCCCAGGCTAGTCAAAGTGTTAGAGAATCCTACGATTATCATAAACAAAATTAAAATCTGAAATGATTGCCTGAAGAGATTAGATTATAAGAGTGACTCAAGAAAGTATTGAAGCTGAGTTTTGTCATTAAGATAGTTCCAAAGGAATAGAGAAAGTTTTGAATAGTCTAAGATGATTGTTACTTCAAAGAAACTTACTGACAGGTTCACAGATCTTCTCCCTCAGTGGCTCTAGAATATTTTTGAGTTGGGAATATTTTCGCGTCCTAATGACCCTGTTCTGATTTCCTGCAGCAATATTCTCCAGTTCTTGATCGTTCACCTTGTTGCCCACTCCAACTGCTATCATTTTGATTCCATCAGCTTGCGCCTTGGCTGCGGATTCTGCTGTAGCTTCCTTACTGCGCAAATGAAAATTGATTTATCGATTACCTTATATAGTTCGTGAACTGCAATATGAATGAAAGATCATATGATATATATGAAACCCAAGGCCAAAAATTAAAAATATGAGACTCTTTTTTCCCTCTATCATTCTCTCTGTCTCTGTCTCTGTCTTTGTCTCTCTCTCTCTCTCTCTCTCTCTCTCTCTCTCTCTCTCTCTCTCTCTCTCTCTCTCTCTCTCTCTCTCTCTATATATATATATATATATATATATATACATATATATTTAGAGAGAGAGAGAGAGACAGACAGACAGACAGAGAGAGACAGATATAGATATATATAGATATATATTCAAGATTTACGTAATTTAATGAGAGTGCTCAACCGTGGAAGTTTTTAGTAATAGAAGTACACGATCTTACCCTTTACTTTTAAGTCACGTTACATGTGTCTCGATTTATATGTGAAGTATGACCTAAAAGTATAAGGTAAAATCTTCAACTCCTATTACATATATATATATATATATATATATATATATATATATATATGTATAGAGAGAGAGAGAGAGATATTGAGAGAGACAGATCTACATATATATATATATATATCTGTATCTCTCAATATCTCCCCCACTCTCTAAGATATGCAAAAGGGTATACCACCTTTGACTCGATCATCGGCAGTGTATTTTGATTCTCAACTATTAGAACTATTAAACCTTATCCACCAACACTAAGAATAATAGATTTATGATTTGCAATGAAACGCTTAAAGTCACCTCCTACGGCAGAGGCTATAAAAAGCAAGACACCTAGTCGTAACTATTTCTTTTAGTCTTAATAGGGTTACACACATCAACCAATACTTACTTCTGAGAGTTTCCATCCGTGATGACCACTGCAATCTTGTTGGCATTCGACCGGACTTTGTCTTCGCCAAGCTGGACGTCTCTCATGTAGTCGATTCCTAGCGCAGTCCCAGTGTGCTTGTCAAACGTATGTGGAATTTTGCTGATGGCCTCCAGCAACTCTTCTTTCGTTGTGTAAGTGTTTAAATTGAAGGATTTCTATGAGATGGTGGAAGAAATCAATGCGGCTCTACTAACAAATGAAAGCAGAAACACAATATATATTTTAAAATAACAAATCCACAAATCCATCATAAAGACATTCTTTAGACCTTCCAACATGTTAAAATGTCTAGAGAGGAGATTGGAAAGTATTGCGGAAGCTGCTTTTTCTCATAGTGGTTTTCCTTGACAATGTTTTTGCATGTTTACACCTATAGGACTTTTATAGATTTTTCCGTATGAGAAAACTATTTCAGGCAACGCAATCATTTCTTTTCTGGGGAAAAAGATTTCATAAATCAGATATCTTTTCTACGCGATTTTAATGAACTGAATAAATCCTTCTTTGCAGCTAATGATGAGCTGGCCCTAGTTATAAAGACTTTAACCCACTTAGAAAGCATAGGAACGTTGCGATGTTATAGTACAAAACCATTGTTACCTAATACATACGAGGACATAATTATAGGAAGACAAGCAAGACTATGCATTTATTATATATATTAAAAATATGAATAAACCAAATAAAAGATAGAGAAATATCAAATAAGTATTAAAGAGAAACAGACTTTGCCGACTGAAAAAGAACATATTAGCACGACCATATTTACATCTTTGTGTATTCCGTCCCCAAAAGTGATGAGTGCGACCCGTGTTTTGGTGGACCCTATATCGAAGTAGGAGACCAGATCCTGCAGAAACTTGATCGCACGAATAAAGTCCAATATCCAGATGGACTTAGACGTGTCGAGAACGATCCCCAGCTCCACAGGCTTCTCCTTACACTCTGAAAAACAAAATGATGTTGTCGTGATGACAATTGGTTGCTTTGTTGGTTAATTATCAGGTTGCTTGGTTGAGAGGTAATTTTACATTGTTCATTAGCCTTTAAAAGCCACAACCGGTGCGTTTTGCTGGGATGCGATGACAGCTCTTTTACGCCCAGAAGAACAACATACTGCATTGTAATTGTAGCCGCTACAGTTATGGAAACGATAGTAATTGGGCCCTTGCCAAACCGATTGTTAGGGCTGGTTAGATTAGATCTCACCACACCATAGAGCATAACCTCCATTCGCACGGAGAACCTCTGTATCTTCAGTCCACTGAGATATCGAGAGTAGCAAGGACACGATCACCGATCACTGTCAAGAGACGAACTCGGAATGTCCTGGTGTCAATTTTTAAACTGCAGTACTGCTATAAAGATGCATAATCATTTTTCACTTACCCAGGCTGACATCAGAGAGCTCTTTGAGTTCCTCGAGTACATCTCTCCTCGCCACTGGGAGGTTAACTGGTTGGGGCATTGAGAAATATAAAAATGTTTTAAAACATAATAATAACAGAAAAAAAACCAAATGCAACAAAAAAACAAAAACACGCATTTTCAAAAAGCAATATTTTGACGGCTGTGTAGCGATTATTTGATCACCGATTGTAAATTTTTCCTTCGTCTTTAATCTAAACAAATATTCATTTTGCTGCCGACAAGGAAATTATCAGCTGATGTCAAAGTTAAGCACGGCCGCAAATGCCGTGTTTTCACAATTTAACTTGCAGCTTTTTTAATCATTGTTTCTAGTAACTAGATTGTCATTACTTTGTAACAAATTGCAACCCTCTTGAGTTAATTTTCTTTTGTTTTTTTTCTTTCTTCATTTTTAATTCAAACTAAAAATCACTACATTGAAATATTAAATTTATCAGCTAGTCTTATAAAGTCTTGAACACCCGACAAAATTTATTTTTTTGAGTTTTAACTTTCAGCTTTTCAAATCCTCATACGCATTAATTATGGCATAAGCATCGACATACATATCCAGTCCCTATTTGACTCGACGCTATGCTGATAGATAAGATAATTAGTTTCATTACATGAGGGAAATTACGCAGTATGCATCAAACAATGCTTTATGTCACTTTCTGCATATCATACAAAAAGTCAACACCAGAAAATTATGATAACTGCAAAAATATGACGCCCTGGCTGGTAAGCAAATTAGCTTTTATCGGTTAATCTGTTCCCTTTGAGATTCATAACCCCTGTGGAAGGAAAATTAAGGATGGAGCTTAATGCCACTAGTCTATGCCTCTGGAGATATTCACATTGACCAAGCGTAGGCCGAGCTGAGAAAAATGATACGACTTATTAAAGCTAGTAGCGATTTTTTTTTTATTAACGGATCTAGAATTATCAGTTGAGTCGAAAGAGTAAAAATAATTGCGGTTTTTGAGTCATCAATATAAAAATTTGAAATATTAGCTGCAATTTCCTATAAAATTCTTTACATTATCCTCACAATATCCAGTTTATTGACCCGTCTCTATCGCAGCTTTATCTTGAAGTTGAAATGATGTTGACGCAAGATTAGCGTGCTAAAATATATCAGAAATAATTTAGACCCCAGGTAAATTTAAATAACAAGGAGAGGAAAACCGTTGGTCATTTTCCTAAAAACTCTTGCCATTTTCTTTCGATTAAAAGAATGGTGTTATTTTTCACATACATTAGATAATTAGATACTTTTATGTCATATTTAAAACTGGTTATTGATCAGGTATTTTGCCATGTTTATTTTTAGTCGTGTAGTTAATTAGAGCACCTAAATGGACATTTTCTATTTAGCCCCAATTGAGTTATATAAGTTTCTGTGAAAAGTGGCAATGACTGCAGAGCTAGAGATTTATATTATCATAGATCTTCGAGCAGTGACTTCGTTAAAGTAGTTTCTAAGGTCAAAACCCTGCTTAAGCAATATTGCCTAACTCATCTCTTTCATATGGTTCCACCTAAAGACACTGTGTACATTGGAATAACTGCAAATGCAACCATATTAACTATTCAGTTTATATTCAGCCACATGTTTTAATTTGCCTTTTAATCATTAAAAAGTCTGTCTGCAGAGCTTCCCTCTTTTTGTTATTACTTTCTTAAGATCAGAATTACAAACAATGAGTTAAAAAATATATTTCAAAAGGTCAAGATCTTGTTCGAAAAAATATGTGTACACTTTTTATGATTAAGACTTGCTTGCTTATCTTCTTAATTTAGATAGTGACTGAAATAAGCAAATACATCATTTTGGTCCATCCAGTCCAGGGAGGGTTACATTTTGTACTCATTTGAAATAAGAAGTAAGTGTCTTTTTTTCATTTCTAGGAAAAGCAAACGATGACTATCGGTAGGATTTTAAATACCCGCCCTCTTTTCATCCTCTTACTCTCTCTCTCTCTCCCCCCCCCTCTCTCTCTCTTTCTCTCTCTCTCTCTCTCTCTCTTTCTCTCTCTCTCTCTCTCTCTGTCTCTCTCTTTCTTCTTCTTCTTCTTCTTCTTCTTCTTCTTCTTCTTCTTCTTCTTCTTCTTCTTCTTCTTCTTCTTCTTCTTCTTCTTCTTCTTCTTCTTCTCCTTCTTCTTCTTCTTCTTCTTCTAATTTCATTCTTTCTTTCCTCTTCTTCTTCTTCTTCTTCTTCTTCTTCTTCTTCTTCTTCTTCTTCTTCTTCTTCTTCTTCTTCTTCTTCTTCTTCTTCTTCTTCTTCTTCTTCTTCTTCTTCTTCTTCTTCTTCTTCTTCTTCTTCTTTTTCTTCTTCTTCTTCTTCTTCTTCTTCTTCTTCTTTTTTTTCATCTTGTTCTTGTTCTTTTTCTCTTTCCCTGTTTCTTCACGTTTTATTAAATACAATTCAGGACACTATGTGCCTAATAGTCTGTTGTTGGGTTTTTGTGTTAAAAAAAATTACTTTCACTACTTAAAATAAAGAATATTCGATATAAAGCGTTGGCAGTTGAAAATTTAATTTTAGAAATAATACATATATAGGTTTATTATATATGGCAAGAGGTCAAAAGGTGCCTTTTTTGATTGGATGTTTTTATACAATAAGTTAACATGTTTCCATCGATTTTAATCTGGAAAAAAAAAATGAAAGTGTGGCTATTATTGTTTTAAAATATGTTCTGAAAGCATTACCTGTGAAAATATTAATTTTCATTATGATTCTTCTTTGTAATTATGTTTTTAGGTTCAACACAAAAAAAAAAACACGTATGTAAAGAGCACCCATCATGTTCATGAAACTAAACCTGTCCAATTTTGGGGGTTACAAAATCACAACAGACGCTGGCCCTCCTGTGAAGGAACCTATTTTGTTTCAGGATGAACATATTTATATTTTTGTTTTACCAAAGACTAGAAAAGGAGAAGCAGAGAACCCAGTTGCACTGTGACAATGAATGGAAGGCGTTAAGGTAGGATGAAGTCTGTCATCACACATTTTTATAGTGTCACAAGTGAAAAAAAAATCTTTACACTTTCTCTTAATATCAATTTTGATATCTGCAAAGAGACACTGAAATAGAAAAAAGTTTCTGATTACAAATATTCATGGTTTTCTTATCAAATATTTTTGTTATTTCATTATTTTATGCTATTGGAATCATTGTTATAATTATTTTATACCCTATAGTAATTCTTACTATTTAAGCTTATCTGGTGACAGCCTGAATAAATTAAAAAGATGCCAAAATTGTGCTGCTAGGATGGTAACAGGCAAAAGAAAGCCGGATCATGTAACTTTAAATATCTGCAGTGGTTACTAGTAAAATCACAAATCAAAATTAATACAAGACTTCTATTTTCTGTAAAAATGTTTTAATGGCACTGCGCCTAGATGTTTGTTAAATCTTGTCCCCACTTATTTACCATCACGGCCTCTTCGTTAGAATGGTAAAAATCTAAATGTAAAAAGACGTAGAACTAAAAAGTACTCATAAGGCGAAAGATCTTTCACTGTTGTGGCACCAAAAATCTGCAACAGCCTGTCACAGCAACTGAGAGAAACAAAGTCATAACCGACTTTTAAGAAACTACTTAAGACGCATTTGTTCCACTATCTACCTTAGTTAAATGTAAAGCCATGTTCTGGTAATATGCATGGATGCTGTTGTGATTGCATGTTTTGTAGGGATATTTTTTTTTTTTACTGTCATGATCTTCGTGGAAAAAGACTTTCAAGAGTATGGGCTCTCTAACTTAGCTTTCCTAAAAAATCAAGTACATTATTATTACTATTATTATTATTATTATTATTATTATTATTATTATTATTATTATTATTATTATTATTATTATTATTATTATTATTATTATTATTATTATTACTATTATTATTATTATTATTATTATTATCATATTCTAAAGTAATATTTCAGTGCAAATTGATCATTCTGTAAAAAAAAAGGTAGATTATAGAGATTAAAAACAAATTATTATTGGAAGTGAAAAAGCAGGAAAAGTAATTTGCCAATGCTGTTACCGGTTTTAAAATATCCTTTTCACAGGCTCAACGCAGAGCTTGCAAAGACCCCCCCACCCCCCAAAAAAGAAAAAAACCAAGCCAGCCAAAAGCAATGCAGAAAACCGTAACTATCCGGAACGCTACAAGGTGATCAATCGTCAGCAATGTGACACCTAAATCAACCTACTGAACAGAAGGAAAAGGTAAGGGAAGGTGCAAGGATAAGGCAGGCGAGAAAAAGGTATAAAAGCTTGGTTGTTTATTCCTCAGGATCTTTACCTCATACCAAAAAAGTAAAGTCAATCAGATAAAATAGGTCGTGTGTGCTGACAGCATTCTGCTTGTTTCAGCACGCATTTGAGCTAATGATAATAAAGGGGAAATTACTGATTGGTTATGTAAAACTGCTTCATATTATCAGATTTCCAAATAGCAGATTCAATAATAATTAAGCAAGATCATAAAAAGTGCTCTTAAATACTTCAACTGCTGTGGTATAAACATTTAGAGTCAAATGTACACATAATTACATGTACAATTATTGTTTATTTGGCAAAAACTTTAAAGGAATCCCATTTCGTACTACTGGTAAAAAGTGTTGAACTCTTACCAACAATTCTATCTAATATCATTCTTGATTAGAATAAAAGATTTGCCTGGAATTGACATGTAACATGTTCTTTTTATTGCAAATCTATTGACACAAAAATCTATGGAAAAAAAAAAGAATAAAATCTAAAAGAATAAAAGGAGAAAGTGTTTTTGCTAATCATATCCATAATCTTAAAGTATATTGATATTTGTGTGCTCCTTTTTGGGGGCCGGCTGAGGAAAGAGGCAACGAAAAAAAACAAACCATCGACCGCAGGCCGTAGGAAAAAGGGTATCGTACCACCATAAATGAAAAGCATGTTGATGATCACATTTTATACTTGGTGTATCGGAACTCTGAAATTAATGGTGACGCTGTTTATAAGATTTGCAAAGCTATCCTCGGGTATTGGGTATGGTTCTGTTCCTGAAATCTCTATTTACATTAAGAGTTAGATACAGATATAGATTCTGGATCTTGTCACAAACAAGAGTTAATTTAAAAGATTGAAATAATCAAATTTGATCCCAACAAAAATCTCAGAAGATTGTGACATAATCTTTTACACTGAAGCAAAATAAATTTTGAGGTCTTACAATGTAAGAATTTAAATTTAAGCGAGACTCAAAATAGTTATATTTTCAGAAAGTTCTCCAAGTTTCCCCAAGGCACTCTAATGCTTAAAAAAAAACAAAACAAAAAAAAAAAAAAAAAAAAAAAAAAAAAACCGACATGGACAGGTGCTAAAAACTTAAATTATTCTACATCGATGTGATAAAGCCGGACTTCTATCGAATGAACATCTTAATTCATATATTATACTTACATCCTTGAGCGACGGCAGCCTGGAGAGAGAATAGAAAGAGGTGTTACTGTTTGCTTGAACAGTACTGTGCATAGCACATCAGTTTCTTGCATAGAAACAGTTTGAATTGGCTTAATGGTTTTATTTCTCCTAGACCCTGCATGGATCGTTTTACCAACAAGGCTGCCATGCTGTAGCTCTACGCTTCTTTTCATAGATCCTCCTTTGGAAAGATGAGATTGAGAGGTGAAGAGTAAGTTACCATAATCAGAACGGAGTGTAAGGACGAGACTAATGTTTCTTTATCGAATCAAATCGATCCCCACAAGAGCTGCTTCACGGTCTATCACTTATAGAAACATGAAATAAAGAAGATCAGGTGGGAGGAGGGTGGAAGGGTGGGGGTTGAAACTTGGATAAAATCAGTAAAATTAGTTATCAAAACTACTTAAAACTCAAAATTCATACCATTAAAACGACAAACGCGATCCAGGTCTTTCGCATGTTGATATAGTCAAAGCACAAACTTATACTCTAAAAAATAAATTTGTGACGATCTAATGGAAACTTGTCCAAGAGCCTGAATAAAAAACTTCCCAAATAAACACAGCATCAGTCTACGCAGAATCGCAGCAAATCGACGGTATTTATAGGCTGGGCGATAAATTCTTCTATCTAATTGATGATAAATAAGAATAATTTATTCCCCCTCCCTCCATTAATTGGAAGCACAATCCCTCAATTTTTCTCTTATTTCCTTATCGAGAGTGCAAACATTAAAAACATACAGTAGCAGAAGCGCTGCAGCGGAACGACGATAGAATCTTGTGTAAAAGGAAATGACAGTAAAAGGAATTATTGTTCTTGTTCTCCTGCGAGGGAAAGTTAAAAAAAAAAGCTGAATTTTTGTAAGTTGAAGTGGAAATGGAAACAGAGTCAATAATTATTATTATTATTATTATTATTATTATTATTATTATTATTATTATTATTATTATTATTATTATTATTATTATTATTATTATTATTATTATTAAAATTATTAAAATTATTATTATCAACATCATCATCATCATAATTATTAATATTATGTGTATGGATAAGTTCAAAAGATTTAGTGGAATCTTAAAATGTTAAAGCAAAATAAGGGTTTGTTTGTCTGATTATTTTTAAACATTTTTTTTAAATTCACAATAAGGACATTTTAACCATTTCTGCACATTGAAATGGTCCGCAGTAAGCTGGGCGGGGATTATGTATATTCAAACCAATCTTCTCCATCAACGTTAAGGTTTTAGGTTACTTCGAAGTTAGTTTAAAATCAATATCAGGACATCTTACCCTAAGACCTTCAGGGAACCAAGCGATATGAGAAAAAGCGATGAGAAAGTAGACTATAAAAATATGGAGAAGAATCAGAAGGAGAAGAGGAGGAGGAGAAGGAGGAAGATAGGAAGGAAAGAAGAAGAAGAAGAAGAAGAAGAAGAGAAAAAGAGGATGATGATGATGTTAACGACAATGAAATCCGAAGACAAAACGAGAGGAGAAAGTGGTGAACATTCGTGCGTTGATGTTCTACAGTGCAACCAAGTAATTAGAACATAGACAATGCATTGTGCTTGCATACTATTAAAACCATCTGAGGAATTTGAACCCAGTTTAAACTTCACACATTCTTGGAAAATTTAACGAAGTTTCTGAAAATTGCTCGTATATATCGAGATTTCAAATAAAATGAATCAAAATATTCACAAATTGACACTTAAGACTGATAATGTCATCACGGCTTGCAGTGTATATCACATGCATAATTCATGAGGATATTTTTGCCCTCATGTGTGGCCTAGTGACTTCATGAAAAGGTTAAAGCTTTAGAACTATTAGTGCGTGAGTAATTGACATATCATTATTTTCTCGGGTGAGAAAATAAAGATCTATGTTTGTCTGATTCTTTGAGAATTAGTTCCAAATGAACAGTGATCTTTAGAAAGAATGCAATGATTTTTGAACAAACAGCCTATCCCTCTCAGAAGATGGAAATGTCAAAGCAACAAAACCATGTCTTTAATATATAATTCTGTTTTGGGTGTATTTAATATACTAGAGAAGATCACAATAAAAGTTTCTCTATCAGGGGGATTATTACTTTTTCCATTGATGCTCGTAAATGGTAAAAATTGGCCTATTTTGTGCAAAAAGTGCAATTCGAAACGTTTTTGGTGTGGTGGTAAGGAGAGAAGATAAACTTGATTGTGGTAGTATATACTTGTGGTAGTGTATAAATAATTACCTAGATTGCTTGCCTTGACTCAGGGTTTCGAGTCTTGTCCGCTCTCATCAGATGGCTGTTGTAAATGGGTGGGCATTGTTGTGGACGCTTGACAGTAGGAACCTCCCCTTGTTTTGGTGGTAAATTACAGAGTGCAAGACCATCGTCCCTTTACAAGAACAATACGGCTAGGGCTAAAAAATCATGTCTTTGACTTAACAATGGGAAGCTTTGACGGAGCAGAAACGTGTCAGATGGTAGGACTATTTTTATTGTCACAGCTTTAGCATCTCAATATAAACGTGGGCCTATATAGGGACGACGGTCTTGCAATCTGTGATCTACCACCAAAACAAGAGGAGGTTCCTATTGTCAAGCGTCCACAACAATCTAATCAACGCCTAGCTTATCCGATGCATTAGAGGCACCTAATTTTGAATAATTATATTAAAATTTTAAAGTCATCAGGAGTGGAGTATAGTTAACTGAAGGGTAGACAAACCCGCACGTTTTTAAAGCACATAGATCTAAGAGTTTACCAATTGAATTGTATGTATATAATTTGACACCAAATCCTTTTTTAACTTATAAGCCATTGAAAAGAAGTATAAGGCTTTTACTGTAAGACATAGGAAAAGAAAATCTGTTCGGCATCTCCAAGAAAAACTGAACAAAATAGAACCAGCAAGCACCAGCATATACACCCACAATTATCTCATTTATTTATTTTCAACTTGTAGGCAGTAAAGCTTTAAAAAAATTCTGCAAACATTCAAAAATGTGCAATTATGAAAATAAATGATTATCAATTTGTAGGAAACTTTTTTAAACAATATTCCACCAGAACACCATTGTTTACAACATAAGATAAATAGTTTCCACCTTCTTTGACTAAAACATTTATGGCGCAACCGGAAAAATACGAAAATACTCAGGGCATCCCGACGTGCGTGTCTGTGTATCTGTCCGTCCCTTAATTTGTGGTTCCTATTGTCAAGCGTCCTCAACAATCCCCACTCATTGAGAACAGCCAGCCGAAAATTATTAAGACTCGAATCTCTGGGTTATAGCAAAAAATCCGAGTAATGAATGATTAATTTTTTTATCATTCTTAACGCTCCCCTTATCGAATACTATTGGAAATTTCTAGAAAAATATCAATCATATTTTAATTCGCACGATGGCTTTACGAGTCCCTTTCTCGCATCGTGTCAGGAGATATGGTCAGCAAAAGTTTAGGACCAAGCTTTTTTTGAATGACTAACAAACATGGTGATAACCAATGTCTTATTTTCCATGGCTCGTCACAGCAAGACTGAGTTGATACAATGGATTTCGAACCCACAATTAGTGGTAAATCGAAAGGCGGGTCCTTTACTTAATAGCCACAGATACTCTGTCTTCAACTCCCACAGGATAACAACGGCTTCATACATCTAAAAAGGAAAGACAGCAGATCAAATATATTGAGAAAAATGCATTGTATCGGTGAACGTAATTTGTACTTTTAAAAGATTTTTTCATTGTTAACGAGACGTAAGACGAAGCAGAACTATTAACTTCTTTCTCCAAATCACTTCTAGGGTTGAGGGACTATGATAAATTCTTTGCCGCTTATGCCTCTTTTAAAACCGAAAAATAATGAAAGATTATCTGGCTATTTAGAGTATCACCTATGGATAAATAGAGGACAATTTGCCTACTGATAGCGGCGTTTAAATGTTGATTTAATAGGCTGTATCACACGCAAAGGTTTTGCAAAATCTGCTTTTATTAGTGTCAATGAGATTTACGTCCATTAATTTTTTTTTTTTTTTTACATATAAACTGTACTTGTCCTTTTTTTTTTCAGCAGATTATCTTACCTTAAAGGTGTATGGGATGTTCTTACAGGAAAAAATTAACAACGTGTGTGTGTGTGGGGGTGGGGACACTTTTCTACTTCTTAACACAACCTAACATTATTCTAAGACTGTCGTCAAATAATCTCGACTGTGCCTGCAAAAGTGCAATGTTCCAATGAACCCAAATTTGATACCGAGAAACCGGTGCAATAGCAACGGTTGATATTTCAAGGGAAATCATTCCTACACATTTGCATTGTTTACAGTGCTTACTATGTTAGTTTATAGTATTCAAATCGGGATATCATTACCAACAATTATACTGTGATTTCCTTAATGTTGATTACGGGCTGAAATCATTTCATCTGCTCATATTCATCACAGGTGATACGGCTCCCATAAAAGATCAGATGTGCGTCTGTGTGTGTGTGTGTACCTGTGCACATGTGGTGATAACTTTTCTAGAAAACTCATTGGTAAATTTGGAAATATCATTGGGACAGAGAGTTCATTAACTTAAACAGTAAATATGGGTCACAATGTTTGAATAATTAGATCATTATTTTTGGCTCGAGGAACGACTCTATGTTTTTTTCAATATTTATTTGAATTGTAGATAAATCCCACATCAAAGCCTATCAAAGTACTTGGTTAGAGGTCACAATACAGTCAAACCATTTAGTTCGGTTTCCAGAGCATTCTGGTGACGCGAGGTCTCAAACTAAAACCGTGCTAGTAAGAATCTAGGGACGCTTCTGATTCACACATGGCGGCACAATCGTATATAGTGAACCGTTTGTATTTCGCCTCTTTCATTTAAAATATAATCTGTGTGAAGGGCCATCCGGTAACTTAGCATCGTTCATATTTGAGAGCAAGATTTCCCAAGTCCTTTTTCTGTTTTCAAAGTCTTTGAACATACGTTAATTAGTGTTCGTTAAAAGGAAAAACTTTGATGTCACCGTGTTTGTAAACAATTTAAAAATAATAAGCAAATACTGTATAAAGTTTTGCTCACATCACTAACACCCATGCAGAACAATATATAAGTCCATAAATCTTTTCAATTACCTTCGAACACTACCAGTCGTCCTCAACAAAGACCTATCAAGACTACAAGAAAACACACTACAACTCACAACTAGGGAAGACCTCGAACACCTAAGATGCATCGCCCAGAACAGACAGCAATGGAGAGAACTGTCGACGAGAATCCGAAAAGCTGCCGAAGCGCCCCCGTCGGATGACTGAGACGCGGAAGGCCCTAAGTCAGTCAAGTCGAACACTATTGCTGTTAGGGGAAGATAATTGGGTAAGTAACAACATGACTTTTGTGCACTTTTTCGTTAATCTGATATGAATTACATTCTTGTCGGATTCATTTCCATATATGGAGAAATAGTTGCTGTTAAAGCATAGCAGATTGAACTTAAAACATGAAAAATTTAACAAAAACCGTTCCATGCGAAAATAATCCGAGGGCTATGTAATCATTTACATTCATGGTTGAGCTTGGCATTCCGAAAACTTAAACTAACTGTGAGATCGCGGTAGATATCTTAACAGAATTGTCACATAAATCCCATGACTGGCGAGTGTTTATTTTAAAGATGTTAGGAAATTTTTTACGCATAACGGAGTACTATTCAAAAGGCTTTGAAATAATAGAGATAAAGTATTTTAAACATACATAAATGTACTTACAATAGTTAGGATTACAGATTTTTAAGAGCAAAAAAAAAAAAAAAAGAAAAGAAACAAAGGAACGAAAAACAATGTTACATAGTGTTACATGATAGCTGCTTACAAAGGAAACTTAAACCATGAAGCAGAAGAATCAATAAGAAAGTTCTGGGACTCGATGGTGAGTCCCCCGAGACGGATGAGGTGTATTGGAAAGAGTCAGAAGCCGGCCAGAGTATCATCAAAGTCTATGAACGCAAAACGCCCAACTGTGCAGGAATGAGAAAAGGACCGGAATGGGTGACTGAAACAGAAGTATACTTTGGGAACTTGGAACGTAAGAAGCATGGTAACAGGAGAACTAAACAATATTGTAGTTCATGAAGCCGAAAAAGTTAGCTATCTTGGGATTAGCAGAACACCGTTAGCACGGAAAAGAATTTTACAATAAGTTGCAGTGGCAGAGTAATGTACTTGAGAGCAGAAAATGCCGTTCAGAACAAATTAGCCATATATGTGTCAAAAACGGTTGCTAGAAGCTTCATGAGTGCAAGCAAGTATGTTAGAGTGATCTCAATCGGATTGCGACGGTAGGCAAAGAACATAAAACTGATAATAGGCACCAACATTAGCCTTATCATACCACTTTACGAAGGTCAGCTATAAGCGGTGCAATTAGACTGCGGAACAACAAAATGGTTTCCTGTTACAAAAGGTTTAGGAGAGGTATGCATATTATCACCTGAATTTACACAGAAAGAAAAATGAGAGATGTATGTAGCACAGAAATGGTGAATATGAAAAGCCCTTAATACAAGAGCTACGCCTGAAAGATTTGAGATACAATGCTGTGACACTACATTAATAACCACAACACCAACAGACTTGTAAAAATCTGATTAAATATCTAAAAGAACACAGTGTTGAAAAAGGAATGCCCTTAAATCTAAAGAAAAACAAAATAATGGACAAAGATAAACCCAAAGAAGACGTTGAAATACAATTGGATGGAAAAGAAATAAAAAGGGTGAACAGTTTCGAGTGTCTGGGTGCTAGGATAGAAGCCAATGGGAAAAGTAATCCAGAAATAAGAAGACTGGCAGTAACAGTTGTAAGATTAGTTTGACTTCAATCTGGAGGGGGCAATGCACAAGCAAAAATCAAAGAATCTTGACAACTGTTGTATTTCCGAGTGTACATGGATGTAAAGCATGAGTTGTAAAAAAAAAAAAAGACACCAAAAAGATAACCGCTTTTGAAATGGAATGCTATAGAAAAATTCTGAGAATACCTTGGATCGAAAAAAATGGAAAAAAAAAAAAAGAAGTGCTGATGAGAATTGCCATTCATTAAACGACACACTTACAGAACGTAGGAAGACTTAAGCTTAGCGCTTTGGTCACATCAAACGCCATGAAACTTTTGAGAAGCACATTTTAGGAGCAAAATGTTAGAACAGAGAGAGTTCAACCACAAGGTAGGAATATAACATAGAAGACTGGCTCGATACAACAATACAAGTAAAAAGACTGGCAGAAGATCCAGTGCTATTCCGCGGAATGATTGAAGAAGCAACATCTCACAAAGAGATCCGCTGACAAGAATAATAAGAAGAAAGGGATAATTGTATTAGATTAGTATTAAAAAAATATCCTAAAACGAGTGTAAACATCATAGGAATAACAGGAGGTGATTATCCAAGAAATAATGAAATAAGCTGATTTCGTTCGTTGCTTACAAGGCGAATAAGATCTTGATTTAAAAGCTTTCTCTGTGTTGCAATTTGCATCTCTTTATGTCGTTGCACAAATTTATCTGTATTTCTGTATCATAAATCCATCTATTTCTTTTAATTTATCTTTCTGCCTCTCATTCCATTTTCATACTTTCTTATTCTTTTTCTTCCTTCTATAATTACCAAGCCTCCCCATTTGCATCCCCTTACTCTCCAGTCATTTCTCCTCTCTCCATCCAGGTTTCTTCATATTTATCTTTATTTCATTGTTTATGTTCTTGTGTATCCCTTTTTTGTCCCCTCGTCATTTCTCTATTCTATGCCGATTTTTTCAATCACCTTCTTTCTAACAAATAATCATTGCGCCAGTGTTACCTAGATTAAAGGTTCTACAAAGCGACTTCTTTGGACGATGTCTTTCGACGATCCCTTCAAATCAAACATCTCTCTCTCTCTCTCTCTCTCTCTCTCTCTCTCTCTCTCTCTCTCTCTCTCTCTCTCTCTCTCTCTCTCTCTCTCTCTCTCTCTCTCTCTCTCTCTCTCTCTCTCTCTCTTTCTCTCTCTCTCTCTCTCTTTCTTTCTCTCTCTCTCTCTCTCTCGCTCTCTTTCTCTCTCTCTGTGTCTCTCTCTTTCTCTCTCTCTAAGTCTCTTGCCACTATTTTCCTCTATATATATTCCTTTAGCAATGAGAAGAGTAATGAGATGACAATCATGTGATAGCATGACACGTGGAAACCGACCGCATGTTCAGCGTGAAGTGTACCAAATACTCGTCCGCCGCGATATAAAATTTCTGAGAGGGCATTAATTGGTAGGTAAGGAAGATAGGAGAGAGAGAGAGAGAGAGAGAGAGAGAGAGAGAGAGAGAGAGAGAGAGAGAGAGAGAGAGAAGAGAGAGAGAGAGAGAGAGAGAGAGAGAGAGAGAGAGAGAGAGAGAGAGAGAAAAGGTTGGGGGGAGGTGCTATGCATCAAAATGCCATTTAAAAAAATGCTGGGAAGCGAAGGCATTTAGAGCGACAGAGATTGGGAATATGTTGGGTGAGTAGGGAATGGGCAAGACAAACATGCAAAATCAGAGAAAAGGGAGGCAGGAATAGAGAAGACAGAGAGAGAGAGAGAGAGAGAGAGAGAGAGAGAGAGAGAGAGAGAGAGAGAGAGAGAGAGAGAGAGAGAGAGGGGGGGGGGAAGAAAAAGAAATAGGCAAGAAGAGGTATGAGTATAAAGTGGAGCAGCGTCGTTTTATTATTTTTTGTCTACCTGTTTATGTACACATCCCCCCATACCCAATTAAAAAATGAAAGAGAGGTACTACGTTTCAATTTTAGATCATCTGTATAGTTTCACTCTTTTGTCCTAAGGCAGCATATATTTATCATGTCAGTGGTCATGTATTGATAGATTTTTTTCCCATAATTTCCAACCAAGATTAGATACGGAGTTTGATCCCTTGGTGATTTAAAATTGCCGAGAATAGGATAAAATTTCCGATCACAGAAGATTGGCTAATTCGAAAAAAAAAAGAATAATAAAGACTAATTGAGTCTATAAACAACAAGTTCTGAACATAGAGAGAAAAGAAGCAATAGATTAGTGAATAGATAAGTTTTTGTTTTTTTTTTATTGTAGAACCACTATCCCACATATTGATTTAGGAAATCATGTGACATTCACATACAATTTCAATGACAATGACAATAACAATACAATGGCAAGTTACGTGTCAAAGATGTTCGAAATTCCTGTTAATTTTTTTCTTATTCTTCTTTCTTTTAAATCTTATTTATTTATTTATTTATTATTATTTTTTTTTGTAAAGCAGACGACTCACAGAGAAAGTCATTTTCATCTGCATACGCCACTCGACGCTATTGAATATTGATTTCACTGAATGAAAGCAAAGTCCATAATTATTCCACACGCTATATATAGCACGGCGTGTGATCCAAACACGGGAAATCAGCTAATGGCGTACTTTTCTAATCTATTTTAAGATCTTTATAAAGCTTATAAGATGGCTAGGAATCCCGAAAAAAAAAGAGCTTAATAGTGCAAGATATTGGGGAAATTCACAGTGGGCCATTTATTTTAATGTACGTCATAATGAATGTTTGAATTGATCCATGAACAGATTCATATTGTTCAAATGATGTTTCATGATTTCCCGGCTTGCCGCTGATCTTGCACAGGAGGTCACGTGACTTCTACCCGACATGCAAGCCGTTTAACGTGCTAATGAGTGCATTTGTTTATGCCTTTGTACGGACTTTGAGTATGTGACAACCATAGTTATCAAGTTTGCTGATAGGAAACTAGGGTCACTGAGGGTCACTGAAGAGTTATCTCACGACTTGGAAGAGACAGTAACTGGCATGAATAAAAGGCTAAGTTATTTCTCCAGAGACTGTCTTTTAATTTGCCACGCCACAGAATTAAAACAAACGGACTGTAGTTGGTCCATCTGAGAGATAATAAAGGTTCTACAATCAACAAATAAATGCTCTTAGAATGATGACAGAGACATGCATGTGATATTGAAAAGAAAAATCTTGATAATCACTTTAGTCATCGTGAGATTCACGTGAGCACCTTGTATTTCTTGGATTAAATTTTCTACATCATCGACTTAGATAACCACTTTCATCGTCTTCCTTGTGGTTGTCAAAGACACATGTACAAATTTTCGTTTGTTTAGTGGCAAAAGTAGTATGCATTGAGTAAGTGCAGCGAGAGGCTAGTGATATAAACAATGGCGTGTGACATGCGCTTTTTCAAGGCAGTTTGCAATCTTGTACCTGAACTTTACTGGTTTTGTCCCGTGCAAATTTGGAGGTTTGTTTAATATGCATTCCACTTCTTTTCAGGTTTTCGCTTCAGTAATAGTAATAATCCACTCTTATTTTCACCGTCGCAGCGGAATATGAAATTTCACAAGAACTTGTATAGTGGATCTTAATTTTTTAACGCCCGCTTTCTCAGTCTTATATGCGGTAATAACCGTGCTTGTTATACATTCATACCATGAAATTAGCTGACACAGCCAGACCTTCGCTGCTACTCGTCCTTTTATGCATATTTTTTCAGGTTGAATAATGCCAACTGGCATCTTCTTAATTCATATGAAGCCCACTTGGTATGAGATGTCAGAAAAGGTACTTTTTGCTCTCTGAGCCACCACTCACTTTTTTTCTTTCTTTCTTTCTGTTTTTTTTTTTTTTTTTTTTTTTGTTTGTTGTGCCTCGGTATTATTACACAAATTAAGGCATATACTTCCATTTGACCAAAGAGGGGCTTCTTTTATCAGATCTTTATTCTTATTTCTTTGTAGCGTGCATTAACAAACTTTTGACCGTGAAGCGACACGAAAAAAATTTATAGTCGCAACGACAAAAAACGGCTATTTCCACATTAATGTTTTTTAGATTACCAATCTTAACATTTCAATAATTGCCTTCATGTCTCAAGATAGTCGACGGAGATAAAGTAAAATCGATTTGATTCACTTCGGCATTCAAAGAGCGTGGATAATACCATTTTATCTGCTATCAAACTGGTGCACGATCGCCCAAAGATTTTACGGAAGCTCAAAAGATTTTACGCGGCATAGTGGTAATAAATCCCTCTTAAGAGGACAGTAAAAGATTTGCGGTCTGATGACTTCACGGTTCAATGCTGTTTAATAGAAAAATTTAGCCCTTCCAAAGATCTGATACTTTCTCTTTCAAATTCGATCACATCTCAACGATTTCCAATATTATTTAATATTAAGATATCTTGTCAAAACGTGCGTAAATTTCTGGCTTTTTTCCTCCTTGACTGCCTGTTAAAACATGTTATATTCGGATTCGGATCCTTGAAATAATTATATTTTCATGTTATTCCTCTTTGCCTTACTGTCATAACAAGGGGTTCAATGTAATTTGTCTTGCCCTGCGGGATACATTTTTAGTTTATGAACGCAAAGACATAATAATCGAATATCATTGATATTCAATTGTACACGCACACTGTGCGGTTACTTTATGTATTTCCCTCTATAGCAGCAGCAGAAAATATCATTAATGCAAAAGTTGTTCGAAAACGTTTCTGCCATTTAAACCGTCTCAAAAAGATTTTACTTGATTAAATCTAAATTTATCAAGATGAATTCACGATCAAATGAACACAGCCCAAAAACTTTGAAGAAAAGCAACTTTATATATATATATATATATGTTACAGTCAAACTCGAAAACTAATCCTTCTCAGAAAATGCCTAGAAATTCAGTCATTCCCAAGAAATTTCCTGTTTTCATCGGGCATTTCCAGGAATGGCTAAAAGTTTCAAGCATTCTTGGAAAATGACTGAAAGAGAAAGCCTCCAGTTTTGCCTGCTTGTTATTTTGACTACCAGTCAAAACATTGCCATAGTTCTGGCATGAATGCTCTGTTGATCCCAGTTTAGGTGATAAAGCTTCAAAATTATTGATTTCTACAAGTGTATTATACTCTGCGTTTCTCAAAGAAGCGAAAGGTACAAACCTGTTACTTGTTATAAGATATTCACTTAATAGTTTAGCTTGAACATGGCTGAAAATGATTATGAAGAAACGTTTACGAGAAGACTTTTCGAAAAGTTTGAAAACAACTCAAACTACTTATTACCCAAGACCAAACATCCGGAGAATATTTGCAGACGTTTTTGGGTGTAGCTAGAAAACAGCTTGACAGTACACGCTTCAATCAGGACAGTTTTAGTTATTGTTCTTTCTGTTTCCTAATTTTCTCTCTCTGTTTCTGTCTCTGTCTGTCTGTCAGTCTGTCTGTCTGTCTCTGTCTGTCTGTCTGTCTGTCTGTCTTCTCTCTCTCTCTCTCTCTCTGGCTCTCTCTATCTTTCTCTTTCTCTATTTCTATTTATGAGTTGTCTTTGTTGCACCTGTTGTTGTTGTTGTTGTTGTTGTTGTTTTGGTGGTGGTGGTGGTGGTACTGCTGCTATTGGCATAGGTATATTTATATATATATATAATATATATATATATATATATAAAGACAGAGAGAGAGAGAGAGAGAGAGAGAGAGAGAGAGAGAGAGAGAAAGAGAGGCGGGGGGAGAAGAAAAAGGGGGAACAGAGTCGAGAAAGAGAGAGATGTGTTATTTGGATGAAGGTTTTTTTAATTGATGGCAAATTAGGCTTTGTTTTTTTCCCTATTTGGCCGTAAGAGACTTAACATTAAAGTGACAAATTAATTAACCTATCAGTCAAATTATTTTGAAGATTATGAATAGATAAACGAAGGAGTTACAGAAGTTCAGAGACTTTTAAAGTTTGCTTTTGTCAGGAGCACTGTGCATGTGTGTGTGTTAAGCGTCAAAAAGGGGGAGACAGAAAGAAACAAAGAGAAAGGTAAAGGTCCTAAATCTATAAATGCGTTGACGAATGCATGATGGACAGAGAAAGAGAGACAGACAGAGAGAGAGAGAGAGAGAGAGAGAGAGAGAGAGAGAGAGAGAGAGAGAGAGAGAGAGAGAGAGAGACAGACAGACAGACAGACAGAGACAGAGAGAGGGAAAGGTTCTTAACTTGGTTGGCGAATGCATCATGGGCTTGATGTGTGATATAAAAGGACACCCTAAAAGGCGATACACAACATCTGCCAGAGACGAATATACCGTTCCCAATGACCCAACCTCACGCATAACTAGCCAAGTTAAGAAATTATATTTTTTCCCATAGTTTGTATTTCAAATTTATATATGTGAATATCCTTGTGTGGTTTGTTGTTCTTGTTTTTGTGTCTGACGAAGACGTAAAGTCGAAAGCTCACGAGTTTTGTTTTGTTTTGTACCTTTTGGAGCTGCACTCTACCTATTTTATTTTTTACGGTGCTTCACAACTATTCGCAAAGCTCCACTGCGACAGTCAATTTAAGTTTTAAGCGTAGTCTAGTAGTCCAAATGCATGGGCATTTGATTGTCCTTGAACTGTGGGGTTAAATAAAGATGTAAGGTTAAACAAAATGATTACAAGAAAGATTTTTATCATTATTATTTACGTTAATCTCTGGCTGCTTTGAAGAGTAATGGCACGATAGTCCCGCTGATTTTGGAAAATCCCTCTAATGGTCATCTTTCGTCTCATGACTTCTTTTTGCGGCATTTGCAATTACAATAAAGATTGCTTTGCTAAAAGGTTGCAACAAATAGTACGACGTCTCTTAATTCACTTAATGGGCGTAAGATTATATATATATATATATATATATATATATATATATATATATATGTATATATTAAGAGGGACAGGGTTTCTTAGACGGAAATAAATGAAAATATCGAGTTAAAACTAATTGAGTGATACTAACTTGTTTGTAAAAATGGGACCAGATACAGTGAATATTTCAGTTTTCACGCGAGGTGCAAAGCAAGGATTTCAACTACTGCAGCTTCTCTTTTCAATTCAACTAGGAACTTTGAAAAGAAAAAGATACTACCTTATCACCCAATTCGATATATTTTTTCCTCTAAAACATTGATAGATTTGGATTCAATGAAACATCAACACTTTTGGATGTGATGCAGTAATTATCATGACATACTCAGAATATTTTTCAAGCTTTTATTTTAAACATCCAGTAACGTTAATAAAAGTAGTCAATTTTGTAAAATCCCAGACTATTTGAGATGCTTTTACAGACTCATTATCATCATCGTACAAATAATAAGACTTCCTTTAAGTCAGTGCACGTCTTTTCATTTTTAGGGCGTGATTACTGCCTTTTAATGAGTGTTTTCATAGCTTGGAAAGGGAAGTAAAGAATTAGCTAGTTGTCCATATTATTGGTGCCGATGAGTTAACACATAAAGATTCTTAAAAAAAATAAGACATACAGCAAGTGAAGTAGCGCACATTTCAGGATATAATTTACATATTTTCCCCTTTCACCACTGAAACATTTACAAAACACAAATCCAAATTGCACATAAAAAATCATCAGTACTCAAAGAAAAATTTGATATAGGCCAAAAAATAGTGCTTTTGAAACTGAAAATATTTCCTTATCTAAAGCTGTATTTAGAAAATTTTTCTTTCGGTGAAATGAGTATCCTGGTAAAGCTTACAACTTTGTTTAACTAATAAAAAGATTTATTACGTTTCATAAGCGCTTTTAATCAGCTTTTTTTCCCCCTTTTCTTAGTAACACCAGTTCCGCCCCGTGCAACCAACGACACCGCATTATTGCATCGGTGATTTTCAATGCGTTATAGTCTCTTGCTGGGAAGATTTTGTATTGCTTTTCTTTTATTATTATTATCTTTAAAAAAAAAAGTCCTCAACAGCATTTTCTGGTAGCGGCGCAGTCAACGGTGGCATACACGTCAAGAAAGCCACAAGACCTGTATGCTCGGATTAGTGTTTGTCAGTGGTTTGAAGTTGAATCCCGTTCGTGCCGTGTATTTTAACTCTCAGGAGTGCTACTTCTTCGATGTGTCTAAGGTCTCCAATTGTCGGGTACTAGATCTACTTATGCATGTAATTTGGTTATAGCGATATTGCTGGAAAGTATATTTCGACACAGTAACATTGTCAAGATTTTTTTCCAAGCTTAGGGTTTCGAACAATCTAAAGGGAATAAATGGTAAGTCCACCGTAGACATCTATCAAATAGCATATTTATTTTATTATGCCAAAAAAGGTCATCTTTACTAGTTCTAGATTGCTTAGATAAGATTGAGTCATCGGTAAAACGTATTTAGGAATATCATTGCCAAGAAACATTTATAGCAATAAAAAAATAATACTAATATTCACTTTTCTTCTCAAAGTTATTGGCAAACATAAGATTGGCTTTTGACACCACATCGATTTTGTTAAGCATGTATATCACATTCAAGATAAATATTATTTGACTGTTTACAATTTGACTGTTTACAAAAGAGTTATGCAGTGAAATAACAAACACTAAACATTGTTCCTTTGAAATACCTACTCGAGATGAATTACTTAATATGCATTGTGTGTTGTGGCAACAAGGACATTAATTCTTTCCACAATTTTTTGCTGAGCTGTTAACACAATTTACCCCAGCTTCGTTGGTTGCAAACTAGAAAAGAGACTATTTGCGCTTGGATTCATTGATTACGATAATTTTGTACAGAAATTAGGGGAGAGTGTTATGTCCCAGCGACATTTATATCGTGCCAAAAGATCTTGACTCTATAATTTCTAGTTTTCTTATAATGGTACCAAACAAAACAGATTTATCTCACCTTGGCATGTTTTATCTTTTTTATATTAATCTTCGATTTTTCCCCTCTTTTCAGTGTATTTTATGACTTAAATGATAAGCTGATAAGATCATTGTGAGTTCTTAGCTTACCATTGAAACTACATTTTGCCAACGACGTCTAAGATTTGCAGCTGTCATGAAATGGTGTTTTTTCCGCTTTAATTCCTTTTATTTCATACCAGAGCTCAAAACTAATGTTGCGTGCCACTAGGTCTGAATAAAGCATAGGATTAATTAAACACGTCAAAAGAAATTGTTTCATTCCTTTGAATTTACAAACATGCAACTGAAAGTTTAGTTCGAACTTAGACATGTTTGTTCAGGGTAGCCTATCATTTTCTTTATGTACAACTACGAGAGTGCCTGACTCCCCGCATAAGACTCCAAAAGAGGGACGTTAAAACAATAATAATGATATATCTCCGGAGGTTCTTGGTTCCTACTTATGAGGGATCGTACACCGCATCGATTTCCTGCCTGACAATTGAAAGGTTCTATTGTGTCAAGGCATTGGATATCACTTAGCTGGTCGTCTTTGCTTTAAAAAAGAAGGGTAATAGTTCTAGCGAGCCTTTTTCTGAACTGTAGCTTTACAAGACTCAGCAAATAAAAGGCTGCGCACAAAAGGACAATAAGAAGAAAAGCTATTGGTATTTGAACATGATTAAGATAACAACTATAGATCCATGAAGCACAAAATCTTTGTTTGATCTTCAGAAGGAGGCAAATGAAATCTTTTACATAAAATATATATGGAAGATCATGAAGACCCTTCTGCGAAGAGGACAAATATTTAAAAGAAAGATAAGGTACTGACTGCGAATTAAGATTTAAAGCCAGGGCAGAGGTGCTAGAAAGAGATAGAAAAATGGTGATAGATTTGAGGTGTGAAAGTCGCCCCGGAAAAACGAGTAGAGCAATATTGTTAGGGGCACTGAATTTTGTCTGATTAATAATAGTATTAAAACGTACACAAATCGTAATCACAACTTGCCACAAGAAAAGATATAAAATGCCAATGAGGTAACAGACATGCAGACTTCATACAAACATACTATTAAGTGATTTTAATACAAACACACTAATAATAACAAGGCAGATATAAATTAGTAAAAGGCATATTCAAAATTAATATAAATTTCAAGCTAAAGGGTGCAGAGATAAAATATGATAAAAATATATTAGAAACCAATGGATTAACATCTCAAAAGCCGAGTGATTGTAACACAACTTTAGAGCATTAATACCTTCAGTTCATGGCATAAATAACGGTGCAAAGGTCACACCTCTTTACTATAATCTTTGAAGCGTGAATGCGCAGAATGTGTAAGGATTTCGAATTACATTTTAACGTTAAAGGAAATTAAATTTACAACGAGATCTTGGAATTTAAGCAAGGCTTTTCTCTTTATCAGTTATCGCTCACGGCGTTTCGTTTAAAGCTGCACAGATTATTTTGAGGCTACATAAATTCTTGAATTACCGCTAGGTAATTAATGCATATTCCTGAAAATCAATCAAAGACACGGCTGAGTTTTGATGATTTAAGCTGAGGGTTCAATACATAAATTTTTTAATGTCTTGTGTGTTTTCGACTTAGGCCCCTAATAATGCGAATGACAACAGAAGAGGAAAAAACGGTTCATTTCCCCTGTGTTTTTTTTTTTTTTTTTTTTGTAGGTATTATTCAAATGTTCACTAGTATGTTTCCTATGTGATTAGGCTACTTGGCAGAATGCATGGTTAATATATTTAAGAAATTACTTGATTTGGTGTCAAATTTGTATAAAGTTAATCATCCTCTTAAGATTCAGATTCAGCATCTAAATCACTCGTCTGGCTAAACATTAGTCCTTCTTTCATATGTTTTGAACATTGCTGGAAAGTCGAGGTTCCCAAGTTGCTCGCGCAGATGATGGCTGCCTTTGCCTGTTGTACACTGCCTGAAATTCCAGTCAGCCGTTATCAAGAAATTACTCGATGAGAGCTTGAAGACTTGCCGAATGTCAGGTCGAGAGCAGCCAGTTAAAAAACCCTTCAGGTGAAGTGTTTAGCAGAAAGTTTCTTCAAAGAATGGATAAATGTTGATTAAAGTTTTGTGTCTGCCGTTTCACCGCATGATCGATTGCAATTCCTATCTACTACTACTGCTACTACTTCTACTACTACTACTACTACTACTACTACTACTACTACTACTACTACTACTACTACTACTACTACTACTACTACTACTACTACTACTACTACTACTACTACTACTACTACTACTACTATCACCACCATCACAACAACTACTACTACTAATATTATTTACCTTTTTTTTTTCAGAATGAGGAGCAGATTGCAGGTAAAATGTTTTATTCAATATCGTTATGGATTGGCTTTTTTCATCTTCGGATCATAATTATGTAAAATCGGCAAAGCAATGTATTTTCTAAAAATTCATTTATAATTCTCTCTCTCTCTCTCTCTCTCTCTCTCTCTCTCTCTCTCTCTCTCTCTCTCTCTCTCTCTCTCTCTCTCTCTCTCTCTCTCTCTCTCTCTCTCTCTCTCTCTCTCTCTCTCTCTCTTTCTCTCTTTTTCCTTATCTATCTATCTATCTCTCTCTCTCGCTTTACTCCTCTCTCTCTATCTTTCTTTTTTTTTTATTCATTTTAGTCAGAATTTTTAATTCGAGCGATCATTAAAAGGAACGTTTAAAAGAATTTGAAAACTGTACAGGACTTTGTAAATTAGCTAACCAATCTCATAAAGTGGTATTATCAAGCCCTAAAATGGCAAGAACGCAAAGTATTTACGTTTAGGAAGATATATTGGCTCCACTTTAGAGTAAAACTGAGGTTTTCTTGGGGAATTAAATCTAGAAACCTGAATAAACTTTAAATGGTTTAATTGGAAACCTTAACAATTTCAAAAATTTGATCCCTTAAGAATTCTTGTGGGGATTTATAGTCTTACAATAAGCGTTGAGAAAGATCTTTAAATAGTTTGGAAAAGCACAGAATTATCAATTTTCCCGTATTTATTGCACTCCCGTTTTTTCCAAAGTCACACAACCATGCTTTCACACGTATGTAATTGAACTTTGAATGAAAGAAAGAAAAACTAAAAAAAAAAGTAAAATGATTAAAAAACAAAGAGATGTTACACAACAGCATTAAATCTTTGTTGAGTTAAATTGATGAGAATATAAATATACTTTAACTTTCTCTTGATTTCTCTCTCTCTCTCTCTCTCTCTCTCTCTCTCTCTCTCTCTCTCTCTCTCTCTCATTCTTCTCTCTCCATCCTTTTCTCTTTATTTATTTCTATCTTACTCTCTCTCTCTTCTCTTTTTACTTTCTTTCTTTTGCTTTGTTCATTTTGGCTTGCATGTTTCTCCATACCTTTTCTGTCACACCGCCTTTGCTTTTTTGTCTCTTTCTCTCTCTCTCACACAAACACACACACACACACTCTCTCTCTCTTTCTCTCTCTCTTCTCTTCTTTTCTCTCAGCGTTCTTTTTCCTGAAAAAAATGAATATAATATCTGCGCTACGCACAATAAGGGGCATATGCGGCTGAGAAATTCTTCAATATATTGTGAAGTAAAAAATCGGACACAGCTATAAATGTTATTATTACTCTTTCAGAGTTCAGAGAGGCATTCAGCCTTTTTGATATGGACGGTGACGGCACTATCACCACCAAAGAGCTAGGAACCGTGATGCGATCTTTAGGACAGAACCCAACGGAAGCCGAGTTACAGGACATGATCAACGAGGTAGATGCTGACGGTGAGCAGCATCTAGATGTACAAAAAGTGTGGTCATAATTTTTTCTTGAAACTATATGAAAGACAGCACTGATATTCTTGTAATAGAGCATAATGCAATCCAGATTAAACCTTTTGGCCATTTAAAAAAAGAAGATAACACGATATCGACTCAGTCAACAAATAATGATGATCGAAAAAAGATTTTGCCGTACAATATAGTCTTTGCCTTTCTCATATTTTCTAATATACACCAAAAAAAAGCTGCAAGCATTGTCTAATACAACATGAATATCTTTCTTTTGCACTTGAAATATATTTGCTATTTAACATACACAGCCATAATTTGAGTAAACTCTTAACTGATCATGACAAGACTTAATAAATATTTTGAGGGTTAAAAAGCCAATCTAACGTCAAAGCAACTGTAAATCTTTTTAGCGCGTTTAACATTTCTTTGCTGAACATAATTTACACTTGTTGCTTCAAGAAATTGTTTTAATATATATATATATATACACACACACATATATATGAGACTTAACTTATATCAAATCTTAAAGCATTTAATCTCTATTACAGGGAATGGAACAATCGACTTTGCTGAATTCCTCACGATGATGTCAAGAAAAAGAACAGATGGCGATGAAGACGAAGAAATTCGGGAAGCTTTCAGAGTGTTTGATAAAGTGAGCGGGAAAATTAATGTCAAAAGTCGTCATCGTAGTCATCAATTATCATCATCGTCATCAATATCTTTAACATCATTATCATGATCATCATCATCATCATCAGAATCATCTATATTATTCATTTACATAATAATAATAATAATAATAATAATAATAATAATAATAATAATAATAATAATAATAATAATAATAATAATAATAATAATAATAATAATAATATAGATCTAGAGGAGGTAAACCACTGGATTAATAAAAGTAAAAATTATAAGAGCTAGAATTTTAGGTAGTGCTCGCAGTGGTTAGGGTAAGGCTTTTAAGTGAAAATGGCCGAAAATACTTGAATTTGTGGGATTAGAACAATCGATTTATAGATGCTTCGGCACCCATCGCCTCGCCACTCAAAGAGAACACAGCTTTGTACCAATATGCTTAGGGACTTATAATAATAATAATAATAATAATAATAATAATAATAATAATAATAATAATAATAATAATAATAATAATAATAATAATAATAATAATAATAATAGTAATAATAATAATAATTCCCTGAGCGTAAAAAAGAGTCAGCGCACTAGACTCAAACGCTGTTTCTTATAACTAATTCTATATAAATCCAGAAAGGCTCCATGATTTGTAATGCTTTTTTCGGTAACATTAGCAGAGCATTTCCAGCAATTTGTTGGAAATCCATCTTTTTAAACTTGCAATGGGTTTTTTTTTTTAATCTATGGGTTTAGCTCATAATTTTTCACAGAGAGAGAGAGAGAGAGAGAGAGAGAGAGAGAGAGAGAGAGAGAGAGAGAGAGAGAGAGAGAGAGAGAGAGAGAGAGAGAGAGAGAGAGAGAAAGCAAGGAACACGAATTTGAATCAACAACAAAGCCATCAAACATTTTTGTAAAGCCGACGACAATTCAGTTGATACTTTTGGATTTCAAAACTTCAGTCATAGAACTGTTTGGAAAGCGCTTTATTCATTCAATGCGGATCAACAAATGCGTAGGTGCACGAAGCAGCAAAAGAATTGTTTGCGTTTCATATTCCACAGAGATGCGTTTGCAACAAACATTTCCAGGTGTGTACATTACAAGAAGCGTCGAACCGCTCTTCTCATTCCATGGGTTGATTTTCGAAATTTCATACTTTCTTTTATTCGTGATTTCCCAAAGACAGTGCGACCCAGACCCAATTCCTGGCGATTTCCTTTGCCAAACAAATTCCCACTCTACATTAAATATTTATCCGATCTCATTAACTTTCATTGATAATATCCGAAATTGGCTTGTGCCAAGTTCATATTTGTGTTAAGCATTGCGGCTTTCCGGAGCACCGATCCGTCCAGGTATCTGCAAGGATATTCCTCTTGAGATCTTTCCCAAACATGTCGAAAAGTGAGGTAAGCAACCTATCTTTTCAGTTCCTTCCGGCCCAACAAGAATTTTTTTCTTTTTTTTTTTTTTTTTTTTTGACATGTAGAGTTTCCTAACATCACCTTGTTATGGACTGGCTACATAAAAAATAAATCAAACATTCCAGCTTTAACGCCAATAAAGGTTAAAAAAAAAAAACACGTTTAAGATCAAGAAATTTAGTTTCCTGCATGGGTATTTTTCCCAAAGAAGACAAACGCTTGTGAGCGGCCTATAACAGCTCTCCGGGTCCTATGGTTTTTCTCCGTTATAGATGTCAATAATGATTTCAGGCAATTTTCTTGTCATGTTTCAATGGAATCTAAAAGCCACTCAGAGATTCAGTTGAAGCAAAGCATAATAAGAAATTTACATTAGGTTTAAATATTATTATGGCCTGACAAAAACCGATCCATCAAGTCAAAAGAACCGATTAATTACTTTTTTCAACTCCTATCACGCAAGATTATTCGGGTTGTTAATTTATAAGTTGTTTTTTTTCAGCTAATATGCTTAAACAGCCAAGTTGATCGGGTATAATCTGTATTGCTTTTCTTCCACTCTCTCTCTCTCTCACTCTCTCACTCTTTCTGTCTCTCTCTCACTCTCTCACTCTTTCTCTCTCTCTCTCTCTCTCTCTCTCTCTCTCTCTCTCTCTCTCTCTTTCTTCCTTCCCGCTCCTCTCTGCCACGCACACTCACACACACCTTGTTCCATTTGGCTTTTCCCAGGACGGCAATGGCTATATCTCCAGGTCCGAGCTTCGCCAAGTGATGTCCAATCTGGGCGAGAAGCTAACTGATGATGAGATTGAAGAAATGATCCGAGAGGCAGACATGGATGGAGACGGACAAGTGAATTATGAAGGTATGGGGTTGTATCCGAGAGATGGAACGCTGTGATGTTACAATCTTTTAACAATACATAAAATAGAACGGAATTAAAAATATGTCGTTGACTGTTTTGTACTTTATCTTACACACTCGATTAGAATTGAAGTGCTAGTACAAAATTTTAGTACATGGTCAAATTCGAACCAGTTTTAAACCACTGATCAGAAAAATGTGAAATATGTAAGATACATTAGTTTTTTTCTAGAAAATATTGAGAATGCAGTTAAAATTACGTGATGAAAAAGGCAGAGAAAGTAGAAAGCCCAAATGCAGAAAAAATATCTGTGGTGATCGTTAAATCTCTCATCCGAAACCTCAAAACAATAAATATTTCAAGGACTTTTAAAGATTCTCAAATGTGTATTTTTCTAAATAGAATTATGCTTGAAATCAAAATTTAATGATTACATGTAATTTTAGTTTCGCTTCTGTTCAAAGCTGTCCTTATTAAAGAGGCAAACACATCGTTGGGCGCATTCTGCAGTTGTTTGTTACCGGTAATGTTATTTTTTTTTTTTTTTTTTTTTTTTTTTTTTAATTTTTGATTGTTGTTGAAACCGAACTAATAAAATAATTTTAAAGCTGGTGTTCTTCCGATTACATTAGAAAAATTGTTTAATTTTATGCACGTATGATGTTGCTTCTGTATCGAGACTATACTTGTTTATCTAATGATCAAAATAAAGTTTTTCAGCAAGTTTGAAAGAAATATTGGCGCGCAATGACAGTGTCTAGTCTGAAAGAAACATACAAATACACACACACACATGTATATATATATATATACAGTTATAATTATAAAGTTATATATATATTAAATAAAATGAAGAAGAGAATGAAGAAATTTGTAGAAGTGGAGAGAAATAAATATGTGCAGATTCATATATGAATAAAAAGAAAAAGATAGATAAGTGAATATCTAGACAGAGGGAAAGAGAAAGGACGGGTAAGGCAGGAAACTTTTAAAGGAATGAACTTGATTCCTTTCCCTGTATCGCCCTGACTTTACAGAAAAAAATCCTAGGGCAGCCTTGTTGGTATTCCAAAAATGTGATTATTTTTTTTACACTAATAGATAATATATTTAGATTTCTGTTACTTCTATGTCACAATAATTGTGTAGTTTCTGTGTCTCATCTTAAGTATGTAGCTATAAGTAGTATACTCACCAATACCTAAACTGACGGGAGACTTTTTTTTTAACCCTTTTCGATATTGCAAACATCTAGTTCTGTACTTTCTTAACTTATTTCAATATCATTCTAAACTCTCATTAAATATTGCAATAAGTTTCTGCCTTATTTATGGGTTGTTGTTTTTTTTACTTTGATAATGAACTTTTATAACGATGTATAAACAAAGACTTACATTTTACAAAATTAAGAAATATTCCTATTGGCAATATTTATAAAGCAAAGCATACTTTCCTCTCCCCAAATTATATTCACCAAACTTCTGTTAAAAAAAAAAAGATTAATCTTTACTCTTTTGCAAACGCCATGTATTATTTTACTCTCTTGATTCATTTTTCAGAGTTTGTTAAGATGATGCAGCAAAAATGAATTTCAGCTTACATACAAGGACAACTGTTCTATGCAAGATTTCGATTATGGCTTGTTCAATCATCGTTTTTCCCCTCGGGATGATCCAACTGACATTGGCATTTTCACAATTTTTATTGATGCCTTTTATTGTGCAGCTCTTTTCATCATTTTCAGAATTATTGGGTTGTCTAAATGATTTTTGTGTTAAATCAAATGCTTATTTTCCTCTGAATGCACGCATTGAAGATAATATACCAACGTTTTAAACAATTTACGTTTGCTTATTTCTGTCTTTTTTTTTCTCAAAATATTCCGTTAAATTAAACACGACTGTTAATAAGTGTCTCAGGATCTATGGATCCTCATAAAGCAATTTTTCAATGTTAAAAAATCTGTTTAGTAGTATGGACTATTGTTGACTAAAATGTTTAACGTCTTTGCAAAACATGAATGGGACCAGAGCTAATCTGCGAATGCTTTTTGCGTAAAGTAAAAGAGATTAGACTGTCTTTTCTACAAAACAAACTTTTACTTTAAAAAGAAACCCAAGATAAACGGTACCGTAGGCCTAGATCTAGTTCTAGTTCTACGCTTGATGTTTAGTAAAGAAACCTGTGCTGATTTTTGTTATCTAGATTTCAAGAAAAGTTGCGTGCCACAAGATAAAGGTGTTCTAAATGCACCAAACAGACACGCTCATTTTACTATCTGGGTCTTAAAATCTGAAATTTGAAATTCCCAAAGCAATCGGGAAAGTAAAATTTTAAAAGTTTTCAAATGTATGCTGAAGCAATATCTGTACAGTGATGTTATTAACATTTACCAAGATTTTTTGCTATGTGCTAACATCGTGTATGTGTTTTATTTTTTCCATAATCTGTGTTAAAAATATTTTTGTTTAAGTACAGTTGATCCGGCCTATTGAGTATGCTTTGTCATGGAAGTACGCTATAAAAATATTTATTATTATTATTATTATTATTATTATTATTATTATTATTATTATTATTATTATTATTATTATTATTATCATCATCATCATCATCATCATCATCATCATCATCATCATCATCATCATCATCATCATCATTATTATTATTATTATTATTATTATTATTATTATTATTATTATTATTATTATTATTATTATTATTTATTCATTTATTTATTTTCAAAACTTTTACATTGATGATTCGACCTTAACTTTATATGTTTTAGAAACCGAGTTGACAGCTATGTCGAATGTCTAATAATCCATTTTAAAAGCAAAAGAAAATGGTGTCCAAGTAGAAAAATAAAAAGCAGAAGGAAAAAATAAGGAGAATGAAGATTGTGGTATTCTTTGCTAATGAGCTTCAAAATATTTAAACTATTTGTCAGCTCGCAAATAATATTGTGTTACTTATTATTTATGCAATAGCTCGTGGCTTTATATTGATCCTCCTGACGATAATTTTTATAATGTCAGTCTGTAGTTTTATTGCTTTCTGACATTTACTTATGGATGTGGGTGTGTGAAATAAATGCTAGATTATCTGCATTATATTTGTCAAAATTGTCGAATGCATTCCATACAATCCTTGGTTTGTCCGATTTTGTGTGCGACAGTCCACAGCCATCGCCAACATGATTGAGGACATACCACATTTATGTCTTAGTCCTGGTTGATTTTGAAACATTGATTTAGTTCGCTGCATGCTCTTCCTGCGATCCTTCTCAGCAGGCGAGAAAATTTGATTTTTTTTTTTTTTTTTGGTGATTTTAAAAGTTCATGTCTGAGATCTTCATAAAATGTTGAATCAAAAGTTTAAAAACCTTCACGAGTGCAGCCTGAGACAACTCATCACCTTTTGGTCTGAACTACCTGCTCCTATTGTTTTGGATTTAAGTCTGTGCGATCACTATGTGATATTTATTTCTTTACCTTACTGTAAGCCTTGATCAGTGAAAAACTATCATTGGTCCTACAAACATTAAATCGATCTCTGTCTCAAAGCATTCAGGAGCTTTACTGAAATCAATAAAGATAATTGTGTCTCATGACTTTACGAATTGTGTTAGGGATGTCTTTTTTTAAATTTGCTCCCTTCATAGATAATTTTTTTTAATTCGTTGTTTTGCTCCATGGATTAACAATTCCATTGTTTAAAAAAATAAAAGCAAAGAAACCCTTAGTCTGAGCGGTTTATCAGAAAAACGGACTTCAATGTTCATATGATATTAAATTTCTCAGTATGAAAACTATGCAAGCCATAAAAATAAGAACAAAACTTACAAGTAAAATTTTAAAGATTTCATTAACACAAGTAGTTACAACGTCATCAACGGGAAAAATATGTATAAATATATATAGTTGTGAATCATTTTTTTCAAAAATGAACTCCCTAACATGTTCAATATCCTTTTCATTGAAAAATCGAGATCTTTTTCAAAATCACTGCATTTACAAGAAACACAGCCGTCTTGTCTTGATTTTGAATGATTCCACTTCTGTCATTGCCAATCTGTGAGAACAATTTTGTTTTTAAATGTGGAAACTCAAGTTGTTGAACTTTTTTTTGTATAATGATATTTCACCTCTGATCTGAAAAGATCCTAAAATAGGTGATTTAGAGTGCAATGTTTTGAAAACCTACGTCGAATCTTTCATTGAATTCAAAACCTAGAAAAAGTACAGACCATTGTTCTTCTAGACTTACCAAAAAAAAAACATAAAACAGTCTGCATACAAGTCAAGATAAAGCACTGAAACAGCGCCAGTAGTAAGACTCGTAAATTCGTTGATTGGCATTGATAGTATAGTAGGAATCTGTCAAGGCTCAGCATGTTGAACCTATTTGCCACGTTTGTTACACTTGAATATGCTTTATTATTAGAACGTTCGCAAGCATCATTTGAAGTCGATGGATTTTTTTTTCATATGGATGAATTTTTCACTTCTAACATAATTTTTTTTTTTTTAAATAGAAAAATCTTACTGGGGCAAAATTTCTGTTAAGTATGGCGTTCTCCAGGGATTAGTTCTGAGGCCGCCATTGTTAAGAATATACATCGCTCGATTCTAATCTTTAGTCCCTGAATGCACACTGATAGTTTCGGTTTTGTTTTTTTTTTGTTTTGTTTTGTTTTTTTAATTAATAGACTATCAAAATGTACTGATGACATCAACACTAGTCTTGTTGATTTATGCAAATAAAGAAAAATGAACTCTGCGCTTCAGTCGCCAAAGTTTAGTCAGTCAGAGTTGTTAAACATTAATTTTTGTAAAATCTCAATCTGTTTCTACATCCTTTTAAATTTTCATTACTATCAAAATCATAACAACAAAACATTAATTCCCGCGACAGCTCACCGCTAGGCACTTCTTGTGTGTACTTGTAATAATAATAGCCTAAATAATGAACGTTGATACAGATTTTGAGATAACCCGGGAAAGCATGGAATAAGTTGCTTTTTTTTTTCTGTTGTAATACAAACTCCTTAAAAATTGGCGAGGATGACAAAATGTTTTCCCAAAAAGTTGAAATTCTGTCGTAAGTCTTCTCTTAGGAAGCAGCAGTAGACTTTATATTAGGAAATGCTGCAACAGTCATTGAAGAAAAACCGCTTATATAAGATTTTTTTGGTAGCCTAAAGCTGTTGCTCTCTTTCTTGATTATTTGACTTCAATCTTCAACTCGTTATTTCACAATGTGACGCTCGAAAACTCATTCAAAATTCCACAGCCGGCCTGAAGGGCTAAAACAAGCCCCTAAAAGAAGAAAAGTGCACAGTTTTAAAGAGTTTTGCAAGAGATAATGATTCACGAAGATTTCCATGTCATTGGCACTAGATGAGACAACCATACGCTGCAACTCGATAAACTCTGTCTGCAAAGCAATTCTAAGTTGTTTCTTAAAATATGCATACTGGGTACATTTAAAAAAATGCTTGAATTTGGTGGAAATCAAGAGCTGTAATTAAGTTCAAAGGAGAAAAAATATCTAAAATTTTTTTTTTTTAAATCGGCGTGCATCAAGTCACAATTGCATCACAACATTTTCGTATTTCTCTTTTTCAAACAATGTTATGAGTTATTCATGAGCAGAAATCAGATGTGGAGCGTTTAAAGGTTATACAAGGGCGAGAAGCGAAATAAGTGTTCAAATCAAATATGTTGATACTGTAAAGTGAAAATTACTTCCCTGACTTTTTAGATAGATGTTGACGAATGGTTCTTAGTCTCATGAATAAATTATTTTCTCTCTCTCTCTCTCTCTCTCTCTCTCTCTCTCTCTCTATCTCTCTATCTCTCTCTTTCTCTCACTCCCTCTCTTCCTCTCCCCCCCACTCACTCACTCTCTCTCTGTCTCTCTCTCTCTCTCTGTCTCTCTCTCTCTCTCTCTCTCTCTCTCTCTCTCTCTCTCTCTCTCTCTCTCTCTCTCCTTCCCTCCTTGTCTCATCCATCATTTCTTACACACTTTTACTCTATTGCACTCTTTACAAATAAGCTGTTCGTGAAAAAAAAAATAATAAAAAGAGAAGAAGATAATATGAATAAAAAAAAATTGGAATTTTTTCAGAAAGTAATAAATTTAGAATAAAATTTGAGTCTGCGTATTTTGAATTATTTTTATTCTCATATCGATAGAGAATGCGCTTCCCCAAAGGGTTGGGCTGAGCTTTATTAGTCTTTGCTGGAATTTGAAGCAGATAGTTTTCTCTGAGGAACCTAAATCCTTTCAAAAGCACTGACACTGTGCTACAAATTCTCAGAGGTGTGTGTTCATTATAATACGACTTTTAACTAGGTGTCCTAAAGGTCCACTTTGAGTGAATTCAATCTAATTATTGGAACGAGTTCATTATAATACGACTTTTAACTAGGTATCCTAAAGGCCCACATTGAGTGCATTTAGATCTAATTGTTGGCAGGAGTTCATACGACTTTTAACTAGGTGTCCTAAAGGCCCACGTTGAGTGCATTTAGATATAATTGTTGGCAGGAGTTCATACGACTTTTAACTTAGTGTCAAGGCCCACATTGAGAGCAGTCGAATTCGTCTGAGACCCGTTTCACTCTCTTGACGAAAGAACGAATTTATTATAAAAATTATTTCATTTGAAAACTATATACTGGACCTTTAACATTTTTCACGTGGACAAGTTAGGGCTGCGCTAGTTTGTACGCCTCACGATCGTCAAACTAAGACGGAACAGTCTTTCAAGACGTATTTTTTTCCATCCAGTCCGCAAATAAATAGCATTTTTTTTAATCAGCGTATTCAGGCACTTAGGGACAGAGTATAAACTGTAAAATTTGCATATTTGACGATTTTTTCCCTAAAAACACTGGCGACAACAGTAAAATGAAATGGCGTTAATTTTCCTCCGCAGCATCTTGGATGTGTCACTTTTCATCTATCCCTAGATTTTATCACCTAACCCGCGTTATTCTAAATCGGCCAACCTTTCGGTAGATTATGTACAAAAAGCACTACAAAATCTTTTGCGAATCCTTTAATAACAGAACACCAACAACTTTACATGAAGGATTCTGAGTAGCTAGTGATAGAAAAAGGTAAATAAAAAATAAGACTTAAGTTACACCCATAGAAGCCTCTTTCTCTCTCCCTTTCTCTCTCTCTCTCTCTCTTTCTCTCTCTCTTAAACGCTTTAAGAGAGCATTTATCATTTTCTGTAGAATGCAAAGACCAAACAAAAATTAGAAAATGTGCGAAATGAAAGTAGTTGAAGCTCCAGAAAAACTAAAAAATAAATCCTCTCCCATGACAATCGCTTAAAAAAAAAAACGAGCTCACTCGCCTCGCATCGAATTTCATTTTGCTTCCCCTCTCGGACTTTCTCAATCGTCAAAAGACAAATGTTAAAATCTTCAAGGCGACCAGCTTGTTTTGCATGCATTTTATTTTGTGTGAATGGCATGTCCTTTTTAAGTCTTATTTAATTTTTTAAATGCTTATTCTGCATCGCTCAAACTTCTCATCTCTCCCTCCCCCCATCCCTCCCTCCCTCTCTCTCTCTCTCTCTCTCTCTCTCTCTCTCTCTCTCTCTCTCTTTCTCTCTCTCTCTCTCTCCCATTAGAAATTCAGCTCTGTTTAGTTTTAATTTTAGATGCAACAAAACTGCCTCTTTAATGTGCCTCATCATGTTTTTTTTTTTTTTTTTTTTTTTTTCAATTTTAAGTAAATTTTCTCGCTAGAAGCAAATGACGTGAGAGGCTCGAAGTCGGTAAATTGTCCAACGAAGGGTTAAGTTATCAATTATCAAGGAACTTGAACATCCCTTCACTGAGGCGTGCAAGCGTGGCATTATTGACTTGACTTACTTGACTTATCGCCGTTCCGCATCGTAGTCGTCAGACTGCAACGCCTCGGCTGCCTTTTGTATTCCTGTGCATAGTATCCTCCACTGATCCCTCTGTTCTGCGATCTTTTTCAGGTTTTCAATGTCTTTGAAGGTTTTAAGACCATAAGTATTACTTTCTAATCGGGACAAGTCGTTGTTCAAGACCACTGGCAAGGTAGTGATTGGTCTTCCCCTGTATTTGTCCCCTTGTGGGATAAAGAATCCTTCCATGGCTTTATTGGCTGGCAT
Organism: Elysia crispata; assembly: GCA_033675545.1. Classification (NCBI taxonomy): domain Eukaryota; kingdom Metazoa; phylum Mollusca; class Gastropoda; family Plakobranchidae; genus Elysia; species Elysia crispata. Next base: position 54,056 of record JAWDGP010001872.1, read on the forward strand.
TATTCAGATGAGGAAAAAAAAGGGTCTTCGTTTAACCTATTGACCTTCCTAGGGTCAAGGTTGAATTGAAATCCCGATTAAGTCTCGCCGTGCTTGAATAAAGACGAGAATTAGGCAACCATTATCTGAGTAGCAACACACAGTGACAATTTGTTTTCCTCAATACATTTTCTGGTTTGTTTATGTTACGCTCAATCGGTGTCCGTTTTTGGACATATGTTGTATACATGTATAGATCAAAGCTTGTAAGTATTTAGTATTTAGCTTCAAACGTATCTTAAACAGGGGCTAGCGGTGTTGATTAGGTATCCACGGATTGTATGGAGACTGCACAGCCTAGATTTAGTAAGACTTGTTTCTGGATGCACATGTGAACAGGCTTTTGGGCTACATAAGGAGCGGTTGAACCGCAGTGACTTGAACCTCAAATTATGACTACGAAAATGGCAGATCGCATCGATCCATTTACTGCAAAGGCGTCCGTGAAGTCGAAAAAACAGAAACGTTCTCAAGGTTCATCACATTACCGAGCCAACACAGCACCTGAGCTTCAGGCTTTACCTCACTTGAAAGGTTTGATTGGAATCTTTATTTATTACTTCGATTCTATATTTAAAGTGCATTTTATTTCTTATCTAGAGACTTGCGTTTTTGACAAACCATATTTAAATGAATCTGACCCACCACCACCACCGCCACCAAATGTCCTAGCATTTCACAGAGCTCTATTCGACTTTCAGTTCATTGTTCCACCTCCTGACTCATCTAGATCTAGATCTAGCACTTTCGAGAAGCAGATTGTCTGACTTGATACCAAATCTTACTGACCTGTTATTGTTAAAGGTAGAGAAAGTCTGCTGCAGTTTGATTATAAATTTAAATTAAATTGAATTCTTACAATATGAGATAAATTTATGGGTGCAGGAAAGTGGGAGAGTTTTAGGTAGATTTCCAAATTGGAGTCTTGAGCCTTGTTAATGGATGCTAATTTGAGACCAATGTCCAAATCTAGCTTTAGTTTAGTCAAGCGTTTTTCTGTGTGCCAAGCTTTCACTCCCACTGTCGCCTGGTCCATTGTGGTATTGAAATGAAGATCATAACCATTCAGAATAGACTATCTACAAGTGGACAACTTTAGAAGCAGGATTACAGTCTGCTGACCGAATATTTCCTGGTCCATTCTGGTAATGAAATAAATACCATAACCATTCAGACTACACTAGCAACAAGTGGACAACTAAGTAGGATTATAGTCTGCTGACCCTAGATTTTTTTTTATTTATTTTCTTGTGAGTGTGCCGGAGGGGGGGGGGGGGTGGTTAAAGAATGGGTCCCTTTCTTTCTTCAAAAAGTACAAAATTCCTGAGTGATCTTATACAGGAACAAAGAAGTTCCAATAAAAGACAAAGAAGAGGGAGCAAGACAAGTTGCTGAATAACTTAGACAGTTGCTAAAATGGACAGAGAGAAACCGGACATAACAGAAATTGGAGGTGAACCACTTTTTATAGGGGAAAAGAGGTTTACTTTGCAAAAATAAATCTTTGTAGTGGGGAGGGGGCAACATAGAGAGAGAGAAGGGTTGACTACTAGTACTATTAGATGAGTAGAGAGACTGAAAGTGTTGTTGGGGAAGGTGATCTGTGGGATAGTAGAGGAGAAGTGACCCGAATAGTATTATATACTTAGCGTGAGGAGTAAAGAATAGGGATGAGAAAACACTTTTTACGGAAACAGTCGATGTTGTCTAATGCTAATGCATCCCTTCTATTGTACCCAGCACTTCTCATTCTGGATGCTGTCATGGAGAGTGAATTGAATTTTGGTGGCGATGATGAGGGCGAGAATGAGAGTTCAATGCTCCATATTTTAACTGTAATATGCAGCTCTAGCAGGATTGTGTAGCCTTTCAGTGTGTATTGGTAAAGGTGAAAGATAAATATCAGATTATGCAGGGAATTGAAAGAAATGAAATGCTTTTGAAATAGAGTTATCATTAGTCAAGGTGTTCTAGGAGTCCAAGTTTCCTTTTTCTAGATTGTATTTAAATTTTACTTTATAGAGATTCAATGCCAAATTTCCAGATTAATCCAGATTTCCAGATTTTGTCTTAGTTCAGGATGATCCTTGCCAAAATGTGTAGAACTTATCTTATAAAAATTATCTCCTGCATTAATCCAAGACCCTCATGTGTAATATGTACCTCTTAACCATTTTATTGTGTTGTGAATGAAGCTTTGCAGATATAAAACAGTTCTTGTACTTCTGAAAATTAAGTTTTGTTTTACAGCTAGCTACTTTTTTTCATCATGTGGCTCTTCATGTCTCAAAATGATCTGGCAAATCAACCACTTGAAGAAGAGACAGAATTAAGTCTAGGGATCTCTATGGAGAAAAGAGTAATATTGAAGAGGAAAGGGGTGTAAAATTGGGTAAAAATGGTTTTGTAGACCTAAGTCTTATCACAGGCAAGATCTTAGGATGAAGAACTTTAGTTTTTGTACTTAGATTTTAATCATTTGATGTAGATGTAAATTCAGTCTGTGATTCAAAAGTGGACCTGTTTTAACAAGAAAAAAAATTTATTCTCCTTTTAAGAAAAAGTTTATTTATTATATATATCACTTTATCAGTGAAAGAAACAATCATTTGGAAAATGATCGACATAATTTTTTTTACATTTAGTTTTCTAACCGTTAAAAAAAGATAAAATTAGTTATAATTCAAAGTCAGTCCATGTTGTGACAATTGTTCATCAATAGGTAAAAATATCGTGTTGAAACATAGTATGTTTTTTATTGTTTGCCTCTATGTATTTTTATACATGATACTTTTCTTTTACTTTAGAAGTTAGGCTCTATTGTCTTTGGCTCTTTGTGTAAGTTTTAGAAGTTTTTTTGAGTCTCTTAGTCTCTCATGTGAACATTTTGGAGGCGTGGGAAAATTTCAGGATTTTTATTCATAGCCAGTTGGCACCTTTGATTATAAACCTGTTAGATGGCTGACTGTAGTAGCACAGTTGTTAGTTCTCCAATTTCAAAGTTACAGAAGAAGTTAAGATCCAACTCAGCAAATCAAATTAGAGGGTACCTATAATTATTTTTACAGACCAAATGTAATTTTTTAAATTGCAGATGTGTCCTTTTAAAATATAGGCACCACAACAAAAATAAAACAGTACCACAAAAGAAAAGCATCAACAGAAAGATTCAAACCTAGATGGTTGAGCTTCTAATTGATGGCCACCCATTTCTGGCAACCTAGGGTAGTATTTTTTTTTTGTGGAAGTACCAGCACCTTTAGATTCAATAGGTTTTGTCAGTTGTATGACTTAGAATAACTCTTTTATATAAAGAAAAGAAAGCTTTAATTTATTTGAATTGAGCCGTTGTCTCGTCAGCTCTTAAGGGCTTTTTGCCTCTCAGACTTACATTTTCTTCTCTAATAGGTGACATTATTTTTAGCTGTGTAAAAATATCCTTACTAACCTAACCTGATGGACTGGTGCTTTGGATTATTTTTTTAATCAATATCTCCCCCCCCTCCCCAAAGCTTAATTTTTTTGCACTTGGCTCTTTGAATGGTTCTGAAATTTTTGTACAAGGACAGTATACATAGTCTGAATTATTTGTTCAACTGCTAAAAGTATTGGTACAATCAAGTCATACAAATTTATTCAAAATGGCAGTTATTTCAAAACATAAGGGATAAGAAAGGTGTTTAAGTTTAAGGTACAGCAAAGAAATAATTCCAATTACCAGTTAAAATTGAAATTTTTCTTCAGAAAGCTCTAATTGTATTATCTCTTACTTTGCTAAAATTAAACCTTTTTTGATTAACTGTCTATCCTTAACTTTTTTTGTTGTTGTTTCTCTTTATTTTAGATCATGCACTATCATGACACAGTGAACATATATTTCAATAGTAGTGTGCTCAAAATGGAAGTGATGTTTTACTTTGTTCTATGGTTTCATAAAAAATTTTAATAAATCATTTCAGATTTTCAGAATTATTTCAGTTTATATCTTTTACTGTCTTAGATACACCCCAGAATGAACAACAGGACTTGTTCATCAGAAAGCTGCAACAGTGTTGTGTTGTCTTTGACTTTATGGACCCGGTTACAGATCTTAAGAGCAAGGAGATAAAGCGAGCTTGCTTGAATGAAATTGTGGATTATATCACTGCAACTCGCAATGTACTAACAGAGCCAGTGTACCCAGAAACAGTTCGGATGGTCAGTTCCCCTTGATTCAACATTATCTATTAAAAATATCAAATATTTTGCTAATTGTGAAAGTTAGTTGAAAGAAAAGATTATAGAGATTTGATTGCATTCATAGATAATTATTGGCAGATATATCACATGAGTTGAGCAAGTGGATTTGTTTTAGGCTTCAGAATCTATAGACTAGGTTTAATTTTAATTTTTGCACTTAATTACTAAACTTAGAAAGTTTTCTATAATTCCATTGCCTGGTTTAAGCTCAAATGAACATGATCCTTCATTTTAACAAAAAAAAGCTCATAACATCTATAACAACTCCCCCATCACTTTGTTGATTTTTTTTTTTTAGTTTGTGTGTGCCCTGTTCTAAGCGAGTTTTTCTTCCTCCTTCAGGTTGCGTGCAACATATTTCGAACTCTCCCTCCAAATGACAATCCTGATTTTGACCCAGAAGAAGATGACCCAACCTTAGAAGCCTCTTGGCCACATTTACAAGTAAATTATTGTTTCTTCTTTATGGAGCTTGCAAGGTTGTCTTCAGTTTGAAATTTAGAGAAACTTACTTCTTAATTTTTAACTCAGAAATTTTAGAATATTTTCCGCTCATTTGAAACAAGCAAGAAGACAGTGTAAAGGGAGCATTGTATGCTTTATGCAATTGAAAACTTCAGGTTTAAAAAAAAAAATTCCTTTATGTTCATGATTAATAGTTGAATACGGCTTTTGTTTTCCTCAGCTTGTGTACGAATTCTTTTTGCGCTTTCTTGAATCTCCCGACTTCCAGCCCAGTTTGGCGAAAAAGTATATAGACCAAAGATTCGTACTTCAGGTATTTATTTTAAGTTCACGCATAATAACCCATTGACAATTATAATGAGGTTTAAAAGACTTCCAGGTAAACTTCCAAGAGGAGGTCTAGCTAGCCCTTTTAACCAGGCTTATCATTTATTTATCATTTTATCCAAATTTTTTCCATATCCCATGAAATCAAAACTTCTTTAATATCTTTATTGTTTGTTGGAATGGATAGCAAAATAACCAATTTATGCAGTACTCAAAGTGAGATGTCTACTGCAAATAATAAGTAAGGTTCAGTTTTAAATGGTTTTAGGCCAGTTAACAAGAAAGTGATATATCACTATACAATCAAAGCCATTTTTTTATGTAGCAACGGACATTAAAAAGAAGTTTCTAAATAGTACCCTTAAAATGAAGATGCTGCATTTTTCTCTTGGGGATATTGGGATGGAGAGGTTGGTATAGGTAGTTCTTGAAGTGATACCTGAGCTTGATGCATATTTTGATTGTTAAATAGAATTCGATTCAATTGGCTTTTGATTTATACCAATTTTTTTCCTAATTTGAAATGTTTGCAATCTCAAATTTTTCACCTATTTGTAGGATACTAGAAAATGTCACCAAAGTTAAATTATTTTTAAAAATATTTTCTATCTAGATTTTTTTTTATTCACAGCAAGTTTGAAGTGGACATGTTTAATAATATAATTTTTTTTCTTGGTCTTAGCTTTTGGAATTGTTTGATAGTGAGGATCCGCGTGAAAGAGATTTTCAAAAGACTGTCCTGCATAGGATATATGGAAAATTTCTCGGCCTGAGAGCATTCATTAGGAAACAAATCAATAATATTTTTCTCAGGTGAGTGAAGATCAGTATCAAGAAAAAGTAGATTGATTGTCCTTACTTCCTCAATCTTCTTTAAGATATCAACTGCATGGAAAATAAGGAAAATCACTTAACTTTTTTCCAGGGTAAATAATCATCTAGATCAAGATCTAGAGCAAAAGATGGCTTGATCTAATAACAGCTTTTGAGAAGGTGCACTGCCTAAGGATGATTTCTTAACTATGAGTTAACTTTGTTCCACAGGATGACAAAATAAAGGGCTTTAGGCTCATATCTTGCTTAGATCTAAATACCTGCACAAACTATTAACATGAGGTGGAGGAGAGGTATGTTTATTCCAAATCAAGTCATCTACTCCCATTGAATGGGGCTTAGGTAAAACTGATAAGTAAACCTGTACATGAACTTTCACCAGGGACTTACATTTTAAGACCTGCCATTTATACCGATTTAATCGGAATCATTCCGATTTTTTATGGAAATTTGGCCCCTTTCCGATTTTTTTCCTAAGGTTTCACCTCCACGATTAAAAACATTTCAGTTCTTTTTTTTTTTTTTAAATAGACCTACAAGATCGACGGATAGCCTGCACAAAAGAATAAATACAGATGATATAATTATAATATATCAATATTCTTTTTTATTATCAAATCCAGTATCAAAATTCATATTAATATTTTAGTTGTAACTGCCCCGAATATTGATTCTGCAGAGTTGTTTACTTTATCGTTTGCGCTACATTCTCTCTATCTTCACATCCAGACTTCACTGTTACTTCCAATGAAGGATTATTCTTATTTTATCTTCTAAGAGTAAATTCTATTACAGGACAGCGCTTTTTTTAATATAGATCTTATTAGTTATCAAGATTGATGGAGAAATCCTAAAAAGAACTGTCTAGAGTAAATCTAGATGAAATGACATGAGACTTGGTAATAGTAGGTCTGTGATAAGTAAAATCTAGATCTGATAATGGGCCTAAAAGGCTTTATCTGGATGCAAACTTAACAATCTTCACAAGATCTATGATTTTGATCATTTGATCTACTGTAGATTTAGATCTAGATCTAAGTTACATCTAAATCATGCTTAACTAGCCTCAACGTCACAGCGTAATTTTTGTACTGAAATTCATCTGTTTGTCAATAAAGTGATTGAACAATAGAGTGGATTACCCTCTTTAGATTATTTATAAAATAAAATGTTACAACTTTTCAGCAAATCGTCAGTTTGCTCCCCATGAAATATCTGGTTAAGTTTCCAACAGCTGGATCTAGCAAAATTCATAAGATTTTTTAATTTTCCCTAGTCAAGTGTAAGGAAGGCCTATAGATTATGCAGAAAAAATATTGAAAAACAGAAATAGACATCAAATTTGTGATTTTTTAAACCCTTTCGGCAAGGAGTACATTTACTCCTTTTCATATAAAAATAAACCTTTTGAAGTCACGTACACTTCCTAAATGAGCTAGGTTGGCAGCTCTGTTCTTTGTGAACTCATCAAATGCTGCATAATGCTAATGCCATCCAACTGATTCACTTAAAAGTATTGTAAGGCATAGAGTACTTGATTTAAACTGTAAGAGGTCTAAACAAAAGATCTTACGATTATTTAGAATTTTTCACCATTTAACCCCATCGTGCCATACATGACGTATGACGTATGACGTACGTCATATTTTCTTCATTAAATACAGTGACAAGATGCCCTACATGACGTACGACGTACGTCATGCTTTTTGTGCCAAGATGCCATACATGATGTACAGCGTACGTCATGATATATCGATGGAATAGTGAAAAATCGTCAAAGCCTATGCTAAAGTTACTTAGAAATTTGAATTTATCGATATTTTTTCCTTATAAATCAACTCTTCTTATAAGAAAACAACCTTCAGTAAGGGTGGGCTTTTAGCTTTTCTTCCTCTGTTTACATTCTGTCCATTGCTTTCATTCTCTCGGCCATGATGGAACCTTCAACAAGCTCTAACGATGGTAGTAAGCGCTCTCGAAGAGTTTTGTACAATAAGAAACAAGTATTAGACCTATTACTTGGTGATTCAAGCGAAGATGAGGCTTTATATGAAGATTCAGGCAGTGACTATGAAGAGTCTAGAACAAGATCTAGTTCTAGTTCAGAAAGTGAGACAGGTGGATCTAGATCTAGATCTATCAATGAAACTTTGAAAGCTGGAAAGAAACGACAAATACCTGCCAATAGAGTTAGTTCTAAATCTAGATCTAGATATAGCTCTAAGAAACAGAAAACATCAGGAAAAACAAAAAACTGTAGAGAGGGCAATGGTAATTAGTCTATACTATTTCTAACCACACCTCACATATAGCGTTTGCTCCTTACAAATTTTCAAACTCAAACCATGCATCACTGCATAGACACATATCACCTACGTCACGAAGGGGTTAAGAATTTTTTTTTGACAGATTCATTCAGGTTTTCTATCCCTGGAGAGTGGCAGGTCTGCATTTTAGTTGCCCTTTTTTTTTGAATGTTTCTTTTTTTTTTTATTTATCATGGTATGTGGCTTTAATTTTTTTTAGTCTTTTGCTTTTTGTTCTATTTACCTTGCTTAGCAAAAAGCGCAGTGATTTTATATTCTCTGGCGCTTTGGATAATTCTTGATAATACCTTCTTCTCAGCTTGGTTCACCAAAAATTTTTTATCTTCATAGATATGTATGAAAGTGTCCTCTCATACTTTGTTTTATTTAGAAATATTAGTGAATCATTATTTTATGTTTCTAGGTTCATTTACGAAACTGAGCATTTCAATGGTGTCGGCGAGCTGTTAGAAATCCTGGGGAGCATCATCAATGGTTTTGCCTTACCACTTAAGGCAGAACACAGGCAGTTTCTAATGAAGGTCCTCATCCCTTTGCATAAATCTCGCAGTTTAAGTCTATATCATGCTCAGGTAAGATACGATTTCTTTTATGTTTGTACAAATATGCTAAGTGTAAAATTGGAATGATAGATCTCATTAAAAAAAAAACCTCTTACCTTCCATTCAGAATTCTTTTCAAAGGATAAAAATACCTTATATTACTTCTGACAGTTAAGTTCATTGCACAATTTTTTTATGGCTGAACAAAAGAAATGCATGTTGTAAAATGTAAATATCAAAACAAGATTTACTATCAGATATGCAAGTTTTCTAAAGGTGCAACAGTCCTTTTTTTTTTAACAGATTTAGTTTCATAAACGAAAAATAAATCGTTTCTGCAAATTGGAATAAGCGATAAAATTACAAGCTGAAAAACTGAAACGGTACTGTTTCTTTGTTTTGGGCAAGACATTAATAATGAAATTTAAAAAAAAATATATTTCTTGATATCACAACAGTTTTGGCTTTAAATAAACCAAATCAGGTCAAAAGGGAGAAAACCGTTTCAATTGTTTATTTCTCTTTCACTTTTCTTCTGTGGTCACTTAATACAATTTGATCTAATTTTTATAATGCCTCTTTATTATCAGTAAGGAAGATTAAAAATAATTTTTTCTACAATCACTTGAAATAAAGTTACTTGAAATTATTCAGTCGGGTAATTTATGCTGATTTGAAACAGATATCTTACATCTTGCTCTATTTTGTAATAAAGAGTTTGCAAATGAATATTATTCTATCTCTTGTATATTACTTCTAAGCAGTGTGTTGAAGGTTCAATACTGATGACTTTCCTGCTTTGTTTCTTTGAGCTATTTGCATTGCTATAGAATATATTTCTCCTCTTTTATTGTACTTGATCAAACTCTTTAGTCATGTTTTGAATAAGGAAAGAAAATAATTCATATGTGTTTCTATCATTTTTTTTCAAACAGCTTGCCTACTGTGTTGTCCAATTTCTTGAGAAAGATGCATCATTAACAGAAGATGTATGGAAAGTTTTCAGCCATAATTAGTATTTAGATAAACTTAAATTTTTACTCTAATATATGAATTTACCTCTATGTTTTTCTAAGTTTCTGTTTTCTTTATATGTATTAATGATGCTTTAGCCAGCAGAATGTGTTAGTGTTATTTTATTAGCCAATATAAGATAAAATTTACAGGCTAAAATTATTTTATTCAACTATTTAGTGTAAACTTTGTCACTTGACTATTTAATAAAAATTATTCAAGCAATGGATATGAATTTCTTAAGCTTCTTTCTGGGCAAATCAGTAAACTGAGTTGAGCTTAGGTGATACCCCATGAACTGATATAAGTTCAGATGATCATTGTTATTTTTAGCGTCTTTCTGTCATTAAACAGCATTCATCAGATGTTTCCCTGTTCTGACCTGGGACTTTTCCAATTCCATTATAATCTGTTTTCAGTCTGCAATCAATTTAGTTTGTGGAAAGTTATATCTTAAAATACTTTTCTTATCCTTGTATAGGTGATAAAAGGTCTGCTGAAATTCTGGCCAAAGACATGCAGTCAAAAAGAAGTAAGTAAACATTATGGCAGCTGTTGTTAATCCACTTCTGTAATATTCATCCTTGCTCTTTACACTGTATCATATAACCCTTTGCATACCAACATATCTAGAGATAGATGTATTTAAACAGGTTTACAAAATTTCCCAGCAAGTTTTTGACAGAAAAACTTTGAATAATATAAGTCTAGTTCCATTTAACAAATAGAAATATTTTTACAATACAAATTCATTTATGTGTAGATGTTATAAGCAGAAATAATTTTTCAAATGGTAAACCATAAATCATTGGGCTCTATGATTTAATTCTTTCATATAAAGTAATTGTCATATCTGCATTTATTTTTTTTTTTGTAGGTTATGTTTTTAGGAGAAATTGAAGAAATTTTAGATGTGATCGAGCCTACCCAGTTTCAGAGGATTCAAGAAGATCTTTTCAAGCAAATCGCAAAATGCGTATCCAGTCCCCACTTTCAGGTAAATAGCACATAATTTTGCTCTTATAGTTTTTTTTATAAACTATTTATGTTGTCAATTAAAAGGTTTTGGCCAAAAAAGTGTCCAAATATATTGCTAACTTACTCTTATCTATTGCTGAATTATGTAAGAAATGTGAAATCGAAGTTCATTTATCAATGGTATGTACTTTGTCATTTTTGTGTGTGTGTGTGTGTTTTGAAGATGTGTAGTTCAAGTTAATACATGTTGCTTTTTGTTTGGCAGGTGGCAGAGAGAGCTCTTTACTTCTGGAATAATGAGTACATAATGAACCTCATAGAGGAAAACTCCAATGTGGTCCTCCCCATCATGTTTCCTGCATTGTACCGTATCTCTAAAGAGCACTGGAACCAGACAATTGTGGCACTGGTCTACAATGTCCTCAAGACATTTATGGAAATGAACAGCAAACTGTTTGATGAGCTTACAGCAAATTACAAGTCTGAGAGGCAAAAGTAAGTTCAGTGTATGTGAATTATCTTGTCTGTAAGTTATTAAAATCCTTATTGAAAAAGGTTTAAATCAGTAGTAAAAGTATCAGTATTGAGGATCCTCAACAATTTAAAACTCGATTGACTTTAAGGTTTATTGTTTTTTAATATATTTAGAATATTCATAGAAATCCATTGAGAATAGTTTGTATCTATATATAATAGAGCTAGGCGAAGAATGAGGATCATCTAACCAAGCATTTCTAGATCACCAAGGAACGTCAAATTTGGCATAAAGTTGTGAATTGCCCTAAAGATTGGAATGGTAATATTATCTTTCAGCAAAATAGTATTTTTAGAAAATTAAAGGCAAAAATGGGATTATTATTTTCTCAAAAGAAAAGGCGAATGCACAAACTATTTCCTGTAAGCACAGCTGGGCAGAGATGGCAGGAACAAAACCGAAAGTATGCATACAGTTTAGGCAGCGGCAGATCAAAAACCATCTAGAATAGATCTAGATCTAGACAATAATTAAAGCGTAAGATCTTAGTAAAGAATCTAAAAAGATTGGTAAAAAGACAGATTCTAGATCTAGACTCAAATCAAAAAGTTAACATTTACAGCTAGAGAAATCTAGATTTTACTTTAAGGCTTACATTTTTTAAAACTTTCATTATAAAGTAGCTTTAAATATCTGCCACGTTAAGAATTCCTGCAGGGCAGTGCATTTTTATGCACTTAATGTGAAAATTCAAAGTTTTCTAATAAGTGGTTAAAAAGAACTCAAAGATATATGGAAAAATGTAATTAGTGGTTTTCCTTTATTCCAAAAGAATTTAAGTCTTTTATCTAAACTTTATGTTTACAATAAGAATTATCGAGATATTTAGATTCTACATAAAGATGGGTAGTTGGAGGCATATATCAGGATAATTTGAATAAAAGAATAGATATTACAATCATTTATAAGCCTGTTTTATACGCATATGCATCCCAGCCCCGGCAAATGGACACCATGGTCCTGTTCGTAGAACAGGGTTTAATGCTTGTATATAAGCAGACCTGCCATTTATACCGATTTAATCGGAATCATTCCGATTTTTATGCAAATTTCGTCCGTTTCTGATTTTCTAATTATTATGGAAATATTCCGATTTTTTTCCAAACTAAGTTTTCACCTCCACAATTAAAAACATTTTCAGTTTTTTTTTTTAATTAGACCTACAAGATCGACATTCAGCCTGCACATAAGAATAAATACGGATGATATAGTTATAATATCGATATTGTGTTTTTTATTATATATTATCAAATGTGGTATCGAAATTGATATTAATATTTTAGTTGTAATCATCCCGAATATTGATTCTGCCGAATTGTTTACTCTATCTTTTATTCGTTAGGGCTACATTCTCTCTATCTTCACATCCAGACATCTGTTATTTCCAATGAAGGATTATTCTTCTTTTATCTTCTTCTAAGAGTAATTTCTACTACAGGACAGCTCTTTTTTCATCTATATCTTGTTAGTTATCTAGATATAGATTGATTGATAAATCCTAAATAGAACTAGAGTAAATCAAGATGAAATGACACGAGACTCAGTAATTGTAGGTCTGTGAAAAGTAAAATCTGGATCTGATAATGGGCCTAAGAAGTTTTATTTGGATGCAGACTTTACAATTTTCACAAGATCTGTGATTTTGATCATTTTATCTAATGCAGAATTTAGATCTAGATCTAGATCTAAGTTACACGCTACATCATGCTTAACTAGTTTCAACGTCACAGTGTAATTTTTGTACTTAAATTGACCTGTTTTTCAATGAAGTGGATTACCATCTTTAGATTATTTTTAAAATAAAATATTACAACTTTCCAGCAAATTGTCAATGTGCTCTCCATGAAATATCTGGTTACGTTTTCAACAGCTGGATCCAGCAAAATTCATAAGATTATTAATTTTCAGAGTCCGAGTCTGAGAAAGGCCTATACACTATTTAGAAAAATTATCTAAAATCAGGAAAGAGCATCAAATAGGTCATTTTTTAACCCTTTCAGTAAGGAGTACGTTTACTCCTTTTCATATAAAAATAAGCCTTTTGAAGTCATGTACACTTCCCACAGGAGCTAGTTTGGCACCTTTGCTCTTTGTGAATTCATCAAATGCTGCGTAATCCCAATGCCATCCAATTTATTGAGTCACTTAAAACTATTGTAAGGCATAGAGTACTTGATTTAAACTGAAATAGGTATGGAAAAAAGATCTTACGATTATTTAGAATTTTTCACTATTGACGAATTACAAGCTAAGAAAACTAGTTTTTATCAGATTTCAGAGCTAAAGCGATGAATAAACATTTACCAAAGACTGCATTATATGTGCTTTGTAATTGATGCTGAAGAAATAAAGGGAGTCATTCAGATTTGTTTTTGGCAGATTCAGATTTTCTTTCCCTGGAGAGTGGCAGGTCTGTATAAGAAATATTACATTTGGTCTAGGCAATCTCTAATCTTCCATCTTACAAACCATTTTGGAGATGAAAACAGTAAATAGTTTCCTTTAACTGGATTGATTTTGGTCTTGGGTTTTGATCAAAGTGGCTAAAATGTCTTTAATTTCTTCAGGTTTTAATTATGAGGTTGACATTAGCATAAATAAGGCTCTCTTTGCATACCGTAAACCAGGGTTTCTCAACCTGTGGGTCCTAAGGGTGGTGAGATCATTTAATCAAATTACTTTATTTTGGGTTTGGGTTATGAGAGGTCGTTCCACTTTCCAAACAATCAAAAAACTGGCATGGATTGAAAAAGTTTGAGAATCACTGCCTTAAACTTTCAAAAAAATTGATTCAATAAAACATAGTATGATATATCCACCAAATTTATTGGAAAAATTTCTCAGCCCCCGATGTGAAGAAAAGTATTTCTAACTTCATGAGACACAGACTTTATACAACCATTTGGCACCTGATATACATAGTATGATATTTCCAAATTTATTGGAAAAAATTCTTAGTCCACTTGTGTAAAAAAAAGGATTTCTGACTTCATGAGGCACATACTATACAACCATTTAGCACCTGATATAATAATCTCATAGCCTTACTGGAGCTATAATAGTGGGATCTCTGCCAATGAAGAACCTAAATTAAAATGAGTCTTGCAACACACTCCTCTTAGTAAAACCTCTTTAGCAAATCATCTGGAATGCATTTGACTACTTCATCATGATAAGGGTCAAAGCACACTAGGGCCTTCATATAGTGGACAGCTTGTGACAACCAGTCATCAATTCTGATATGTGCACCCAACTTATATGGTCAGCCAACACTTGTGGTGTTGGGACCAAAGGTCATGATTGATTGACACCAGCGCCTGACCACTTGTCATGTGAACACTACTGACCGACAGTTTATCTAAATCTAGATCAGCAGCCAAGGAAGATGAGTACTGCGAGTTATATGAATTCACAAGTTTTTCAATAAGCTTAGATTCATAATTATTTTTGATTAAAAACAAATCTTGGTAATAGCTAACGGAAAATGTAATGATTTTGTGCATTTCTGGCATGGCAATTCTTAGAAATTTTAGTATAAAATTCTGAATTGAGGACAGCACAAGATGGTGCCGGGTCGACACAGGCCAAGTTTTATGACAGAGCCATAATGCACACGATGTCGCTGTAACATATGGTACAGATTTTGCTGGCTGGTGGGTCCTGCATGCGTCTGCCATTGCAAACGGAAGTAGACTGTCATATCAAGTGATCACTGGCTGTTACAGGCTGTCTGTTACATGACAGCTCTGGTGTGCTTTGACCCTAACCAATCATAAGAGAGGACTTCCCTTATAGCAATAACTAACATGATCACCTATTTTTGATTAGGCAACAGACCATAATTTTAGGATTTTGTGCCGATTTGATGATAAAAGGAATTTTTGTGTGTGTTTCTTAATGTTGAAAATGGAACTTTCTGTTTTATCTGACCATAGTTACATATGCATTAATAGTTGGCAAGAGTCTGTTGTGACTACTGTAATACTTTATCTTTTTCAATTATTGTGACTTTTTGTTCTGAATGCATGGATGTGAAGAAAAGATTGCTGTTACCTTACATTTAATTTTTCTCCAATTTAGAGGTTTGAGGTGAATGAAAGTTCTGCAGTATGGTACATGAGCAGAAACTCCTTAAAACAAAGTATAAGATAATGTGGCTTGTCATTTACGAAACTTTTTTTCTTGTGGCATGACGCCTTTCTGTTTCATTCTAGCATTTTTTTCATGGTCAAGGATTAGCAAAGTTCAGCTGTTTCACTATTTCATTATTTTAGCATTTGCAGGAATCTTAGAAACAAAATATAAAGCTGGGTTAGAAATTAATATTTCATCATAACCCTGAAATGAGTGATATGTTTTCCTTCTATTTTTTTAATAGGACTTGTTCAAAATTAATGTCTTAAAGAAGTCAAGACATAAATGTAACCTATCTTCTTTGCAAGGCGTAAATTCTTTTAGTGATAAATTATACTTTCTACTGAAGCTATTACTTATGGTTCAACTAGGGCTGCCAGATAAAAGGCTGTCACGATTTTGAACTCTGGCTAATCCCATCCAACCAGTCTCATCCTGCTTAACGGAAAAGCACTGTCTTCATAACAGGTTCCTAATGAAACCTCTGAACATCAAATAATTAGAGTACAACACATTGATCTTCCCCTACCACAGATAATGGTTTTACAAATATTGTATCTTATTCTTGTTTAAAGGAAATTTTCAGAGTTTGCTTTTTTTTGGTTGTTGTTGCATACCAGTGTAAATTTAAATATTCTTTTGTTTTTGCAGGGAGAAGAAGAAAGAGAAAGATCGAGAGGAGCTGTGGAAAAGACTTGATCGCTTGGAATTGAATAGCAAGAGAACTAATAAAAAATCTTAACCTAGTTGATCTGTATATCTGTCATGAAGGTGTGAAAGGCGCTGAGAGCCAACAATGTTAATAAATATTTATTCTATCACCATCATGAGGAGTATAAATATTATACATAGCGATGATTATTAATTCCTTCGCTCTCTTTCATTTAGACTTTTGTTTATTCATTTGCCTTTTTTTTAAATGCCCAATTTCATGTTATGTTTTATTCCTGGGTCTGGGCAGCAGGGATTTTATCAAGCAGAGTGATTTGTCATATCCTTATCTTTTTTATTTTGTGTAAATGTATAATGTTGGAAAGAAATATTCCTTATCTATACTAATTCCCTTCTGCCCAGATCCCATTACACCTTTTTCGTAAGAGAGAAATAGTCTACTTTCTTTTTGAGTGCAGATGATTAGGGGGTTCGTGATATTTAATTGTATTGCATTAAATCACTTTCTTTTTTTTAAATTCATTTCGATGATTTTGAGGCCGATATCCTCTGTGCTGATAATGCCGTACAATTGATGCACTTTCTACATGTTTGAATATAATTTGTCCTCTTTAAAGCTTCTCACAGTGACCCATGTGCCAAAACTTAGTAGACCATAGTTTAATATGTATGAATTAGAAAAAGAAAAAAGAAAAAAAGGAAGACTAACACATCCTTTGAAGTGTACCTATCTCCTAACTGAGGTGTGTACTTTTACGCTTTGTGTGTGCAGATGCATGACCTACTGCTGGGCTTTTCCATACAGCAGGCATTATGTTAATGTGTGTGTGTGTGTGAAATCATGTTCCTATACATTTTCATTTTTCATAAAACCCAGCATCACTAATCTGGATGTCTTCCCAGAATTTCAATCTAAATATTTTCCTGGGTAGTGGGTGTAAAAATTTCTCTAATTGATGATGAAGTCATTAAAGTTACCATAATTCAATTTGAGCTCTCATTAAGCATTCAGTGCTCTGTTCTCTTGCTGATGGTTTTTAAGTTAGAATATACATCTCTCATTGTCAGCAAGCTCAATAAATGTTTATGTTATCTTGATTACACAAGTATACAAGGTAACTTTACAACACTTGACAAACTTTTAATATTTATTTATGTTCCGGGGAATTTATACTTTGAAAGCATATGTTGTCACTATAGCTTTATTTTTAAATGAATAATCTTTATAAGTCAGTACATCACAGATATAAATAAAAGCACTTTCATATTATTTTCTATCAATACTGGAATATTTCTTGCTTTCAAACCAAAAAGCCCATATTATGGAAAGAAAAATCAATTTTTATGTGCAAGTGTATTTTACATTATTTTTTTTTTTAATGAGTACATCGGAATAAGGGCATATTGCTAAATATATACGGTACGAAACAACAAAAAATGTCTCTAAGTTCTTTGTTTTTACTCTAGACCTGCCAGAAACTAAAATTAGACATAAAAACCGTATTGTGTTGCTGTATCAAAGAAACAAATAGGGTTATGATATGGATGTGTCTACAGCGCACATTTCTCTCTATTTGAAGGACTTACCTGGTATGTCCACGACACAGCCAAAGGGTTAAAGGCTGAAATCTTTGGGTTTTTTTTAATTTTTAAAGTTACAAGCGCCTGTACACCTATAAAAATCTTGAAGTTGTTTTAAACAATCTTTGAAATAATCAAAAGATACTGAAGCGGTATTTTGTATTTAGCAACTGGTTTTGAACCTTCTTTTTTTTTTCTTAGGCATATTAGGGTTTTTGAAATCTTGAAAAGAGAATACTTTTGTAAGTTTATTTGAAAAAGTATAAGCATTTTACTATGATTTTTTTTCAGCAGTCTTCAGCTGCTGTGGCATTGACATATCTTATCTGCCATGTGTGTTATATTTGTCTGAGTGTTTTTTTTTTGTTGGTTTGTTGTTTAATTTCTTCTTTGTCAAATCAATGCACTTTTTATACTGCGGTAGAAAGGTTGTGATTCATTTCAGTTTATAAACTTATTGTAAAAGTGTTTTGGATACTAATTTTTTATTGTGTTGTAATGAGAAAAAATGCTGTCGTAATAGTCCAAAAGGCTTGATTTTATGATACTTGTGGCTTCTGTAGACAGTGTGTCATGTATATAAGTGAGAGATATTTGCTCACTTCTTTAGTGTGTGAAAGCTGCTGTGTAGCTTTTACCTAGTAATATAATGAGGATAGATTGACTGCTTGCAACTGTTTATATTTTTAAAACTTTCAGCAGATATGTTTGCATTCTTACATAATAATCTTTTGTGGATAAAGAAACAGATTACAATGTAATGTTTCAGACTCCTTGTGAAGATATTGAAATATTAGGAAGAATGGTTTGTGTGAAGCAAGTGATCCTAGACGTTGAGTTTTCGGATTTTTTTTCCTTATTCCTGTTTACATGGAAAATAATTGAGAGGGATGTCAGAATTAGGTAACAATTATCTTTTTAAAATATTTCTGTATATTTGTTTCCCTTCATCTTCATTTTTTTTTTTTTAGTAATGCAATATTAAGTAATTTTGATCATATTCTTTCTTGGTATAAGCTTTTTCAACAAACAAAATTTTTATCCATCAAAGGAGAGCTTCTCTATAATTTTTTTTCCTTTAAGCTTTGAGTTGTTTGGTTTGTCTTTTTTCTTTTCCTTTTTTTTTTTTTTGAGGGGGGGGATCCCTGTTTTCCTGTTATGGCCTGGAGAGCTTGTTTTTATTGGAAGAAAGTTTGACTACTCAATATTTTTTGCCAGAGCTTTATTGAATCAAAACATGGAGTGGTGACAGCTTAAGTTATTCTAGAGTTCAAATACATGCATATATGTGGAAGTGTATTAAGATTTGTATGCTTTTTTTTGTGTGTGAGTGAGTGTGTATGAAGTTATGCTAAGACTGTATGGACTGTGATGCATTTATAGGACACACTCACATGTTAAATTATATTGTCTTTGTCTCCAATTAGAGAATTGATTTGGGAATTGCTTCACACTTATCCTTTATGAATACTAATGGCCAGTCAAGTTGGCAGGGCCACAGTGTAATTGTATTTCTTTTCTGTTGCCAGATTGTATTTTTCGTCAGTTTTCTCCACAATTTATTGTAGAAACATGTATCCTGTTTGTTGTATTTTTTTTTCATTTGTTTCCCAAGATTGTGATAGTATTTTAATATACCATAGCGCCTTCCTTTTTTTTTTAAAGTCCTCATCTCAGACCTTTGAGTTTTGTTATTTGTTTTGGTTTTTTTTCTGCTGGGGGGCAGAATGTAAAATGTAATTTTACTAGCATGGCATGTTTCCCCCATCTTTCCCTCTCCATCCTCTTGTATTACGCTTTGTTTTGCTTTTGTACAGATTTTGATTACTGATGGACAACTATGATGAATTACTTTGTGAATATTTGTACTTGTAATATACTACACATCTTTTGTGATGCTTAGAATGACACTCCCAATTCCCTATTGTTTTGTTTTGTCCTTATTTATGTTTTTTTTTCATAGTGCAACTAGTGGAATGAAAGTGTGTTTGGGTGGAGTTTTGTTTTCTTATACAGTTCATACTATGAATAAATTTAATGTTCTCAGCTGCTTGAGTTCCTTTTGCTTTTTTCTTCTTTTTTTCTTACCAAATTTTTAATTTTAAGCAAACCTAAATAGGTCTATCACATTTTCTATGCCCTTTTATACCCAAGGCCTTCCCATGGTTCCCAATGTTCAGTCTTTTATTAATCCTAGTTTATAGAGAGATTGTATATCAGCTACTGCATGATTCATTTATCAGATGTAACCACAAAACTGCAATTTATTAGAAGGATGACCGTATTGGACATACTGGGCATTGTGTTCTACATTAATTTCATATGCTGGTTTGTCATAGATGGAAGATCCAAAATTTTATTTGCTGCACTACTTTAACAAGGATTGAGGATTTTTTAAAAGAACATTCAAATGATAATATTGTGAAATGGTGAAATCAAACAATAGAGGATAGAAATGAAATAAAACTCTTTGCAGACATATTGTATTATAAAAAGTAATGTGATTTAACCCACTGTTATGCAAACTTGACGTTAAAAGTTCATATGTTTTAAATTGTGATGTTATAATATATACAGATTGAATTACATCAGTGTTTAGTGTAAATCGTATTAAAACAGAGTCTCGAAACCAAAAACTTAATGTGTTTGAAAGATTGATTTTCAAGACTTGTGACTCTTTATGATCGTCTTGATAACACAAATACTTGATTTAATCTTTGGACTTACACAATACTTGCATTCTGCAGAAAAAGTATCTTAGGTGAATTACTTAGAGGAGAAGTTATTATCATCTTTATGATATTCCAGGATTTGATGTGTTGATTGAACTCTACTTCTAAGTGCTGAACTCAACAGTTTAAAACAGACTTGAACAAAGATAAGTTTGGGGCTCTACTGCATGATAATCAGACCCCCCCACCCCCAAAGATTTGCCTCTAAAAGTCAAAGGTACAAAATGGCTTTACTACAGGGAAACCTTTAGGTAAAAGAACAATTATAAAATAATAACAGTTAAAAGCCTGATCTTAGAAGTTCCATTCCAATTTTTCACTAATTGATGCATATTTTGCTAGGTTATAGAATAAATTTTGAGTTTGGTCTTATGAGTTGTATATGCTTCATCATTCATCTAATGCATCTTTTACCAACAGGGCTGTTTTACTTGGGTTACACAATTTCTCTTAAATGAGTTATGTAGTCTTAAAGATGCTAGTGAAATTCAAGAATAGAGCTCGTAGACTTGATACCCTATCTGAACTCCTCAATGCAGTTCCATTAACATTAAACTCAGGCATGTCCTTATCTTAATTTCCATTTTCATAAAATTGAAGAATCTTGCATTTACTGAAAAAGAAAAAAAAAAGTGGCATTAGAGGAATTGGTCTTTAGGAGAAAGCCGATTAAAAGTTGCTTGCAGAAGGAAAATTTTTAGTTAATATTTTTGCTGTGAATGTGAAGGAGGGTTGTGTAAGTATAAGGAGTCATTAATCATAATAAATGCAACATTTTATCTGCCATCTGATCACAGCAAAAACAAATCTAATAGTAATGAAGGTTATAATCTCTTAAAATAATATATCGCTTAGAGGTAGATTTGACACAAATACATTTTACACAGATTTCTCTTATTATTTGGGTGAGAATGGTCTTTTTCTGACTGCTCTTAACTGATTAATAAAATTTTTTTATAAAAAGCGGGTTCATTGTTGAAGACCCAGTTGTCAATTACAAGATCAAAAAGGGAACAGGCACACAACTTCATGATTAGTAAATTACAAGACAAAAAAGAAACAACAAAACCACTATCAATACAGATGGGTAAGAAAATTATCCATCCATTTTTAACTCAAAATTTGGCATCCTATATTTTGTGTGACAAATGAAACTGAAGTTCAATGACAGGTTATCTATAAATTCATCATCATGATCAGACTTGAGAGCTACTTTTGACTTTAAAAAAAGTACCATGAACATATGTCATTATTCCTTTGGATTTGTAATTGTTTTTCTAAATAGAAAGCAAAAACACCACACTTGGAGGATAACTTTGTAATTATAAAGGATCCAAAGGACGTGTGTGTGTCTAAATATTATAATACAAGCTCTAAAAGGAAATAAACACACAAAACTATTATCAATTTAACATATAAATGTTTCACTTTGTAAACTTTGTCAGCATTATTACAAAAGTAGCTCTCAAGACTGATCATGATGATGAAATCATAGTTAACCTGTGCTCAAATACCTGTCATTGAACTTCAGTTTCATTTGTCTTCATTGCTAAATTTTTCTTTTAATTTTAATTGTAATTACCATAAAGAAAATTTGTTTTTTTCCCAAAGCTTTGATGTCATGGCTGCAGTTAACGCTCTAACATGTAAATAGAAGTTTGATACCAAAAATCCTAACATTCAACTGTGTGTAAGGATATTATAAGCAAGCAGGAGTTAGATCTCATTGTGGCTGACCTATCATAACAGAGGTGTCAAAATCCAATGGGCTAACAGGGGAGAGAATATTCCGATAGTTGGAGGAAAGAGTAACTTGATGCAATGCTTACCAGAATCTTTAACTTCAATCATACATATACAAAATATAGGATGCCAAATTTTGAGTTAAAAATGGACGGATAATTTTCTTATCCAATTGTACTTGATTTTTTTTTTTTACCGGTGAGATTCATCTAGTGATTAAATATCAGCAATGATTTCATTGAGATAAATGTTTTGGTCCCTTTTCCCTTTTTTAATTCTGTATTGGATTTCTCAGGTCATCCTTACGCTTGTTTTGTTGCCTTTTCTCAATAACCTCCGCTGTGTTAAATCATTCATTCGTCATTAGCATTTTCCAAGTGTCTGTGTGCACACATATAATTTAATGTTGAATTTTTATTAATTTTCCTCAAAGTTTGGGGTTTAAATATTGATCACCAACTTCACAACCCAGCCCTTTTTTTTTTAAATTGTGTATCCTCAGACTGTCCTTTTAAAAGATTAGTTCATAGTGGCTAATGAATCTCTTTCTATATACATGTATAGCAGAAGCACAAAATTTATTGCCAATACCAGCCTATGTGAGACATAAATATCATTTAACTGTTGACATTTGCAACTAAGGAAAATATCCCTTGCACCAGAAAGGCAATAAAGGCAAAATAAGCTTATATGTTTTACCTATGTACATTTCCTCTGTGGCATGTTGAAATGTATTGACCAAATTCTTTTTAAAATTTTTCATCCCATCATAACAATCATTGATTTGATCTTCAAAAATTTTACTTGTTTTTCACTGCCAAACAACGTGACTTGATTATTACCCTGAGGATTTTTATTAGTTAATGTCATAGTTATCAACAAAATAGAGAATTTCTTTCAGTATGAAAGTATGCAACACTCATTTACCTAGACTTCAAACCTTGCCAAATGCCTGTCTAGTTGTGTTCATAATAAACTAAATTTTGTTTGTTTTTTTGGTTTTGTTCACCTGACAGCAAGCAGTGAACTTTGATCACAGGTCCAACTATTTTTGCAAATTAAGGTGCATTGATATTATCTTTTACTATTAGCAAATATGATTTATGCTATGAGACAAACTTGAGAAAGTGAATATCAGAACTATAAAAATTTTAAATTTTTGGCTACAGTAGTAAGGATAAGACTTACAATTTATGATTCCAACATAGATATTTAACTCAAATTTTTGACATCCAACCAGCTTTGAAGCAGTTCGTTGGCTAACATGCTAAAGGCAAGGTGATATTTTAGGCTTTTAATGAATTTGTACTCACCTTAAAAATGTATTTCCATACCAATTGAATCTTGAAAAGTCAACACATTTTATTCAAAATTCAAGTTTTAGTTTAATTTCAGATCACAAAAACGTGAATGTTGATCAATTATAAAGAGAAAATCGGTAATGATTTTTTCTGACAATGCATACGTTCTGCGTCCAAACTGTAGTTGTGGTCCCCCAATGGCAATTTTGTCGTAAGCGTAAAGAAAATATGAAATGTATTAAGACAACATCCCTCTTCATAAGCTTTATGTGCGTGCTGTCAATAAAAACTAGGGTTCAAAATAGTTATACTACGCGTACGTAATGAAACAAGATGGCTTTGGATATCAAGAAATACTGGTTACTTTTTTTCATAAGATATTTTCTGAAAAATTTCATTCAAAATATTGAAATATTTATCTCAAGTTCTAGGGGTGGCAAATAGCAGCTGGCTGACAGTACAGAAATCTAGGATTTGAATCCTGGCTTGAGCTATGCGGTGATGATGTCAAATCTTATCCAACCAGCCTTATCCAGACTTGACGTGAGCCAAAAGGTCACATTTCACTTACTTGTTGCGTTTGGGCTGAAAAGCGATTACCTTTCCCAGCTTATGCACCAGTTTTGCCCCTAATAGGCCAAAGGCTAATTGTCTAGAGAAAGTTCAGGATAAGAAAACAAACAACCATCTCAATTTCTAAAACAGGAAAAATCTTACCAAAATTGCCAAAAAAGTATGATTAGATTGATTTAGGTCTTATTTCTGCTCGTTCTTTTAATTTTTATCCAATTCACTACTGGCTATGCAAATTTTCTGCCTTGATATCCTTAGCTCCTACTTGAAATTTTTAAAATACCTTGCTGGACACACTTTGGGTGTGATTTGCATAAAATTTCCTAATTTAAGAACCAGTTTTGGTTCACAGGAATGAGGCCTGCTTTCTTATTATATGTATTTTTAAGTAGACCCAATAGCCTCATCATACCACTTTATTCTGCATTTATACCCTTTCCCTTTTCACCTTCCCTAATAAAAAAGATCTCATTTGAACAGCTAGAGACAGTTTCAACTTCAAAGCATGTTACATTTAGGTTATTGTTGACTTCAGTCATGAAACAGTTTCAGAGGCAAAAATGAAATAGTAAATAAAAGGGAAATATCAACCGGTCAACCTCTAATGATAGTCTTCTAAAACAAATGTAAACATTTTCTCATCACAGAAAAAAAAGTAAAATAGTGATAATATCAGTTCACTTGAATTTATTGTCATCCTGATTGAAGTGATAAAGAACTACACAGGAATATTAAGCGAGTACATGTACATGCAAAGAGCTTTCAGTCAAGTGATATAAATCAAGCATTATTCTCTACTAAATCTTAACACAGGCATTCTGATGAAACTTTGAACAGAGAAGACAGGCTGGTACAGGAGATGGCAACATACATTATATAATTTGATTTTTATGAGGATAAAGCCTAGATAAAGAGAAAAAAAAGTGAGGACAGAAAAGCTGCAGCTGCTTGCATAAAACGACAATTGACTTCATGCAAAACAAGCATTTACAATTTAGACATGAGCATTACAGAGATTTGACTAAAGCATTATGGTCAGGTTTTGCACTTAGTTATAATGTTATAAAAACACTTTGTTTTCCAGCCCTGCTAGGTGAGTTTTTACTCTTCATCTCATTTTTGTGTTAGGGTGGGGTGAATTTAACTGAAAGGCTCAAATTAAAATAAATATTGGAAAAATATATATTCCCCAATGATAATAGTCCCCAGTAAAACTGATCTTTAAATTAGATAGAACACAAAACAGCACGTTAAGAAAATGTGCAACATTTCTTTAGTTTGTCAGTCTCTCTTGCATTATCTAATTGAATGTCATAATAAAACAATCACCAGTCTTAAACTGCTTAAAACATTAAAAATGTTATCTTTCTATGGGTTGACTGCTCAAAAAAGCATAGGATGGGTCTCAGCCTAATATCAGAGACATAAATAACACACAACTGGATCAGCATACATTTTCATCATTGGCAAACCATCAAGTTTTTGATGAATGGCATTATTCTTCTGCTGGTATTATATTCAGTGAGTCTTAAAGAATCATATTAAGATAGTTGTTAGACAATATCTGTCTCCACCAGGAGATGATCCCATTAGGGATTAAACTGGCATCCTTATTATTTTCAGTTGATTGTTCCAACCACTGAGCTGTATGGCTTATCCTGTGCATTTTATGTCACTTCCATTCTTCTATCAAGCATAAAATAATTTTTAGTATTTAGATTCAAGAGAAAAGTTGTATGTCAATCGTGCAAGTATTTGCTTACCTGAAAAATTACACCATCAACAAATAATTAGGTGCATAGATGTTCATAACTTCATATTATGTTTCCCATAGTTGATAGCTTATAAATGGATAAATTGGTATTGACATCATCAATCCTTTAAGCCCTTGTCTCTCACAGATCCAATCCATTAAAATCAAGGAAAACATAAAAATCATTTTTCTATGTGTTTGCTCCAAAATTTGCAGAAGAAAAGATTCTTATAGCTCCTCCAATTTGAAACAAAAGGCTGGAAAAACAACTACAATTGAAGGCAAGAAATTACTATTTCCTGACCATGACCACCATATTTCAAACAAACTAAATATATGGTACATAACAGTAAGTAAGCAAAAACATGCAGAAACTTTAGATACATAAATCTATTTTTTTCAATATTAAATGAAGTGTCTAACTTCTAAGACAAGTCACATTCTTGCATAAGAACATAGCTTTGGAATACTTGACAATTTTTTTTCTAAGAACAACTTATGCCTTCAGCTCAACATTCTAAAACTGAGGGAGTTTGAGAAGTTTTTATTTAATTTCATGCCCAACTGTATTTTTTACTGATCATCATCGAAGTGTATTTTTTACTGATCATCAGGCTTTAAGTTATTGAGACTATCAGTCACTCCAACTAAGCCTGAAAACAGTGTAAGAGTGTGCAGGAGAAGGCATCAGGCATTGGAAATCAATCTAGAAACTGATGGTAAAATATTTAGTCCATTTTATCAAACTACAAACAACACACTATGGACTGAAGCACCATATGAGGTAAAAGTAATTATAGTCCTGAGGCCTTATAAATACATTGTGTCTACAGGAGGCCACCACAAAGTGAATAATTACAATACAAGGAATAATTATGGGGATACTTTTAGTTGAGCAAAGTTATCATACATCTGTAGCCCAAACAAGCCAAAAAGCCAAAGTCCGTAAACTTTTAAACATGACCTATCAAAATAATATTTAAGTAAATACTGATAGGGCAAAGTAAACATTACATCTCCATTTACAATGGCAAAAGTTTATCTCAATTTCTAATTTAAGGATAAATATGCATTAAAAGGTCTAGAGCTTACATGTTTTTTTAACTTTCCTAAAGAATTTAAACTGGACTTACAGAAATGATGTTAATGTTAATTTTATTAAGGAAAGATCTACCATTAGATAAAAAGACAGAAAAAAAAAAAAAAAAACGCTTGATGCTAAGATTATTACTGATACCCAAATGCTCAGACATGTTCAAATTTTATGTTTAGAAGAAAAAGCAATGAAAGGATTTTTACAAACAGAACACATACTATCATATCATTCACACAATTAAAAAAAAAAATGTAACTTACTGGCCTTGCACTATGCAATCAGTCTGCATTGTTGTGGTAAGTCAAGATAGTAAAATAAATCATAAGCCTCTGATAAGCATCACAGGTAGCTTGCAAGAGATCAATACAGCACAGAAAGAAAGTAAAACATATGGAGGATAAAAAAAAGTAGATTTGTCGTGGGAAAAAATGGGCTCACCCATTACAACAATTGCCCTGCCTTGATAACAAATGCTGAAAAGGCGAAAAAAGAACTTACTTTAAAATGCTTAGTTTACAACCTTAGCACAATTTGCACTACTTTCAAATTTTAAAAATCAGTTTTGAATGATTTAAGTGTGTTCCTCTAAATTAATTCTCATTTGGTTTTTTTTCCCTCCGCCTGTCATTTTGTGAGATTAAAGAAATTTGCCTTATAACTTTTATCTGAGATCCTACAAGGAATCTTTATAAAACAATTGTATCCACAATAAAAAATGTTAAAATATATTCAAAACATGGTCAACTTCATACAAAACAAATTTGCTTTGGAATGGGTAGCCAAAGGTTTTGGATGTGAAAAATATATTCATGGAATAATATAAAACCCCGTCTTAAAATGGCATCTGATTATCCAAAAAAAAAAATCACAGAAACATACACATTTTGAATAGCAAGGCAGTTCAAAACTACACTTGTAAAGCTTTGCATACAGTCATCAATAATCATAAAGACTGTACTTTGGGGGGATAATATTTAAAAAATTAAAGAAAAATATATCCTTAAGACTTTGGTTATTGTAGAATGAAACTAAATAAATCTGTCTGGTTTGCAACTTTTCCTTGACTAAATTTTAAGATATTCATTTAAAGTTTGTTTGCAGAGTGATTTTTTTTCTCTGCGGATATTTATGAACTTCTTTCCACAATATCTCCTGGTTAAACATTGAACATTTTCATAAGCAGTGTTTCCAACTTACAAAACAATTTTATCGTCCTCTGACATGATCTCTAAGTATGCGAATAGTCTATCCCTTTAACTATGATATGTATTCTCCTCACAACACTAAATCTTTTACCAAAATGACTAAAAGGGATAAAGACAAATACATGTATACTCATATATCGATGGAGTGCATCCTCTGAAGGCAAAAATAGTCAAATTTTTTACAAAAATGAAATTATGACATTGACAGGCTATTGCATATTTTTATTCTTTGGACATAATATAATTTATATGGCACAGGCCCTTGGTTTATTGCGCATTGATAAAATAGAACAAACAAAAATACGTCGTTCACACTTCATTAAAATTAATTACAGGGTTAAAAATCAAAGAATAAAAAAAATCACACTAAATGCTTTTAATTTCAATGGGGAGAGGGGGAAAGAATTGTTTTTCAAAACATGTTGCTAATTTAAGCCCATTTCGTACAATATAAACCGGGTGTGCCACATATTTTGATTTCCATACACTGGGAATAATTAAGTGATACGTTCAGGCAGGAAAAAAACAAACTCCATTCAAAGCTTTTTTGAAAGGTGGAAATATTTTAAAATTTTACACAAAAGAACCATGAGACATGAAATTACGCTTAAATATAACATTGATAATTATGAATGAAAAATGAAAGCACACATTTTTGCATGGTTAAGATTAAAAAAAATGAAACCATATTCTTTTGCACAAAGTTTTTGAGTCCATTTCAAAAAGATTATTTATCCCAAGTGATATGATACATTGTAATATATATCCAAAAAGGCATGATAACTTTGTTCTCAAAAGCTTGAGAAAATTTGTCTTGGCTCATAATAAAATTAAACCCAGCCTTGCCTAGCTCACCATAAAGCTTTCATTAAGAAAAATATATAGAACGTAAAACAACAAAAATTAATGTGTCACGACAAAAAATGAAATTGATCTAGATCTGTTTGTGCTTTAATTTGCCTCAAGTTTTGCTGGTAATATTTAAAAATATTATCTTCTTCATCTAAATCTTGATCATCTTAAAGCCATTTGAGATAGTTATTACCGCATGGGTGCTATAAAAAAAAATATAACATATTAAGCTTTCAATCATTAATTGCCTGCCATCAATTATGAACTAGCTTTATTAAATATACTAACAATGATATGAAATGTGATTTTTGAGATCAGAAAGTCATGGTAGTACTAAATTAAAATGAGAAAGGAAGCAATGTGTTACATCTGTCTCCTCCCTTGCCCTCTTTTCCACTTACAAAGAAAAAAAGGAAATGAGCCCAAAGCTTTTTCTGGGCAGCAACTTTTAAGGTCAAAGGTAACAAAACTTATGAAGATGCTGGGCGGTAAATTACATTTTTATGGAGAATTGTTTATATGAAATATAAAAAATATTATATATATATCACAAGTTGCAAGCACAGAACTGGACCAATAGCAGTCTTAGCCAAACATCACCTTTAATTACCATTCCAATATCTACACTTCCCATTCATTGGGAATTGTTTTTCTTTGAATTTACATTTCTTTCTTTAAATTTTCAAGTTTTTGTTTTCATAAAGATTTGTTCACATACTTCTCACCTTTGTAAAACTATGTCATGTAAGGCTTTGAACTTTTATCTGATTTTTACTGTTTCACTTTGCACTTCCCATTCACTGAAACTAGGCAAAGCTACAGATCCAGTTTATAAGTGAAAATTTTAGAAGCACTTGAAGACTGGAATTGATCAGATCACATCATAACTCAATGAAATCTGTGACAGGTCAGATTCCCCCAGACATCTCCAAATCCATATTTATAGCACTGCCTAAGAAACCAGGGGCAACAGAGAGTGATTTACATAAAACAATCAATTTAATGAGTCATATTACCTCTTTTAAGAACCGTTATGATGAAATTCAGAAACAAATTTAAATCTGAAATAGCAGATGAACAATGTAGCTTTGTGGACAGAAATAGTACAACAAATTCAATCTACATCCTTGAACTAAGCTCTGGAAGTACAAAAAGAGGTATATCTGTGCTTCAATGACTACACAGAGACATAAGATAGAGTAAGAAATGATGAGATACACAACTAACACAGTTGAAGATAGATGGAAAAGATCTACGAGTGATCAAAAACATGTACTGGGAACAGACAAGTTGATAGGGAAAGCAGCTCATTAAAAAAAATAAAGTATGGTGTCAGACTGGGATGTGTGCTATGCTTAGACCTTTTCTCTCTCTACACAGAAATGAAAAACCTGAAAGGATACCTAGGAAGTAAAGTAGAAGGGAACAACGTAAACAATTTGAGATACGCTGATGACACTGTATGCATTTCAGAATATAAAGAAAACTTGCAACAATTATATGACATTGTTGAAGAAGAAAGCAGAAAGAAAAGTTGGTATTCAATAAAAAAAAAATAAGATAGAAATAATAGTCAACAGTCAAAACGATGAGTATCCAAAGATCAACATCCTTTTCAACGGAAATAAACTCAAGTGAAGGGATTAATTCAGATACTTGGTTACACAACTATCAAGCAATGGGCACAGCAACTCTGAAATTGCCTGACCAATATTGCAAACAAAAAGAGTTTTTTTTAGAGAATGAAATCAATTCTAACGAGTCACTACATTTCCATTCGCACAAGAATAAGACCCCTGGGGTGTTATATTAAGCCTAATTCTGATGTATGGATGTGAGGCCTGGACAACTTCAAAACAGTTACAAAACTGGAGGCAACAGAAATGCGGTTTCTGCGGAGAATGCTACAAATCTCTTGGATTGCAAAGAATTCAAATGAAACTGTTTCAAGAAGCTGCCACAAGATCACTCATAAATAGAATCTGTAAATACCAGGCAATCATTTTTGGCCATGCGTTGAGAAAAGAGAAACAAAAACAACTTGAAAGATTGAAGGAAAATCCAGTAGGGGAAAACAGCAAAATGGCTAAAAGTAGGACGAGTGACAGATGCACTGAAAGAGATTAGGAAAGAGATGCATGAAAAGTCATGATCTCAGTGCAGAGCACCTGAATGATTGGTTGATTCAGTGGGGAATATTTTCTATCAACTTAAATTTCTTTCTCTAAATGTTTATAAAAGTTTTTGTTTTGGTTGAGAGTTGTGCACATACTAGATTACTTCCTGTCCTTGTTATGCCATATAAGATTTCCAAACTTTTATCTTATTTTTTATCTTTTATCTCAAAAGTGCACCTTTTTTTATGATATATTATTTCTTAGACAGTTGATACCCTAGTCTATAAGAAATAGGTATTGACTGATGCAAAACTTTTAGGAACTCAAAATAATAAAGTAAACATTTCAAAACACAAACTACAAAGAGGTGTTTCCTTTCAGGTAAAAAGTAAAAAGGAGAAACCAACATATGTCTATTACTGGAATGTATTTGATATACCAAATCGTATGTGTTTTTTTAAACAGTATTTGCAATCTTAGTAGCAGAGTAATGGAGACAATCTTCAATTTGTATTTGGATCTCTATTTGCCAGGCAGGTGTGGCGCTATCAAAATGAAGCAGGCAAAGAGGTTTGAGCTAACCTTATAAAATTGCTTTGAATCCCTTCACAGAAGTTCGATAAGTCAATGTTTCTCTGGAGATAAATCATATATTCTAAATTTATCTCACAACTGTCTATTACTTATTATTTTTAATATCATTACTAAACATCAAACTATAATGAATTAATACTGCATCCAACTTAAACCTACAAAATCACATAGATGAGGCTTGAAACATTTCATATATTGTACACAGAGACAGACATAATAATACCTCCTATTTAATTGGACAATGGAAAAGCAAATTCAAAATTAGAACTAAAAAAAAAAAAAGAAAGAAAGAAAAAAAAAAATTAACCAATAAACAACATATTCAAAATATAAAAAATGCTGTCTTAAAAATACCCAAAAAGAGGAATCTAAATAATTAAGAATGGAAAAACGTCTAAACAATTAAGAGAAATAAAAAAAAATAACACATTTTGAGAACAGGAAAAGGATATCTTTTTCACAGCAGGAAAAATTGAAGGACAAGTTGGGAGGTAGACCAGGAATTTGACAAGAATAATAAACAGCAAATTTTGGTCCTCAACAAAAATGGTAAGCTTGGAACAGTGAATATTCAAAATGGCCAAGCAGAATTATATTAGAAAGGAATGCGTATTTTGTTATTCTCCAAAGAGTATATATTAAAAAGAAAAAAAGAAGTACAAAACATTTAAAGCTTTTGATAATCCTAGACTTCATGTATGACACACACACATTGAGTATACTCAGATAAGGACAGACTTCCTGATATCGATGGCAGTGCATAAAATAAATGGAAGTTAGCACCCACTGTCTCCATTCTTCCAAACTAGATAAAAGTGAATAATCATAAGACACAGGACAAAATGCACATTCTAGCTTATAAAAATTAAATCACATTCATGTATGATCACAAAGCAAGAGATACTATATTTTCTATAGTAGAGCACATATCACACTGGCTGAACAGTTTCATACAGGCATTGTTATATAAAAATCTCAAATAAAGGTTTTACATATTCATTACTGGGAGGTAAATTAAATACACCTGTATTCTTCAATAAAAAAATTGTTCTCAAACATAAATGGGTTTTGCCATGAGGAACTCAATGTTTTCATTGAAAGGGATTTTAAGTTAACATTGGATACACCTTGGGTCATTATTTTGTCCAACACTCTTTAAATATATCATGATTGCTTCTCCCACCCTTTCTCTGTATAATAATATCTTACTTTACATTCATGGACTGATTCTATACTTTACCAAAGTGCAGATAAAAACAAAAAAAAAACAAAACCAAAAAACAGATGATTGCCAAAACTGTGCACAGTGATGATTATCTAAGCAAATATACATAATCTTAGTAAAAGTTTGTGAGTCTTGAGCCTTGACATTGCTTATCGATGTAAATCAACGATCACTTGATAGAATTTTACATGTGAAAATATAATACATCATTTTCTTAGATTGAGTAATTGTATGTTTTTGTACTCTTAAACCATTCAAAATTTAAAAAAAATACAAAATAAAATCAAATGTCAAAAGTATCAAAAGAGAAAAGAAGAATAAAAAAAACAGTAATGGAAAAAATCAATGCAAAATGACTCAGTATATGGGTTTTGAAATGCACCATAGTTTATTCTGTACAATTATTGCACTGTCAAGCATGCTGAGATTTGCTGAAATCATTTGTATAAAGTGGTAAACATTTTCCTTTGGAAAAATCTTCTTTTCAACAAAAGTATACCATTCATTGTTAAAAATAGGAGGCAAGAAATATTACTGTGTTTCATTGATAAATGAAAACTTATCAAAATATATTAGTGATGGAGAAACAAACAAAAAAAACCCCAGATTATTCACACCAAAATGGGTGTTCTATTTATAACAACCTTTGACTTAAGACCAGATAGCCATACTGCAAACTGAAAATTGGTTTTGATTATTTTGAAGATGTAAAATACTGTCCAGTAAAGAAAAGATTCAGATAGTATAGTGTTATCACAGCAAGATGTCAAAAGTGATGAGGTGCAACACTAATGATTCTTCTTGTCATAAATGATATGTTTTCTCCTTAGACTGTGTGAAAGAAATAATCTAGAATGGAAAATAATTTGCAATATTATTTTAAACATTGCATACATTTTTTTAAAATGTAGCTTAATCCTTTCACTATTTTTTTGGTCTAGAACTCAATTTTTATAAGAGAGAAACTTCTAACAGACCTCCTTGTAGGAGGAAATAAAGAAAAAACAAAGAGTCCAGAGTGACAGAGTACTTTTATGGCCATGTGTGCATCCCTCATAATAGTCTGAAATAGAATTAAATTCATAATACTCTACAAATTAAAACTTTGCTCTTAGAATCAACACTTCATTAATCAAGAAGATAAAAATGATCAAGGTGATTTGTCACAGATAAAAATGGCATTTCTTTTGTCTTTGTATTATTGAATGCAACAGATTTGACAGCTTAATAAGCAGTCCCTGCATTGGCACAAAAAGAATTAACCTAATTTGTACTGCATTTTCATTTTGTTTTGCAAACTGATCTCCCCCCCCTCCACTCTCCAAATTTCAAATTTTCAGACAGTTAATGGCTTTAAATACGGTTATATTTGTGTGAAATTTTGTTATTTATAACAGACAAAATCAAAGTATAACCATCTCTGTTAGAGTTGAATTTGTGATAATTAGTGTCAGTGAATGCAAGTAAAAATTAATGACAATTTATATAACTTTAAAAGATTAAGCTCCATGTTTTTTTTTTCTAGTTCTCAATGATTGTACAAAGTGCTGAAAACGATAAATGTCTACATTTACTTTGTTCTATTCAAATCTGTTATTCTGTACCTCTTACAAGTATTTTAAAAAATAGATATTACAAAGTGTGGACAAAAATGAAGTGCCCTTTCAATTTTAAGTTGTATGAATATAGCTATAAATAATAAAAGATTTTATCTGGATGTGATTTAACCTAGTCTGCAAAGTCCTTGAGATAAAAATGGCTGTATACGTTGAAGTTAAACTGGAATATATTGAATTAAAAAAAAAATGGAGAATCTTTATGAAATTTAAAGCTGAATTAGTGATCCTCATATGTAGGGTAAAAATAAAAAAAAAGTAGTGGAATTTGAATGTCAAATACATTTAGAGGATTAACTGACAGTTAAAAAAGTGTTGTTGTTTTTTCCCCTGTTTTAAAGTTTAGAGACAACAGTATTTAATCTCATGAAATAAATAAATAAAAAGTAAGTTTCGCAAATGTAAATAATTAAAAAAAAATGCTTTAAAACCTATGATGAATACAAAAAGTTACAAAATTTTTCTCAGCTCCATTTCACTTGGTACGTTTGGGACTCTTTGGTGTGTTTCTGTGAATGAGAGAAGAAAAAAAAAAACAAAGAAAGTTTTAAAATCATGACTCAAAAACAAAGTTCTACATAGCTTTACATAATGCACATACATCTACCCTTTATTACACCGAAGGAGGGGAACAGTGTTATTGTTTGAATGGTACACATCGAGAACTGAAATATATGAAAATGGTTTCTTAAAGTAGCAGAAAAAAAATTTGGTTCACACTTTATATAATTTAAAGAAATGAAAGATTTGTGGCTGTTTAAATAACTGTTTTGACTTCAAGTCATAAATTCAAGTAGATATTTTGGACCCATAAGGTATAAAAAAAAAAAAAAAAGACAACTCTATCTTTAATTTTTTTTTTCCCAACATTTAAGGGCCTGCTATTAACTGACCTTCATTGATACATCAATACAATACTAAGCCTCTCAAAACTGCCCAGGATTTGTTATGATTAGGAAGGCTTTATGATGCGTATTATTACCATAAAAGTATTAACAGTAGATCATGAAATGCATACGAAGAAAAAAAAATGGACATATGGTAAGGGAGAGAATTCTATCCTGGATACGTATGTGTTTTTTTTTTTCCTTTGATGAGAGTCTCTCTCTCTCCCTCTTATGGCAGGACCCTTGGATACTACTTCTATTTCAAACTTGAAGACCTGTGGGGCATGATTATTTATGCTGTAGTACCCCAATTTGCCTTATCATTATTAATCAATAATCAGAAATGGGAAAGCAAGGAAAATATGTCGCCAAGCAGATAAAATTTAGAATCTTGATACCTTATACTAAGCTTGAGTAGACAGTATAAAATGTGCAACTAAAGATAATAAGATCATAAAGAAGAACGAAAGAGGAAACATCTTTCTAAAAAACGTGACCACTTACATTGAAATTATTTTAAGTACTGCTAAGCCTAACAAAATACATGCAAGCTTACAATGAAATTCAACGTTAATGAGAAAAAAAAAGTAATTAAAAACAATTCTGGGAATGAAACTTCAAAATTCTGCATGAACAGCAAAGCACTTTTAGGATGATAAGTTGTAAATTAAAAAAAAAATGTTGAACTGTTAAAAAATCAATAAAACAAAACAAAACAAAACACAAACGCCAAATGAAAGGTGAAATTAAACAGAAACAAACAAAGAAAAAAAAACATACCTAAACCAGCAAAAAACCTGAGCAATATACTGATCAAGTCAAAAGACTGAGTTCCTGGACTTTATTGCAGAATTAAAAACTGGTTGATGGGTGTGGCAGTGCATGGCTAACTAAGATGGCTCTCAACAATTAGCGGCAGCAATGCCAATGATGGAACAGAAAGACGTGTGGCAAGCAGGACAACAGTTTTGGTGGAAGAAGGGACTCTGTGGATAATGCTAGGGGCTGTTGGCCTCGCGCGGACTCACGCTGCTCGACGCCAATTTGTAACGACGGCGCCTGGAGAACATAAAAACACCAACTTTAGAAAGCAAAACCAAGAAACCTGCTTTCACTTGACTTATTTCTTAGCATCAAAGATACACAAGTATTTTACTTTGAAAATTGTTCTCTTTATAAGAAATACATATCACTGCCATTTTACGTTTTTTCTGATGATAAAGATGCACCAGGATCTTTGAATCTTCAAATAACTACAATGAATATACTTAAAAATAATTCTTCTTTACTGACATTTGACAGGGAATTCGAACTAAAAGATTTGTTTTCATGGTTACAACTATTGATTTTTGAGAATTTATTTATTTATTATTTCTTTTAATTCTTATGCTCGAAAACGGGTGTTTGGGTTAGGTCAATTCAGAAAATTTAAAACTGGAATCATGTGGGAGGAATAAACGACAGAAGAATAATGAAAATCAAAACAAAAATAAGACAAAAAAAGCAAAATAAAAAGTGACAGCATAATGTACAACATAATTAAGAAGCGTGCATGTGAGAAATACATAGCAGCCTCATAAAGAGAAAATGCCACTTAAGAAAAAAGCAAAATCATACTAAACTGTAGCTATCCTCCTACAGGGAATTCCAAATTTTTAAAAAAATGAGCAATAGCTAAATGAAACCTTTCTCTTTAACATCTTAAAAAATTTTAAAATGACAATATAAAAACAAACTAAAAAATATGAGGGGTCTTATCACTTGAAACAAATCCATATGAGGAAACATTATACAAGAATTAGAAAAACAACTCCAAATTGCAGATTTGCCATAAAAATCCTAGCTGAAGGCCAATGCGTAAACTAAAAGATATTATTTGATACATGTGTATTCATGCACTCTAATTTTACTCTGACATCAGATGTATAAATGAGCACAAAATAAATATGTAAAATTAATAATAAAAATGTTAGAGCTACTACAGATAAATACAACACCACATCAAAAGAAAAAGCCACAAAGTTAATTTTTACATGGTTTACACTAATATTTCAAAACTAAGTTCTCTTAATATTATCAAAAAGCACTAATCCCTATTTAGTGTTTTCCAATTATGATCACCCAGTTTTCATCCTACAGTTCATACAGAATATAATTACACATTCACAGCTTTAGACTCATGGTCTGGATTTAAAGTCAATCTCACAATTCATTGTAGAATCTGAAGTGAGAGCTGTTTGTTAAATTTTTTCGAATAAATTGTTAAGAAACTGAACAATCTTATCTAAAAAGTCACTTACACCTTTACATTTGTTGAGCAATTCAGAGAAAAGGGATTGATGCATAAATATACTGAGTTGTATTTTATTCCTTTTTCACATGAATGAGGTAGATGATTTAACACAGATCAAAGAAGATCATCCTGTTTTCATTTTGTAAAACTTAACGATAGAGATGTTATAATTTTTTTTTTAATATGGAGAGTAAACAATTTCAGGTAAAAGATAGAAAAACAGAGATTGATAAGACCCAGAAAAAGCAGGAAGATTGGCAATTAAAATAGTTTGCCACAAAAAAGTGGACTCATATTTTGCAGACAGTTTGACAAAAGAGAGGAAGCAGAGTACATTGCAAGGTGAAAATTAAAATTGACAAATCAAAGATAGTTATCTTCAAAGATAACACACCTTAACTATAATCCCTAAAAAATTAATCAACAGACAGGATCTTACAATAGCCTTAATAAATATTCAACACCACGTGAAACAAGTTGCTATTCAGTGGATACAAACACACTGACATAATAAAAACAGGCAATGATGCTGCCATAACTCAAATGGGACATATCAAGAAGAAAAATGAAAAAGAGGAATAGCAGATGATTAATGATGCAAAACAGGCAGAGAAGAGTATGTCATGATCCTTGACAGGGCGCGATGAAATATGATAACTACCATATATCTTAAATTAAAGAATCCAAAGCAAATGTGATAACTTGACAACTCAACACAATTTGCCTGTCCTCACTAAAAACATAATTCTTTATTCTCCCCTAGAGCCACCCCAACTCAATGTGAATAAAACTGGCACAATACAATTTATTATGTTCAAGGATGAAAAAAAATCATATTTCTCAATTTAGAAAGCAAGATGATGAGATAAAGACTTACACCTTAACTCTGTTAGTATCACTTAATCCAGTGAACTTTTAGCAGTAAGCCATCTGAGACACATTCCCTAACATTTATTATAAAACAAGCCCAAGAAAAATGATAAAAATAAAAATTTAGCCCCATTCTAGTGTATCACTTATACTTTGATCAAATGGAGAAATTACTCTCCTAAATACAGAACCTGAATTCTTGATAGATCTATATTTGATTTACATAATTAAACACATGCAATCATAAAATTAATTTGTAATTCAGGGAGTTTCATTTACAAATGTACTACATATTGTTCCAAATCTTGCAATATATCCCTGGTGCCCAAATTATTCTGGGTTTTTTTAGAAGTTAGCGATAAAAATTTCAAAAGATTTCAGAAATGTTCAGCTTTTCAGGGGTTTTTTAAGCATTTTTATTATAATTTAAAAGATCAAAATCTATATATCTCTATGATATTTGACAAAACTGAAAACCAATACTAAGGTAAGCCAGCTATCTTTGTTTAAAAATTAAGTGTAAAAATTTACTTCAAATTTTGTAAACAAATGTAGAGTACGGGACTGAGGCAGATAACCTGGGGCCCACAAGGGATTTAGTTTCCACTTTCTAATGCCCAAACCAACATCTGCTATTTGGGGTTGTGGTGTTTCGGTCCACAGTAGGGCGATGTCATATCTATACAGGGCATCTATGGCTGCTTGTAGATGGTAGAGTAGACCTGTGGCCTATTCTTCTGATCCCGTTTATTTATAACTAAAAATGTCAACTGTTTAAAACTTTAAATCTAAATTTAGATATTGATGTCTGCTTTCATGGCCATTTCTTCGGTGCCTATGTAGCATTACTTTTCAAAAAAAATTTCTTACATTGGTAACATACTCAAGTACTGCCTATCAGTAATCGAGTTTGACAAGACAGAGCAGATCCATTATGTTTGATGTAAAGAATTTACGGAAAGCTGCCTTACAGAAAGATGGAACTTAAGATCGTATAAAAAGACATTAACCACTCATAGTAAAAAAAAAAAAAAGCGAAGAAGAAGATAACGCCCAATAAATGTAATATCTTGTTGTTTAAAAAAAAAAGAAGTATCAATTAGCATCTTCATTCAGAAGGCAGAATGTGGTTAAACAGGAAGCTTAATAGTGCTTCTATTATCATAAATCAAGCTTTAAAAAAAATTTAAGATCTTCTGCAACACCCACAAAACCCTTGCAAAATTTTTTTAATAGATAGTTGTGATTCACAAGCTGCAATTTGGAGTTTTGTTACAATACAAGAATACTCTTTAAGAGGGTGTAAAATTATACATGGAGCAATAACTCTGCACACCATCTTTCTTTTAAAGCAAAGGAATAAAGGGCATAATGTAGAAAATGAGCATCACAGAGAGCTCCAACAAACGACCTACTTGGTTTATCCCTAAAATAACCTTTATACCTCAAAATAAAATACAGGAAAATCTGACAGGCAACATTTTTTATGAGAAATTACCAAAATTTGCTTACCTAGCAGTGACCACTGGATTTTTAGGCGCCTGGCCGGGAGGAGGTTTTGGAATAGGTCCTGAATCTGAGTCTGGAGTGCCAACTGATCGTGGATCAATAAGGCCCCTAGGAGAGGCCAGAGGTCCTGACCTAGAGAAGCGGCGTATATGCTGACCACTGGTGACATCCGAGTCTTTTCCTCGCACAGAAGGTCCACGAGAAGCAGACAGCCTGCGAGGACTTTGTTCCCTTGGTGTAGTGTTGTTAGGCTCATCTTTCATAGTTACAAGAACTCTTCCATTAGTTGCTCCTTCTGAGGCTTCTGAGCTAAATCGGTTGTCTACATTAGAATTGCGCTCGCTGCCCATTGCAGAATTCTTATCCTTTAAAATAGACTTAGGCTTGGGTGCAGAAGAGCCAGAGTCTCTTACCATATGGGCACCACTGGGTGGTTTGGTCCCATCAATGGTTCCCCAACTTGGAATGTCTAAACTTTTCTCTCGTTTGCTTGAAGAATGTATGGGAGGTTTTCCAAGGGCCACTAGTTTTTTGTTCCTCTTATCTTCACTTTGCTCCCTGTTTTTGAAAACAATTTTTGAGGGGCTACCCCCTGTGTTATGCTTCAATGGAGAGCCTATTCTATTATCAATGTCTTTGGCAAGTTTTTCAGGCATTTTTCTAGGACTAGAAAAGGAACGATCCTGTGAGGTATGGTGGGAAAATGGATGAACGGTTTCAGCATGTCTACCTGAAGCTTCAGTGCCTTCATCTCTCGGCACCTCCTCCCTGGTGATACCACTTATTACTCCAATATCTTCTTCAAACACAAGAGAGGCTCGCATGGTTTCATGGCCATCTCTCTCATCCAACAGCACCAAAGAATTTCTTGCCATGCTGTCAAGCTGGTGGTCATCCTCATCAGCCAAGGTGTTCATCATGCGTCTCTTTGAGCGAGCTGATTTTCTTCCCTTATCTCCTCCTCCATCGTCATTCTCACTATCCTCATTGTCAGAACCCTCATCACTAGAACCAAACGCACCCCACTGACTGGCCATGGTGAAGGGAGCAGCGCGGGTCGCATTCTCCTCAGCACCCTCGTCGCACTGAGTGTGAGTCTTGTCATCTGTCTGCATCAGGGCAAAGGTAATTGCAGCTCGGCTTGCCAAATCAGGCTGGCTCTCCAAGCGCATATTTTCATTCTCGTTGCTTGGCTCACCAGCTTCCAGAGCCACTGCATTTGGTGTGGGAGCAATGTAACTTCCAACATTTCCACTTGCTGTAGCAATCTTTTCATTGCCCATGAAATCAACACCACTGCTCTCAGGTCCCTCATGAAGGCGCACCAGACGATTACGACTATGTGCACCTACATTTATTCCTGTACTTGCAGGGCTAGCTGTTGTGGGTAATCCTTGCCCCATGGAAGGTCCTGGAGGTGGAAGACGATCTCCTGGGGAAGCATACTCTTTTTCACCCCTCATTTTTGAGCTAACATGAAGACCACCAGTACTTTCAGGGCCAAGTGCAGATCCTGTCCCTGCTATTCTCATAGTATTATGGCCCTGCATCTTCACAAAAGAAGCATTTGCAACTCCACTTCTGTTGCCAACATCTTTAGAAGAAATAGCTTCTACATTCGCCCCTTTCCTGTGTTGCCCAGAATCCACTTTTTCCCCACCAATAACAACCTTTTCTTGGTCTTTACTTTTCTCTCTGGCTTTGGTGTCTTGTTCATACTTAGCAGGAGGTGTATCTGTTTCCGGCCGAGACAGGACCACCACACCTTCCTCCACGAAACGATTGTCAACTTCATTGAGAGGTATGAATTCAGGCTTCTTCAACTGTTCTTCACCCTCCTGATAGCTCAGATTTTCATCCAGGACTTCTGTGGCACCATGCCCAGGGGTGATGGGACCCATGTTTAAAACACTTTAAAATATAAAGGATAAAAAAAAAGGGAAAAGAAAAATTAAACAGAAGCAAAATAGTAGTATTTAAAGAAAACTTGACTCTGGTAAGGTTATAAAAAAATACCATTTTTAAAGGAAAAGATGTAAATGACAAGAACCCATGATGATTTCTAAAAATGTAAATAAGATCAATCACTTGAATTTATTTTTTTTTCGTGCACATAAAAACAAATCAATAACATGATGATGATTTCAAAATACAAAACAATTTTTCCTTAAGGATTGTAATGGCTAAAAAAAAAAGGTATATAACCAAATACAAATTTATATAGCCTTTTGATTTACTGTCATTGTGATGTCATTTAATACTCATTTTGTGACAAAAAAATGTGCAGGAAAATTATTTTACGCCCAAGATTTATTTGTGAAATTAATTTTAAATGTTGTTGAATAGAGTAAGAAATATAAAATACTTGAAAAAAAAATATCAATAAATAATTAATACTTTGATACCTGAACAAAAGCAAATAAAGGAACTGCTAAAAAATCTTCTCATTTTGTGACAGTGTAAATTTGATGTGTGTTCCTCTTTTGCAAGAGAGTGAAAAAAAAAATGCTGTCCAGGCAAGTTTTTTTTGTGTCCTTCAAATAGATACAATTCATGATTCAGATCATTGTTGATGTTGCTTCTTTGTTTTACATTTAAAAAAAAGCACTACTATTCAAACATAAATATATGTGCATAATTTTTAAACCATAGATTTAGAAGTAATGTTTGCATAAAACTATCATACTTTGTCTGCTTGAGAGCGTGGAGAGCAGAGGTGTTGGTTATGGTGATTGAAGTGTCGACATTGGTCTTCTCCCAGTCATATGGATCACCTTCCCGCACATTCTTGCGCCGCATGCACTGGTCCATAAGATTGGACATCATATTGTAGTCTGGCTGATCAAAATAGTCCAGGGACTGTATGTGCTCTAGGAAGGCTCTGAACTCGCTTGGAAGATTCTTAAGCAAATTAGTGTGGTCATACTTGTCTTTCATGATTCCAACCTAAAGGATAAATAATAATAATAATACAAACTAATTTCCCAGTAAAATCATTTAAAGGCTTTTTATTCATAGAAATAGCCAGATGGATTATTGTTTTTAGTGTTTGATGTTTTCTTTATTTTGATTTTGGGTAATCACCATTTAACTTACAAAAAAATTCCTGAAAAGTGAAATCTCATTTACCTGCTCCTTATCTTTAGTTTTTCTCCACGGCAGCTGCCCAGAAACAAACTCCACCACCATGTAGAATAATGACCACAGGTCATCATGTCTACCCATCTCCTGTTAAAAAAGAGTGCTGATAGTGTGAGGTTCATAAGGGTGGGAATAACACATTTTTATCTGTACACTGTAATGACTGCAAGGAACCTCTGTTAAAAGACAACACATGCTAAATTTCTAAATTACTTTTTTTAAATATCATGAACTCTTGAATGCAAAACGTCTCAGAGCACAAAATTTACCTATTGTTTTAATAAATTTATAAAGAAATAGAAAAGACTAAATTATCTATTCTCTAGTTGAAACAAACTCTCTGCTGACCTTGTTTTTGTGTGCATTGATAGAGGCATAACGTACTGTCCCTCGAAAGCCTGCTGCAGATCTTGGCTGTCTCACTTCTCCCGAAGCAGTGGTGTACTGACGAGCCAGACCAAAGTCCAACATGTATACCTTTCGGTGATTTGGATGTTTACCCATGGCAAAATTGGACTAAGAAATGAAAAGAGAAATTCAATCATTTATTTTTGTAATTTTATTGGTTTTCAGGCAATAGACAACTTTGGCATATTCAAATATACAATAAGAATCGGATAATTCTGTAGTTTTTCTAAAAAATAATATTTTTATAGCCCACTTCTGTGACACAGTACACTCAATGCGCGTTATAAATAAATGTATGAGACCAAATATGGCTGAATAATTTATCAACAGGCGGCCTAGCCTTTGATCCCTAGTCTTCAGGGAGTAGATCCCTAGTCTTCAGGGAGTAAAACACCCCCTCTCCAATCCCATCTTACCGTCCCCTAGTCCAAAGCAATGCCCCCGACGCCAGTCAGTGCCTACTGGGTCTATCTGTTTCTAAGACTTCAAAGGGGCCAATTTTAAACATGATATTTGCCCTACATATACTAGACAGAAGTAATGATGACAGGTCAATCTGTCTGGTCCACCCCTTGATTAATCAGTATATGGGTGTGAAAGAAAGTTGGCAGGTAAGGTCTCTTAATTGATGGTTAGGACGTCTGATAGCTCAAAAGGTAGAATGGCAATAGTGGGCTACAAAAAAAATACTAAATTTGAAATACTAAAAGTAAGTAAAATACCACAAATCAGGTATCTCCATAATGCTCAAAAAGTAGCCTAGAAAACGCGAAGCCTCTATACATTGTTAATATACTTCAAAATATTTGTGAAATCTGTCTCAAATGCTAACCTGGGATACAGTACTGAAAATAGAATGTTCAAACACAGCTTCCTCGAATAAATAGAAATTCCTCTATGAATTCGAGGTATCCTTGCTCAGTTTAAGCAATGCTCTTGATAGGCCATCAGATTGTATCATAAGGGGCAAACAAGTAAAGGATTGTTAAAGCGCATATTTCATTCCTGTCCATAAAATCTACAATATCAGATGTTGCCTTTAACAAAGCAGTTTGTGCTCCTTTCAGATGACAAGTAAATGTAAAAAATTAGTAGCAAATAACTACAAACTAGGTTCATAAACTATTTATCTAGATTTAGAGCTAAAGTTATCTAGATCTCATATCTAGGTCTTTTTTTAAATACACATAAGACTACTGTTACAACAATATATAGATACAATTGTCAAGATCTAGGTAAAGCCCTTCACACAAGCATGAAAGAAAGATCATTAGGCAGATATCTT
Source organism: Elysia crispata (assembly GCA_033675545.1). Lineage (NCBI taxonomy): Eukaryota > Metazoa > Mollusca > Gastropoda > Plakobranchidae > Elysia > Elysia crispata. The sequence goes on from JAWDGP010001872.1 coordinate 98,943, forward strand.
TCTTAAATCAAGACCTATTTTAGAATTGGAGATCCTGAAGAATATTATCTAGGGTCTTAATCTATATTCAATCCAATTTCTATTGTTGATATATTTCATAGTGTGTCACCATTACATGGAGGATAAATTTTCACTAAGCTCTCCCAAATTCAGTTATCTCACCCTACAGGACCAGTATATGCATCAAATTATTAATGTCATAGATGTTTCAAATGCTTATAACAAATGGGTGTCATGACTTACAAAAAGCCTATTTAAACAGGGAGATTGCCATGCTTGTGGCAGCCTTTCTAAGCAAGCTAGCTCGCAAGGAGTACTCAGGTTTCCTATACATAATTAGGGAAGTAAATGAGACATTTCATACACTGTTTACTCCAAATGTAACTTTTTCCTAAGTAAAAGGCACTTGAAATCTGAACCAAGTGCAAGAGATTTAAATTTGCATGTTAATTTTCAACCTTGCTTTATGCTATCTTTGCCCAATGGCACTGGAAATTTGATCAAGGTGCCGCGTCTTGTCGTCTGTGCGAAAACCGAGTCGAGGACGTCGACCACGTACTGTTTGATTGCCCAGCACTGGAGGACTGCCGAAGTACGGAGAACTAACGAGTAATGTAACCGGAACATTACAGATGTGCAAAGGGCAGTCCGACTAGCCCGGACGTCAGAATGCATTGAGAAAGCGACTGCTTCTTCCCCGAGATGGGAAGGGAGGAAGCCGGTCTTTCGGAAGTGGGATTCCACCTCTGATCAAGGTGCCATAATGGTTACAACTAAGTCTGAATTATTGCAAGTTGTAGATTTGGCATATTGAAGCAGCGTATCCATAAATTAAACTCACCGGTTTGATATCTCTGTGTAAGAAACCTACATCATGAATCGCTTCTATGGCATGAAGGATTTGAGCTGCCAATCTCAGTGTTGTACCAAGAGAAAAACATCCCCTAGCTTGGCTTCGACGCAATTCAGCTAAGTTTTTCCCTTGAAGCGACATGACGACATAATTATACCTCTCATTTCGGCCACAGCCAATAAAGCGGCATACATGATCCCGTCCTAGAAGAAATAGTATTACAGCTGTATAAATCCAGATGTTACATGAGTTTGGATACCACACCATGGTGTATTATATGAATAACATTTGTAAAGAGTTATCAACATTGTTACGGTTCAGACAATTTATTTTGAAGTTTGTGGGATAAAAAATACACCTAACTGATATTCAAATTATTAGGATTCAAAGAGAAAGAGGAAAAAAAACTCTTCACCTTTTGTATACCAGAGCCCTAGCCCATACCTACTCACGACTCAATCATCAATGCCTCAGATAAGGTAATAACAGATATCTTACCTGGCACAATAGAAATAGGATTAACCTAAGTCTGACCATTAGGCTTAATCTAGCCAACAGTGGGACAGTAATTATATATGCACACCTCTTCCTCCCTCTCAAAATCAAAGGGCAGTTCCTATATGAGCCCTACCAGACATCGCCCCCCTCTCCCTCTCTCCCTTGACACTGTAAAGTAGTGGGGTAGAATTTTCATAAACATACATGAAAAATGCTTGCCAATTAAAGCACTGTATTGCCTTTCTGTAGCCAGAAGCAAAGCTTTTCACTATCGAAAAAATAAATAATGACTTCAAAAACATTGAATCTACATATGTCAGATTTGATCTAACTTTTTTTTTTGTACGTAACTTGAATAAGCAAAATAATATTCTTGTACTCTTTAAAATTGATGAACTAAACTTTCTGAATTTGATTTGTTTGGATTGACCGTATTTGCTTAAAATATACAAATATTGAAAACTCTTTTCATTGAGAAAAATCACACAAAAGCTTTTTTCAAAGAATAAAGACCTGAAAAATTAGAAAATGAGAATTTATATACCATTTTATACTATACAATTAAGCAGTCTCTACATGATAATACTAGTAAGTATGTGGAGGCATGGGGGCTTACCTTGCAGCTTTTTTAAAACAGCCACTTCCATCTTCAGCACTTGTTTCACTTGCCTTGCAGACTCAAGTTTCAGTGCTACACTTTCCCGACTGACCAGGTCTGTTGCTTCATAAATCTCTCCAAACCCTCCACCCCCTATTTTTTTCAACTGAAAGTAAAAATAATTTTTTAACATTTTTCACATACTGGTTTTAACAAAATTTTTTGCATTAAACTAACATCAATTCTTTTTGTGTGCATTTTAAATGCAAAACTAAATTGTTTCATTTAGATCATTCTCGTTAATTCCTAATTTAAAAAAAATCTTGTGCTATCTATTGAAAATACCATACTTCACAAGATAAAAAATATATTTCTACTTTAATCATAAAATTTAGAAAATTCAATCAGGAAGCAGTGGCTCTTGATGAAAAGTCATGCAAATAAGGTCCAGATTTGAGGTGTCATATCTTTTTAATCACAAGCAAATTTAGAAATTTTACTGAAGGCTTTATTCAAGAATCAAAGAAAATTGACAAATCGACCATCTTTTTAAAATTACTTAAAATTCAAATTTGTTGAACGTAATTTCAACTGTACTGATACCAAGCAGTTGACTGAAGAAGATCACTCTTTTCTGTTGATGGCCTCTTCAGCCATCAGAGGAAAACAAAAAGCTGAATTTCTCTGAATTTCTTTAACAAATTAAGGCAATTCATAATTCAACTTTCATTATATTTAAAGTAAGAACACTACACAAATGCGGTAAAATGGCCTTTTTAACGCAGAGCCATTTAAATTTTTTTTCCAAATGCAAGCAAGAAAGACCAATATGATTTATATTAATTTTAAAGACAGTTAAGCCCAATTTAAATTAAAGCCTATTTGACTTCTGTGGTCTGACAACCTAACACAGCTGAGCCATTATTAGGGTAAGCTTATTCTTTTCAGTTGTTTTAAAACTTGATTTAACCAACTCTAACCTGATCAAATTACAAAAACTCTTACCACTTTAAACCTTTCCTTCACTACCTGGCCAACCTGCAAAAGGTCTTCTGTTGTTGCAGTTGTTGTCATGTTTACTGCAAAGGGTGGGATCTTAACTCACTCTAGAATCAGAGTTTCGGGTCAACCCATTGTTTTCCATTATTTTCTGAAACAAATGCAAAGTATTTGAAATGGTGATATGTTTCAAAAACCTTTCGCTACATACCAATGAATGTAACATAACTAGGAAGGATTATCATGGTTACTGCAAAGGGTGGGAGACTCACTCTAGAATCAGAGTTTCGGGTCAACCCATAGTTTTCGATTATTTTCTGGAATTAATGCAAAGTATTTGATATGGTGATACGTTTCAAAAACCTTTTACAACATACCAATGAATGTAACATAACTAAGGAAGGATTGTAATTCTAATAACAGTAATATTTTCACATCATATGAGTTGGATCATACCTAAAAATGTATAAAAATAAGTCTCATGAAACTTGATATGAAATCCCAAAATGAAACTGTAAATGTTGAGATAAAAAACAGATCTCCTTTACCACAGTAACTGTAGCATTAATACTTGACACATCAGTTTCACAAAGAACTCAAAAGACAATTTTTGTCTTTTGCTCAACCTTTTGTTGGTGATTGTAAAAATAAGACTGCTCTCATCAGGGTAATGTTTGAGTCACAATCCTGCTTCTCAGTAAACTATAGTGTTCCATTTATAGCCATTAAATATTAAATGTTTTGATTCATATACAATATAACAATCTCATGACGATCATGAAAATGGCTCCTGCAAAAACTGTTGATTAAAATCATGAACTAATTGAAGATGCATTAAAGTGTAGAGGTATTTGCTATCAATTAAGCAATCATGAATATGGCAACTAGTTTTGGTATAAAATGGAAAAAGACAACTGGAAATATTTAACACAATTGCTATTTGGAATGTCCACTGCTTTATATTCTAAATCAAATTTTGTTTTCAGAATAGATGATGATTTGTATGTGATTTTTCTTTGTGAAAGAAATTTTGCGCACACATTGAAGAATTTAGAAACCAATGTCCTCTTGGAGTATCGTAAAAAAAAAAACATCTGCTTGTAAATTTTGTACATATTTCAAAGTTAAATAGATATTGGCAGATCTCAGATTTTTAATGTTATTTCAGAATTAAGTACATAATTTTCTATTTGTCTGTGGATTGGCTTTGAGGCCATCATTTTGGGGCTTGTTTTTCTCTTTTCATTTACTGTGAGTGAAACTAATATATGTAAGATATATAATTTACTAAAAATATTGTCTTGTTTGTACGCATAATAAAACATACATGGTTCAAGCTGGTTGGAGTTGATTGGCCTGCAAGATTAGGCCAAATTTTTTTTTGCCTGCAATGATCCAATACTGTTATCTTTTTGCATAATTTTTTTTTCATTGTTTTCCATCTCCAAGATTATAACCAACCCTTAAGAATGAGTTTTCCCCCTTTGCTGATGTGTTTTATGGGAATTATTTGCACCACCTTCGACAAATTAAACTGTGGCTTAACTACAATATGTCTGTCAATTACTAAATATCTTAGATTTAATAAATTCTATATAGTGGATATTCGGGAAAGTTTTCATCAGAGGTAGCTTATAAGTAATAATAAAAAAAGTCTGGTGATTTTTCACATCCAATATTAATATTGGAAACAATTTTTGTCCGTGATAATTTTTTAAAATTGTGATAGCTAAAGGTCCAGGCCTTGTAGAGCTACCAGAACTCATTCAAAATATTAATATAATTAACTTATTAATACAGCCAAACTTGTCTGATTCAAAACAAACTACAAATCTGGCATAAGGCTAGCTACCTACACTTTTTTTAAAAACAGTTAAAGGATATTAGGCTACATAGGCCTATATAAATTGTTTTTAACTAGCTCTTATTGATGATAGTGTTTTCTTTATGAAAGAAATTATGTATGGAATATTGCACTTGGTAGAGCAATTATAACTGCATTGATACTGTACAGTATTATAGTGAAATGTTGCATTCTTAGCCAATTTTTTACCAGAAAACCTTTGAAATATGTTTTGAAATCTTAAAAATCTAACATTAATCTTTCTCTAAGAGACAAATCTTATTTCTAGCCAGTAAAAGGATAAAAAAGAGATGGTGAAAAACGGTGAAAGCCTCGTTATTGAAGAAAAAAAGGAGAGAGGAAAACTAAAAAAAATTATCATGATATTGTTCATCGCGCTGGTGATATTTTTATAGAAGTAATGTTGCACAGAAAAAGACCCTTTTCAGATGAGACATCAGAAGATCTATCCCCTTTAAGCTTACATACAAATTTTATTGACTTGAGATTAATTCTGTAAGTGCGCTGGACCTGGTCATATTTTAGTTGAGGAATTAATTAAAACTAAAAAAAACCAGGCATGTTTAGCTTAGGTTACCAACGAAGAAGCAAAAGTATTAGATAGGACAAAAGAAGCCCTTGCTTGAACTGGCTAGGCTAGTCACTGCTATTAATTTGGAACAAAATGCACACTGTAGTTGGGCAGTACTTCAAACCCAATGATTTGATGTCACGATGTCTCCATGTACTGTGCTGAAAAAGTCTCTCAACAAAAAAGAATAATTTGATTAACTAATTTTGTATAACTCCAATATTATTGGGCCCTTTCAAAACGCTTTTCATCTACTGGGTGTGTACCTACATAGCTTTAAAATAAGTATATATAGAAGCACTTTACAAAATATTAAGTTTTCAATTTCATTCTTTGCTAGCCAACAACACTTAACGTATAAAATGATCCTTGATTCAAAAAGTTTTTTTTTGCACACCCAATTTTGCAGCCATTATTAACTGATATGCCAGCAGAGAGGAAACTGATTGTGTACAAATGCAATTTTGGGGGGATATTTTCATTTAATTAATAAATAAGCAAACAATCAACCGGCGAGGTCCTCTGGCTAGTCTCGATTTGCCAGTACACCACCCACAGCAGAAGATCTTGCACTCATGGACATCTTTCAAATCGTAATTTTTAAAACAATGTTCTATTCCAAAAAAAAAAGATAGCGGTAGCGTTCCTTCTATCATATATTACAAATCACATTACAACTTCAAATTTTATTGCAATTGATGTTGCAATAAATTTACTTATCTTAAATACAAGAACTTTGTTGCAATGTCATAAGGACACTTTGGCTCGGACTGGGTGAATGCAGTGAGGATCTAATTCACTTCTTTCATGCTTACAAAAAATGTTTTCATTTATGCAATCTTTACACTAGTCAATTTAAGCAGCAATGGTAGAAGTTGACCAACACAAGGCACAAAGTTGTGCTTCACTTTGGTCTAAAGCTCACTTGTGAAGTCTCCAGAACCAGTGTGTCTGATGAAGAGAAGCTAGAGACAACTGAAACTTAATAAATGGTTCACTGTTTTAACTTTTGTTCAGTTCATTTCATGCACAGGGGGACAAAATCAATCAGCATTTATATCCATTTGAAAAAGTAAAGAAGAAACTTGGGCGAAAAATAATCAATCTTCTTAAGGGAAGAAAAAATTATTAAGATGTAAAGGGAAGTAGGCTACACTGCGTGCTGCCCATACTGAAAGAGGCAAATCATCAGCAGGCTTCAATTTACATCATGAAACACTGACATCTGGTCTTGAATAATGTATCGCTTTGATAAAACTGTTTCAAGATATAACGATCAAAGTAAGATATAGTTGTCTTCCCCAGTTAGATAAATCATAAAATATCTTAAAACATTACACTGCTCTAGTAGGCTGAAATCACATTGATAATGATATAAAAAATATATATACATCAAACCTAATTCCCTTCAGGCACAGCAAAAAAATATTTAAAGAGAAACCATTTGTCATAGCCTTATATGACATGGATGTAAGAATTCAAAGAATTATGGAAGAACTTTCGAATGGGTATGGTACCTGTAAAGAGCACTCTCAGTTCATATTTTCAACAAGCCAATATTTGCCATATAGAATGCCTCGAGTAAGCATAAATCATTTCTAACAATGAATTACCAATTAAACACTATGGTTTCATAATATTTTATATGATCCTAATATACTAAACTAAGGTACCCAATCGGAAGTCCTGTAGACCTGAATTATGCCACATCTCGATCCTAAATCTGGTCTAGATCTAGATCTAGATCTAGCCTTAGAAATTATAACTGTAAATTTAGATATACACCTCGAGACTATTTTCTCAATCTCTATAATTGTATAAATTCACATCTTTAGAAAAAAATCTCGAACTGCACAAAGTATATTTATACCAAATGTTTTGAGCCCTGATGATTCATGAATTGATCAAAGCCGAGACTGGTGTAGGTAGACCAGAAAATCTGATCTTATTCTTAATTCTCTATGACCTGACAACTTAACTCAACGAACGACTATCTATTCATTCAAATAAACTACATGTTTTGTTGTTTTCAAAATGTAGGTTTATAAAATGTGGCGTGTAGTTTGGGATACTTTTATTTAATTGTTAATTCGGTGACTCACATTAGTAATGTTGCCCTAACAACGTCTGGAGAGAGGAGGCCGCCATGATGAATTGTTTAGAGGGAGTAATAATTGTATAAAATCGATAATAACAAACTGAGTAGTGTCCCTTAAGCATGGAATAGACCAAGACGTCTAATTTCATTTTTTTTTTTTTTTTTTTTTTTTTTGTCAATTCACATCGTTTTGAGCGTTTACACAGGAGGAGGCTTAGGGCGAACAAAAAGCGTATGCATTTAGTTTAAATTAATTAAACTTATTCGTGATTTGCATTTTTTGGCCACAGATGTATTAAATTGTAAATAAATCATCTGAAGGAAATTATTAAAGGCCTAACTGTTTTACCGCCTGTTCTTTAGACGCTTATTATAAGTAACAATGTCAAAATCGCTAATCATGTGGTTTTACTCAAGACTTCTAATTGAGAACAAAATGAGTTGGTTAAGTGAATAAAATGATTATGATTGAAACCGATGATGTTAAAATTTACTACAAAACAGTTTGGTGATGTACAGTTTATTTATCATATACAGAGATCTGCGTGATGAAACGCTCGTAAGACATGGAAATTAGTATTTTAAAAAAATCAGCAAGAACGATAGCAAAGATTACAATTTTTTATTTCATAAAACAGTTTTATTACATTCTAAAGAGTAAAAAGCACAACTGTATATAATAATGTGATTCCCTTACGCTGTGGCTTTTTCCAGGCATGAAGTTGATTTAAAACTTTACAAATAATTATCCTGTACAAATACGATCAGAGAAGTCTAGTGATGTAAAAATATCACCATGTTTGGCAATTAATACTAAAATGATAAAATTTGAAAACAATCATCCTCTTGTTTGAGACAATGTTTTAAATTACTACCCATTTTGCCATTATTAATAAAACAAAACTCCAAACATCCTATCTTCCTTTCCTAGCACATACTTTTAAAATGGAACTGACAACATGGTTCACACTTTAATTGTACCAAATTGCATAATTTCGTTTCTGGAAATCTTTCCTACGCAAAATGAAATACAGAGAAAATAATCTAAAGGAAAATTAAAGCAACCACACTCAGTCACTAAAATAATGAAAATAGTATTCTCCTTTTATAACTATTTGCAAGTGGAAGAAAGTTCAAAGAAAAATTCTTTTGGAATTGAATTTTTTTTTCTTCTAGTTAGATCTATTTACATTGTCTTGTAATATGTCGAGATTCAGTACCATTCCTACACCGATCATGTGTATAACATTTACAAAAGCAATTCATTTCATATAAATTTGAAAAATAATAAAATGGTCGCTTTATTAGTTTATTGGGCCATTATCAGTGCACACAGCAAAAGGCTGCAACTGTTAATTTTAGAGGCATTGTCGACTTTACAGCCACAGAGACTATCAGGTCTTCAGCTAGCTAAAGATGACAGTTGTTACAATGCATTTCAATCAAGTGTTCTGATTTGTGGTAGATAAATTGTTGGATTTATTTCTACAACAGAGAAAAATGCGTCACCAAAACGAATTTTATCTTATAAATCACAAATTATTCATTATAAGTTGAGATAAAAGGATTCTATATATTCAATTAAAATTGTATGATTTGAATATTATTATCTTGAATCAATATCATACTCCTTTTTTTTTTGTATCTTCTTCGTGAATAGACCTCTTACTGCAAAGAAGACTAGTGCAAACCAGAATAAATACATATATATATATATATATATATATATATATATATATATATATACTTAACTTCACAGACTTGCAAGTTTTTTTTTGTATTATTCAACCATCTTTATTGGTCTTTTGAAACTAAAACCTTCATTTACCACCATCAGTTGAGAGAAATGAAAAAGCATAGATGAAGCTAGCTGGCATCTGATAGCATTGCATGTTGATGGAAGAAGTTTTGTAACTTAAGGAAGGAATGAGTGGAAAAGTCTGTCCCATTCTAATAACCAAAAAGTTAAATGTTGATGTGGTGTTGAGAGAAGGACCAAAGGAGGGAGAATTGTTATGCTTAGACCCAGCGATATGATAAAAGGCAAGCGAAAATATAGTGCAATGGATTGGGGGGTGGGGGGAAACAGAGAAATCATAAATCCTAATGTGAAATAGGAAAAGAAGGAGGTGGGCAGAATCAGAATTTAGATGATGCAGAGTATCACAGATTATAATGCTAACAGCCCCTATGCCTCTGGTTACCTAAGTTGGATATTATAGCATTTACATATTGTTAAACAATAAGAGCTTTTCAAATTGAAGTCAAATGCATGAATTCCTCATACAATCTATTACTGCAATAACTACTACTGCTGCTGCTGCGGCAACTACTACTACTACTACTACTACTACTACTACACTGCCGTACTTCGACAAAACGCCTTTAACAGTTTTGGCGCGAAAATTTTTTATTCTTTAAATCAATAGGTATTTTCGTTCTCCTACTTATAGCAAAATCTAAGGCCTGAAAAATTCTTTGAATTTGAATAAATTTTAATTTTTTAACGTAAAAAATTCCCCTTAGGCTTAGTCTAAAGGCATACCTCAGTACTTTCACAAAACACCTTTACTTTGACAGAACGCCTTTAATCTAAAGCTAAAGGTGTAAGTCTTTGCGGTTACAGGAAATGGGGTGCGCCTGATGATCATGTTTTTTCAAGAAAATGAGGTTTACTCCGGCTCATGAACCGCCGTTTCATTTATCGCATGAATTGTGTTTGGTCACTGTCTTATCAGATCAATCACAAGCCAATCCTCGACATTCGCCTTTTACCTCCGACATCCTCTCAATAAATTAGGCCTATTTAAATCCAGCAAAAAGCACACTCTGTCTTCTCTATTAAATGCAATATCACTGAATCATCCAAAATCATTTTAGTATAAAACAGCAGTGAAGCGGTTCTAGATATTCAACGATTGCTTCGCTATGAATCCTGAAAAAAAATTCCAAGATCTGTTCAAAGACCTGATAGCTAGGTAAGTGGATATTTATTTGATTGGAAGATACTTTACAACTTATCATATTTAGATTGTGAACTCGTACCGACTACATTCTTTAAAAGTTATGCAGGCTCTTAACTTGAAACAAAGGGAAGCCTCACAGTACCGTTATGGCAGTTCATAAAAATAATAATAATAATAATAATAATAATAATAATAATAATAATAATAATAATAATAATAATAATAATAATTATACCCCATTTTATATTTCATTTCCTTTTTGCTTCAACGAAAGTATAATTTTTTTATTTGTAACATTTTTTTCAAGGTTTAACTTCAGGTGACATCATTATGTAGGTGTTCTTAACTATGTTTTTCAATATGTTTGAGCTGTTGTGCAAACATAGACAGGTGTTAAAATGACCATATCACAATAGATTTTGATGCATTAAGGATGGACTCATTTATGACAACAACAATCATTAGTGCATATATTTTCTAATGCAGAAAGGTCATAATACCCCCCTGCTCACTCAAGCAACAGTGAAGATTCTGACAATGATGAACCTCCATTGGTGAAACGCCGCCGACTCCAAAACCTTCAGAAAGAGAGAGAAGAAGAAAAAACCCGTCTTGAGCAGCCTACATTTACTGGCCTGGATGATGTTCCAGGTCCGTCCAGCCAGCAAGTTCCGAAACCTGTAGTATCAGTTCGCCGCCGGTTGGACTTTTCTCAGATTTTGACCCAGACTACTTCACCTGATGATTCATCGGATGAAAGTATAGACAACCCATTTGCCTCTGATTCATCCAGCTCGGAATCAGAAGAACATGAGAAGTTTGCAGAACTCATGCCTGTGCGCACTCCCTCCACAAAAGGGATGTCTTCAGGGACCAATGATTCTCAATGTTTAGCCAACGAGATATCAAGTTCAGCGCCATCATCTTATGTCATCGGATTAGACTTGTCAGTTCTTCAGGAATTAGTTGAATTCGTTCCCACTCCCCTTTCACCATTACCGGAAACTCCATCGCGAGTCTTATCATCTTCAGCTTCAGATCTAGCACGAGAGGATCCTGACATCAATCCTCTTCCCCCGCTGCCACCTCAATCACCAGTGCCATTGCAAGAGAAAAATGTAGAAGATCCTGAGAATAATCCTCTTCTGCCACCCTCAGCAAGCGCAGCAACACAATCAGCCGCTACCAATGACAATGGAAAACAAAAGGCCAAGCATCCAATACTGAGTGCATGTACATGCAAAGATCGATGCTATGAAAAGATTGACCAGAATCGTCGAGAAAATCTCCACAATGAGTACTGGGACAATTCTTACAATGATCGCAAGGGTTGGATTTTCAACAACAGTTCTATAATATCATCGAAGACACCAGCCCCAAACAGAAAACGAAGGGAATATTTTTTTACCAACAAGAATGGTATCAAAGTTTGTGCTGCTTTCTTTCTGAGAACACTTGGATACTCTTCGAATTCAGTGATTAAATGTCTTGAAAAATCATCTCCTGCCGAAAATATCTTTGTGCGCCCTGACCAAAGAGGCAAACATAAACCAGCCCATGCTGGTGAGGGGACAACGATTTACGTTGCGGCTGACATGCAAAAGGTAAATATGCTACCATCAATGCCTGGTGTCAAATCTTGTGTCTTCGTCAACCGGCTTGTGGCATATCACAAAACATTCGCGCCTTTAGGTGATCAGCACAAGAAGAAGCACGCCAAACAAGTGGCGTCCATTTTGTGGCACGAGGGTATATCTGGTCGCTCTGCTGCTGACGTTACATCTGCCTTCATCAAGGCAATTTCAATGATGGCTGAGGACGCCATAGACATTGTGATCTGGTGCGACAATTGCTCAGCTCAAAATAAAAACTGGACTTTATTCACGTCAATTACCAGGTACATCAATAGCAATGCAGGTGTCCTACCAAAAACAGTGACATTTAAGTACCTCGAAACGGGTCACACTTTCCTGTCTGCTGATTCATTTCACGGACTGGTGGAAAACAATGTGTGCCGGAGGAAGAATGTCTAAAACTTTCACGATTTTGTGACGGTTGTTCAGACATGTGGTGTTGCTCCAAAAACTGTAGAAATGCAGTATCATGATTTCGTCGAGTGGGACAAACGTGTCAGTGGAGGAAAAACTGTAAAGATACCATACCTTAAGCAAATTCAAGAGGCTCAATTTCGAGCAGGCTCAAAGAGTCTTTTTTTTAAATCATTACACGATGATGACGTTTTTGAAGAGTGTGACTTTCTGATGAAAAAGACCCAAAGAGATATTGATTCTGGTTCGAACATACCACAGATCCGATTAAATCTTAGTAATTTCCATCAATATATATATTTGTATGGTTATAAAACTAGAAATCTGGGTTTTATATTGCATTGGTGGATTTATTGAATCTAAAGTGATTTAGACCTAGTCGTTAAAAAAAATTCCTGGTGGCTAAAAAGACCTGAATTCTGATCTAATTAGACACACGGCTACCAGGACCAGAATCACGGTCTTGGAAGACACTTCCTGAATTCAGTTATTGACTTGAAAAGATAAAATTTTACATTTTGAAATTAAATCTTAATCTACATGCAGTGGAGTGATATATAATAGTTTGATTTCAACACAAGAGATGGACTGGAAATGCGTGGCAACCCCTGTTGTCAAAGCCCAATGAGTCAGCTATACTACAATTTAGACATATAAGTATAAAGATCAAAACACCTGAGGACAATGCTTAAATTGGTCCCAAGTCCCCATCCTCCCACGGTTAATTTTAGAATGAAGTCCAACTTGGAATAGAGCTTTCGTAAATTACGTTAAAGGGGTATCCATCAAAATAATTTCCCATTCCATCATCTAATGTATGACAGTCAACTTGACCAACATCCAGAGATAGATGGCACTGGAGGTATGCCCATTTGTAATGTAGCTTATTTAGTGATCTAGATCTGGTAGTACCTTTTTATTTAAATAATTCATTGTAGATTTCAATAAAATATAAAATCAAACTCTGGAGGGAATCCCCTGGCATTAGTGCAAACTAGTGGCATTAATTTAATTGATGAAAAAAAAACTCTATTAGAAGATACCTTTTGATATCATTTAATAAGTTAGTAAAATAACCAATGGAATTATGCTGTTGAGTTTTAATTTTAAGCATTTCCCCAATCTCATGGCTTTAGGTGCCTCAGAAATTGATATTAGATTGAGAGGCAGGATGCAACAGATTCAAATTCCTTTAGAGACCTTTAAGGACTGAATTTTGTGTATGGAATACAGGCATGATAACCATAAATTTTATACAGAGAGAGAAGAAGTAAACATGTATTTCCTAACCTACCAACCAATTTATATTTGTCTGTTTATAAGTGTAAAATTCCACGTTAATTGATGCATGAGTGTTGTTGTGCTTTAATATCCCTTTTGCTCTTTGAATTAATCTGATGAATTATTGTGCATTTCCAATTATTGCCTCACCAAGGAGATATGTGTACAGCCATGTTGTAAATAATTTTGTTATCATGATAATATGTAGCTTGGACCTTTTAGATACATTTCTCATATCTTGTGTTTAATGTTCATTTCAAGAGCCTTACTGAGCCTTCTTGAACTTTCTTTAATATATTCAAAGCCTGTGGCTATATTTTCACATTAGACAGTGGATCCTCAACTATTGAATTTATTGAATAACTGTTGTAAAAAAACTGCATTTTGCAGAAAATGAGAGGGTCAAAAGAGTGCAAGAAGACTGACCATCTTGAAAAAAAAAAATACTCAAAGCTCTGTCATAGAGCATTTGTAAGCCACCGGGCCATTCCCGCCCCTTCACAAGTGTTTACACTCCTGAAAGTGTTGACTTTAAAAATGTAAAAAAGAAACTGATTTTCATAAATGAGGAAATAAATCAGGGTTAAGGTATGTACTTTGCCATAAAAAATTTTTAACTAAAAAAAAAGAAACTTCACTTCCTGCTTACAACTGAAAACAACCACTCCCTTTTCAGTTTTGACTTTCATTTACCTCATAAGCATGTAAATCCAACACCAGGAAATAAAGCCTAATTTAAATAAAGATATTTATATGCAATATTACTACAATATGATTTTCCATCTATGCAAACTTAGATCAAGTTGAAGTCGACTCTTCACTCTCAAAGTGATGTCTTCATGGGAGTTTAGGAAAGGTACTGGCTTTATTTACAGTGAGGGAGTTTGTCATATTCGACAGTGGTGCACAGTAAGAATGCTTTGGTAATGATTCTGGAATCAACTGCTTTGTGGGGGAACCATAAAATGTCATATCAGTGTTTAGAGCTTTGAGCCTCAGCTTAGTTCATTTATTGCTCTTAATATCTCTCAGTTGGGCCTAAATTCTTTCTTTGCCTAAGTTATTCCTTTTGGACTTTATTAGTCCATACAGATTGAGGCTGTGATAAGATGATTAAAAACTAGAGTGTCCCTTCGACTAAAACACACCATTATCTACACACTAATAGAACTAGCGTTTTTTGTTTTTTTTTTTGTTTGCTCTCTCATTGTTACAGTTTATTGCTCACAAGCAAAAATTTTCTTTTCCAAAGATAAAATTTAACGTATGTCGGATGCATGAGAAATCTTTGAAGGTTTTGTGAAGAAACACTAGTATTGCAGTTATCGGCCCAACTCACTTTAAGCTTTATAATTGTATTTTTCTTAATGAATTTGATATGCTTAACACGAATATATGAAGGTTTTGTTCGTCGCAAATAAATACTTTTCAAGATATAGGCTAAGCATTTTTATCTATTAAACTACAAGTTTCGAATTCGTTCAAAAACATTCAGTTGTGAAGCCTAACGTGAGTTGGGCTGATATCTGCAAATTAACTGAAAAAAAAAAAATTTTTATTACATGGTTTCGTTAAATTTACTCGATACAGTGGTTTAGTAAGAATAATAGCCTTTATTTGTTGGCAACAGCTTGTAAACGTTATAGATCTAGATCAATACGATATGGAATTCAAATCTAAATCTAGGCTTAGAATTTAGGCATATAACACGTTATAGCATTTATGATTATAAACTGGTTTAGAGAAAGAGGAGTAATCCTTTTCTTACCAGTAATGCCTTTATTTCTTTGAGAAAATGTAGCAAAACGTAATCAGAGACAAAAGGAATTTGATCTATAGTCTAGATCTAGTTTTGACCAAAGCTGGATTTTAAAAAGTATGAGTATCTGATACTAAATCAGATTAGTGACACTGATATCTGACTAGAATAGCGTAGATTTCTGTGTTTCAATAGTTCTGCCAATAATGGCTCAACTTGATTGTTCAGAATTTCCTTGTTTCATGTTATTTCTCGGTCTTGTATTTGGATTTATATTTTTGGGGAAGTGACTATGAGAACCCTCGTTTATACGATTTTTAAAATTTCTAATTCAAAAGAATGCCCATGTTGATCCTTTGCATAGAGACACTATTGAAAGGTCTCTTGTCAACTAAAGTAGGGAAAGTTTTGCAATCGTATTGATTCCGGTGCAGCGTGGCTGAACCATGTGAGTAAGATATTTGATACTAAACGCATATACATATATATATATATATACATATATATATATATATATATATATATATATATAATTTTTATTCTTTCGTTATAAACATTTAAAGTAAGCCTACATAAATTATCTTACTGGTTTGTCTTTATATTACTTTAGTTTAAAGAATAAAATTAGTCGTTCTTATGCATTCATAAAAGCATAGAAATATTCGAGGTTGTAGAGTGTGCGTATTTAAAGGGAATCTTAACCATAGTCTAAAAAAAATTTAAGACTCGTTCTTTAAAAAAAATATAAAAAAGGTGATCAGGATAATTATTCTTTTTAGACATTTAAATATGATGTCTCCCTTCCTCCTCCTCTCTCTCTCTCTCTCTCTCTCTCTCTCCCCTTTCTCTCTCTCACTCTCTCTCCCCCTCCCTCCTATCTCTCTCTGACTCTCTCTCCCCCTCCCTCCTATCTCTCTCTCTCCTTTCTCTCTCTCACTCACTCTTTCTCTCTCTCTCCCTCTCTCTCTCTCTCCCCCCTCTTCTCTCTCTTTCTCTCTTAAAATCAATTTTTGATAGATTTTTTTGGTCAAATAAAGCACCACATCGTGTTCCCAACCATCAGTCTAGCCTTTCTTTGACCCTTTGCAATATAAAAAAAAACATTTTATTTTTTTACGACCATTTCTACATTCGATTCTCGCCTTTCTCGAGCACCTTCGACAGTTTAGCTCTATTTCTGTATTGTGAAGTACTCTAAAAAGGTCAAGGTGGTTCCTTAGTATAAAAATAGAGCGGATAAAGAAGTAGTCTGCAATTGAAATGAGATAGTTACAAAATGCTAGTGGTGCTGTTGGTCATGAATTATGCCTTTGATGATAAAAATCGAAGAAGTCGCTTCTGTCTTGAGGACATTGTCTAATTCTAAAAAAAAATACTTCATAAAATCAAACCTAGGTTGAATGATTTTCTACTTGGAAGGCAATTAAAAAACAAAAAAAAAAAAAAATAGAAATTTGGAACACCTGTTAAGATTAGATTTGAAACTTACTTACTTTAAATCGAAGTTCTTCATTCAATGAAAAAAAAAAACCAACGAAATGTTAACTATAAATTGGTGAGTCACATTTGCGCCATGTTTATTATTAAATACATATTAAGCATGGGAAACAGTTTGCCTGGTGTAAACATGGCTTCGGTACCGCAAAGTAAAGGTCTGTTCTATGAGCAGCAAGGAAAAAACAAGTTTTATCGTTCACTCAGGAATGCAGAAAAAAGACGGGGTGTTGTTTAGCAGTGCCTTGTCCAATATTAATTGCAGAATAAATATCACCATGTAGATGTGTCAAGTGGGTTCCTTTTTTATAACATCTAGTGAAGAAGTATTATGAAGAAGTCTTAACAGAAGCACAAACCACAAGACAATTAATGGCCAAAATACGAAAAAGACAAGCAAAATTTGTTGGCCATGTCATAAGAAGAAACCAACTAGAACATTTGGTAACAACAGGAAAATTTGATGGAAAGAGAGGCAGAGGAAGACCAAGAGAAAAGATGTTGGACAGCCTGGCGGACTGGATGAACATTGGAAAACCATCCGAGATGATCAGAGAGATGAGCTGTAGAGTTGGTTGGAGGTCCTTGGTCGCCCACTCCAGCCGGCATGGCACCTGAAGAAGAAGAAGTGTATTATAAACCATAAACATTAAGCAAACCAAAGCATGACATTCATATTAAAATACTTTTATCGGTGACCATAAGGAGATATGCTTTTATTGATCGATTATATATGACATGTTTAAAATCAACAAACTTCTTTATAACTCAGTTATACTCTGAGTGTCATCCAACTTTAATTTAAAAAAAAAAAATGCTCCGCGTGGAAAACCCTGTGTTCAGCCTCTTCAAGAGAGATTTGATGACGCTCACAGCACACAAATCACTTGTGAAGACTCTTGTAAAGGTGAAAATTATATTTCGGCATTGTTAAAAACAACGTCAAATGTCAGTAAAATTACCAAAGAGAGATTAGAGATGGTCCTATATAATAGCGGGCGGTTGTTCAGGTGATTTTTATTATACATGCTATTTCAAAGAGTGTCATAAACACAATGCACGTTTGCACACTTCCTCTTTGACCAGTCGGGAGTTCAAGGTCACGCATGTTTGTAAACTACTAAGTTGTGCCCACCGGTAGGCTCAGACTAGGAATGATTTTGTAAGCAACCTTTACATGTACTCTATTTTCAACGGGCTAATGGTAGAGATCAACTTTATCAAACTATAATGTGAGATTGAACATAATTCCAAGGATTTCATTATTATAAGTGTTATCATGAGATCCCAAATGTGAATTTGTTAACTTTTGACAGTTTTGATTATTTTTACGACCTTCACTGAGTTAATTTGATAGCATTGACCTGAACTTTAGGTCTAGATCTGTCTGCATCTTGAAACAAGTGTTAGTCAGTGGATCTATAAGTTTAACTTAAAACCAAGTAGATCTGGACACGGAATGTAGGTCTAGATCTAAATCTATTGCTAGAATTTAAACCTATACCTTTTTTTTTATTTTAAAAAGTTCAGAGTATGTGACTTGGACGAGAAAAGGCCCTATCTGTAGTAAGATTACTAAACTTCAGTGCAAAAATTGATATCTGAAATGGACTTAAAATACTATCACTATCAGTATGGAATACATGTAAACTGTATTGCTATCGGGCATTTGGATAGAGATTGTAACTAATTATGAATCTTTGGACTTGATGTATACATAAGTTTCATTGTAAGTAATGTAACAGCTTGTTCATTAGATCATAAATGTTTCTTATTTTTTTTTACTTCATTTGTGCATCTTTTTAAGTTTTAGTTTGAAATTAGTAGTAGCACTTAGACCACTGAAATAACTAGCATGCAATAGTTCTGGGGAAGACGCAGTGGGATTTTACATGTCCGAATTTTAGAACTAAGTTTGTAGAAACATATATATATATATTATTAATGGATTTTTTCCACTAAGATAGAACACTTTATAATGTTTTCATAGGACAAATTATGGCACTTTTTTAGTGTACATAGTTAAAAATAAACCTCAGTCATGTGTTGTACACGCCCTGATATACTAGCTTCGTTGACCAAAGATTATTGAAGTCCATAGATTTTCAATGTGTTCAGATAATTTTGAACTCTTCTTAATCAAAGTTTTCAAACTCATTGAGTAAGTCCTAAATGAAAAATTTTACCCAGATCTTATTGATTTGACTGCTTCTATGAGATAATCAATATTTTAGCAAAACTTATGGCACAGTGTTTGCCATCAACATTTCTTGGCTCATCATAAATGGTATAGACATATATACATTCCACTAAGGTTTTTTGGGATTGAAAAATAGACTTTGAATTTACCAAAAGTCAAAATAGCAGGATATAATTAAGGAGTTGGAAAAAAATCTTCCTTGTCTAAAAAGAAAAGAGCTGTAAAGTTCCCTTCATTTTTTTCTTCAGGCAAAGTAGAACTATAAGGAAGCTGTGAAAAGAGCTGTTTGTTGGTGGTATTTTTTTCACTAAAAAAGGCAGCACTCATCACAAAATAAAAATTAGTTCTACTTTGAGTTTGAATATTATTTCAGTTGTGAGCACGCGTCACTCCCTTCCTCTCAGAATCAAGAAATGATCCATATGAGTCCTGCAGAGACTAGACGAAGCTGAAGACTCTATTAATTTTTACGTAACGGGACTCGGGTGTCAGTTTGTCAGGGCTAGGGCGTGTGTGTTAAGTACGCTTATAAATGGTTTTGATATCTATCCTTTCATTTGTAAACATGATCCAGATATATATCTCCGCCTATCTATTTTACCAAGAATGTAGATATCTTTATAATATCTAAATACAGAATCAAGATTAGATCTAGATCTTAAATCCTTTTGAAATTCTAAGCCTACAAGTAAAATTGAGATCTATCCAGATCTTAACATTTTGATTTGGCGCTAGCTGCTGTTGATATCTAGGCCCTAGATCTAGAATCTGTGTCAAAGCAATCTTTTTACTAGATTCTTTACTTAGATCTTACACTACAAAATATAGATCTAGTCCTGACGGTTTTAAAACTGCAGAAGCAGTGAAGCAGATCAATCTAAGTAAACACTGTTAATTTATTAATCATCATTCAGCTGCTACAAACTATACAGGTCAGATTGCCATCTATCAGCAGCAGTGAATATAAGGACTGTCAATATGGTTTTGTTTTCTTCTAAGAGAAAAGGAAACAATTGCTAATGCCTAGAAGCTTAATCTCTGTTGCAACATCCTAAATAATCCATCAGTTGGCTTTTTGTGCGTGGGTCTAGTTTGGACATGGCTCAATATCCATTTCATTGGGATGTATCAACACTGTTTTTAGCAATCATCGTTTTGTGTGAAATTGCTTGGCCATTATAGGTCAAGTTCAACTGTATTGCATATAAAAAAATGGGTACACTTTACTTAATTAGTGAATTATTTATCTATTTGGGGACAAATGGCTGTAAAAGTTTGGTCCAAGCGATAAGTAGTGTAAGTCAATAGATAGTTCAGGCCATGTTTTTAACTCTCAAATCTTTCAAAAATTGTTTTGGACAATTTGCTCAGGAAAATACCGCAAGTTTGTCTTAATAATAAATTTAATTCTTTAATGTTCTTTTGTAAATAGGCTAATGTTATGCAAGCCCTTGAGAGTTACCATCTGCCCAACCTGAAGGAAGCGGGTAGCTTGTGAAATTTTTTTTTTAAATACCATTTTAAAAATGTAATGGTTTGGCAGCACCAAACAATCAATTATCAAACAATATCCTTTGCCATTGTTATCTTTCTAACTTAGGTTTGTTTTATTTTGTTCCTTTTTTTTTTGTGAACATTTTTTCAACAACTCCTATAAAGACTTCATGAAGAGAGACTTTTTGAAAAACACTTATATTCCTCTCTTCATGCATCAACTAAGAACTTATTACTGTGCTGTGATATAATTACAACAAAAACTTGGGAATCTGTATCCAGTGGGAGGTTTGATTTTGTTTTCAGGTCAAAAACATCATAAAAAACTGATTATGTTACTTGCTTTTATGGCGTGATTATTTTCTCACTATCAGAAGATCTTGAAATTGGTTTATTGTCAACGCTTTCCATCTTATTCCTATTTTTTGTGACAAACATGTGCAGGAAAAAGAAATCAATATTCATATATTATGACTGTATCTCATAACAATGATTGCTTATTCATGAAGGTTACAACACATCCTTGTTTCATGATTCATTTATTTTTCTTTCGCCCTGAAATTGGACAAGTAGCTGTCTTAAGCCAAAATCATGAATCTTTGTATGATAGTCTTCAATTCTCAGGTATTTTCAGTATATCATAGATGGAATGAACTTTTTTATAGTTTTTTTTCAAGATTTATGCTACCAAAGGATATGAAATAACAGTGTCTTTCAATTATTCAAGACATTGAAAATTTCTCTTTTGACCTCTCTCTCTCTCTCTCTCTCTGTTTCTGTCTGTCTGTCTGTCTCTCTCTCTCTCTCTCTCTCTCTCTCTCTCTCTCTCTCTCTCTCTATCCCTCTCTCTCTCCCTCTGTCATGTCTCTCTCTTTATCTTTCTCTGTTTCTCTATTTCTTTCTGTCTCTCTCTTTCTCTCTCTTTCTGTCTGTCTGTCTGTCTCTCTCTCTCTCTCTCTCTCTCTCTCTCTCTCTCTCTCTCTCTCTCTCTCTCTCTCTCTCTCTCTCTCTCAAGATTGGCTCAATTTCTAAAACAACTTAAATTCACTGGACGTGATCTTACTAAAATTATGCTAGATGTTTGTTTTACAATTGCTAAGTCATTTTTTTCTTTTAATTGTTTCAGATTAACAAATTAAGTACGTCATCATTATGTCTAGAAGAAATGATCTTGTTGGCTTTTTCCGAGGATTGCAACAAATCTCTAGAGCTGCTGTTGACCATAAAGGAGGAGAGCTGTACAAGACTTGGCAAAATTCAAGTCTGAGAGATTTGACAAAGGAAGCAGGTTTAAAGTTGGAATCTAAGCTAGGAAATGCCAAAAATATCAAATCTCAGTCTTTGCAAGTAAGTGGACAAACTCGTGTTAACTTTTAGATACAGAGGTGTTTCCCATAACAGCGTAACTTTTAAAGACTTTTATGAATTAAGTAGATTAGCACTTTTTAAAGTTTTTTTGATATATGTTTTTTTTCATAGGCACGTTACAAATTATAGTTGTAGTCAATTACAATTTTAAGGTAAACACTGCAATCATGTATGAAGAAAAGTTGGTAGTCAAAGATGTACATTTGCCCTGAGTTATAAAATAATAAACACAACCAAACAAGATCCTTGGTTATGATAAGATTTTTTTTTTGTTTGCTATTGCGCATGGACTTGAAAATAATTTTTGTACTTTGTCAGACAACTCTTGAGAACACAGCTTCTCATGTGACAGATACTTTGAATAATGTGAAAGCTCAGGCAGATGTATTGGCAACTACAATTGGCAAAAAGTGGCCCAGCAAATCCTCATCACTTGATCACCCTGAGGAGTTCCAACCTTTTGATTCTGCTGATGTGGGCCTTTCAGAGGATCAAGTAATACAGTCTACATTTGCCTCAACTTCTACTCATCTCGGTCAGTTTTTGCAAAGCGTTAAAGAATCAAAAAATCATGTTTATTTATGATAAAACTGAAAAAAAGTGTGGAAAATCACTCAAGTTCAGAACCAAAAATATCCATTCTTGTTGCATTTTATAAATAAATGTTAAATTTCTTGTTTCTATTATATGAAAGTGGTGGACTTCAGAAACTTTTGCTTGCTTCAAACTTATTTTTTTACAATCTTTACCTCCACCTAGGTCTTAGTCAAAAAAGATTTTTTAAATAATGTATTTCAGTTTTCTGCACTGCTGCCATAGGTATATTATTTAAATTAGTACTCAAATGTACCTACAAAGCACTTATTTTATCATTGATGGTTGGAGCAGACAGTATCCACATAATTCAACACTAGCATCTGGTAGGGCAGAACATGCTAATTTCATTTTCATTTTAATTTCAGATATCTCGGAACCATCATCAAACCTACGGCAACCTCTCAAAGAAAAAAGAGACCAAACAATTGAAAAATCTAATGCCAAAAATTTTTTTCAAGCTGCTACGTTACCTCTCAAGACTTCTGAGATAGCATCAACAACTACCTCCATGGCCACAGCAGCAGCCACATCAGTAGGCGAGGCCTTCAATCATTCAGCTTCAACTGCTGCATCTACAGCTGCATCAATGGCCTCAGCAACTAACAACTCCTTGGGCAAAACATTTGAAACAACTACTGGGACTATTGGTGAGTAACTTCTCTGTCAGTACGTATTTTAGTATGTTTATATATGATTCTCTTTTTTTTTTCTTTATCATTCTGTGAAATTGATTTTTCAAAAGTAGAATTATTGAAGAATTTGTTAGTAATTTTATTATTTTTGTTTTTGTTTTTAAAAGGTAAACAAACTTTTTTTAAAAAACGACATTCATACAGTTTGCAACTGAAAATGTTTGATCTAAATGAATGTTGAACAGGAAAAATTCCTTATGTTTTCTTTTTCCACATTTTGTCTAGTTATATCTCATTATTAGTGAATTTTTGTTTTGCCAGACTCAAAGACCAAGCCTATGGAATCCAATCCACTTGAATCTGCTGCCAAATCAACTCTTAACTCAGTCAAAGTTAAACTTGGAGATGCACCTATAAAACCAAGGGCATTCAAGCCCATGACACAAAAAGTATGTACTTAATTTGTGTGTGTGTGTGTGTGTGTTTGAGACAGGAGAGAAAGGGGAGGGACTTTTTGTTTACCATAAAATGATTTTGGGAAAATTTGTATCCATTGCTTACCTTATATTAATTCAATAATTAAAGTTAAGTTTTCACTATTCCTAGTGAGCAATACTTGTAGATGTATTTTGCATATGAGAAAACTGATAACTTGTAAATTCAGAGATACTGAAATTCAGCACATTTGCTGTGCTTTGCAATGTCATACAGGCACTTATTTAAGGAAAGTTTTAGATTTTAAGATTTTTTTAGATGCCCTTGGCCCTTGTTCATTTATCATGTAAAAGTTCTATCACATTATTGTGAAATTGTTTTGACACCAACAAAAGGGATAAAATTGTTTGTAATTTTTGTAATATTAGGCCTGCTCACTGCACCGAATTAAATTTTTCAAAAAGATTTTCCCTGAACTTATCTTGTCTTGTAAGAAGTTTAACATTACCTAAGTTTCCTGAGGAATCTTATACGACGGCAAGACAAATACAGTCCATATCTTAATTTATTTTATAAAATTCTGCTTGCACTCCATTCTTTTTTGTCTCATCATTTTTTCTAGTTTTTGAAAGGTAGAAAATGTGTGATGGATCTACAAGAATTGACATTGACAAAGATACTTTTCTCAATTCTCATAGATTCATACATGTCTTGAGGATTATTTAATGAGCTCATCAAATCAAGTAGTGCAGAGTCACAGGCTTTAACTGATAAGAATATTGCAGAATTTTGTCGGATACAATCTTTCTGTGCTTGCCCAAAGTGACAATGCTGCATAAATGAAGAGACCTAGATTAACCTCTATTATTATCTTGCTTTTTTCACCAATTCCCTCAAAGCTGAAGGGTTCTCCATCTAAAATGCATTTGTTGCATCTCCTCATGCAGTTTCTGGTTTCTTGCATAATAATAATATTGCTTGTCAGATGACTAAGAAGATAAGACAAAAAGTATGAATGAAATGCTGGCTCCATGCTAGTGATGAATAAAATGCTTTATGAACAAAAGATATTACTCATAATTAGAGTTCACTCTTCATATATTGAAAATAATTTACTAGAAATGATTTTGTTGGAGCACAAAATTTCTCTTTTGTCTCATGACTGTTTCAATGCCACATGAGCTCTGACACTTAGGGCATTGGGATTAATTGGATAAGTTTTTGTCTTGCCTTTTATTACAAAATATCACCTAATTTTTAAAGAGGTGTGATAATTTGACCCAACTCTAGCATAAGTCAGTTACTTTTTGCAGTAACAATGATTTCTCTTTCAGTTAAGTGAGAGGGCACAAGAGAGACGAGTACCTGCATCCAGGATAAGCCGATTGATGAGCTATGGAGGTAACAGGCTTGTTTTTTTTTCTTTGGTTGGTGCAATACGTTTATTAGAAGTGAGAATATGAAAATTGTTTCACAGATATGTATTTTATAATTCGTTTTGAAGTTTTATCTGGTTCTCTTTACCTATAAAATGGTCGGAAACCTCTGATTTGAGTAACAGATCACATCATTTCATAGACATTGTTTTTATATGGCCATGAAGAGCAAAACATATAGATAGAACATTTTTATGATGCTGTTTGATTGTATTTTTGTCTTCGTGCACAGGGCTCGCTGCTGGCCTGAGTATGGGGGCCCTGGCTGAGGTAACAAAACGCTCATTGGGACTTAAAGAGGAAGGTATGGTTATGTCAGAAAAAGTTGTAAGAGTTTTAAGGGAATTCTTTTATTAACAATTATTTGTTAATGCAAAAATAATGATTTTAAGAGACTTATGCTGAGAACTGCATGTGTTTACGCCGTTCAAGAGTCAAGAGAATTATTTTTTTAAGTCTTTTAAGATTACCTGGGTTTGTGTTTCTCATCTGTAGACTCATCGTATGTTCCCGAACTCAAATTTTGTGAACAAACAAGTATATAGAAAGAGATATCTTGTACGCATGTAGTTTCTCTGTTCTTGGAAACTTGGAAACCATCATTTGTTAGGAAATACGAGTTAGCAAGGATTTTAGAAAAAGGTTCTATTTTTTCAATTTTCTTTCATTCATTTTGCTAAAATTTCGGCATTTTTGGAATTTTTGGAATGTCAGAAATAAATTCCACAAATTATTTTTGTATTATTATCTTTCCTTAAAACAATTATGTTTTACAACATTTAAAGTATGCTTCATTAATAAAAATTGTCTTCGAATAGCTCAGGGACCTGGCAAGCTGGACACCAATCCATTTTTGACAGAGGCAAATGCAGAAAGAATAGTCAATACTCTTTGTAGAGTGAGAGGAGCAGCTCTCAAACTAGGCCAGATTATCAGTATTCAAGGCAAGTAGAATCCGTCTTATGGAGATTTGTTTTTGTAAAGTGTGTAGCTTACGACCCTGTCTCATAAAGGGGTCTAAACATTCTTTGGTCAGTGGAATTAAGAAAGGCCCATCCTCGTTTGTCAAATAAACATTTTGGTTACAAACAAAACATCAGAAGGTGAGGACAAAGTAGAAGTATTGAAGTTGCCTCTGTAAATTTTAAATAACTGTTGCATCTTTCATATTGCTTGACATGTTTTTAAGAAAGTTATGAAGAAGATAAGGTCTTTGAAAAATCTGGTCATAGAAGTATTTTAATACTGAATTTTGTGTTTATGAAAAAGCTTTTGTACAGTTTTATAGTATGGGCTCATGTACTAGATTGTATATGATGTATGTAAGCCATTTATGTTAAGTCTAAGTCTCTCAGTGTCCTATACGAGCAATTTGTAACTTTTTGCAAACTGCAAACTTCCATTTTGCAGGTTATGAGATCATGAGGTTAAATGTTTTTACACCTTTTCAAGTTCAATCCTTTGATTACATTTTGACTGAAAACAGGGAAGAAACAGTAATAAATATAGAGCTTGTATTCTATTGATATGCATTATAGTTTTCAATAGGACTGCTTGATTGATATTCAATATAGCTTTCAATAGGACTGCTTGATAATTTTTGTTTCTAATTATGCTTGTTCAATCATAAATCTAAGGAGGAAAAACACCGAGAGTTATTAATGTAGACAAAAATAAAACGATTTTATTGTGAAGGGATTTTGTCAATTTTATAACTTAATGTTATAAATTTGTCAATTTTATAACTTAATGTTAATTGCCCGCAGAAGCAAAAAAACTGCAGTGATTTTTATAATACTTTGGTTTTTAATTGGAATACACACATTTAATAGGGTTCTCTCAATATGTTGAAAATTGACATAACTTGTAGAATCATGGATCAAATTTTTGTACTCTTTTACATTAAAGTATGCTGAAGCTATTTAAAACTTTAAAAGAACATTTTTACTTTTAGAAAATGGTTTTTCATTTATATCTTCAGCTTTTTGGTACTCTCCTAAACTGTCTTTTCTAGTAATTCCAGTCTTAGGCTGAAAAAGAAAACTTCACCAACCATCACATCTTGCCACAACCTAAGGGGTCCTAATGCTATCTTATCATATAAGCAGCATAAATGTTAATCTGCAATGCTATAGTATCAATTAGTTTGTCAGTGATCAATAACTGGAAAAATCTAAAGGCTTGAAAACATCAGGCATATCATCATTCAGGGTAGAGAAATCAATAAAAACTTAAGTCAAAGGAGATGCAGTTCCGTTTATTTCTAACTCATTACTTTTGGCTTGGGCTAAGGAAAATGAATGCCTTGCATTAATTCTTTCAACACAATTTTTTCTTACCAGTAAATTCACACTTAGTTGGTCAGCAACAGGGAAAAAATATCTGCCAAGATTTGGGAACAGCCAGTGCAAAATGCAGATTTAGATCAAGTCTTGATCAAAACATTCCCGAAAGCTTTGGTTGTTTTCTTTTGTAATTTACTATCCATATGCCAGAATCAAGCTGGCAGACACTTAACAAAAAAACAGAAGTTTAATTACTCATCATTTTGTTGCAGTCAGAATTTGTGCAGGTTTTTTTCAAAAGACAGAACACTCTAACAAATGGCATTGCATGGTAACCAAGAAAGGAATCCTAAAGTCATGACAGCCATTATAAGAGTTAAGCTCCCTCTGAGTCTGAGTGGTAAATCAGTTAACACAACAGCTATCAAGGCTAATATAGAATTATAAGAGCTGGAATTTTAGTAATGTAGTTCAATATTAACATCAGAATTGTGGTTGCCTCCACCAAATTTTGAACAGGTTTCCCAACACATTTGAATGCAATTGCAAGGTGCAGGAAAGCTAGGTTGAACTTGTACAAAATTAAAATGATCCAAACATTAACAAAAGTATTGAAGTCATGCACCACACCACCACTGTATATAAAAAAAATTGAATTGATTTTGTGCTCGGTATGGATACAAAGAATAAGAATATTTTTTCTAGAGGTGACAATAGTATTTTTCTTTCCTACTTTCAGATAACGCTTTCATCAATCCTCAGTTGCAATCAATATTTGAGCGTGTGAGACAAAGTGCAGATTTTATGCCTGCATGGCAAATGAAGGTATAGTTTATTTTTGTCATGTTTCAAATCATTTTAACCAGTTTATAATTTTCTAACTGTGATATGATTAAATGAACACATTCTTTGCATTTGCTTAATGGACTGGCCAATTTTTACATTGAAGGCAGCTGATTCCTGAAATATTGTTGCATTGTGTCAGATTCTGTGGTGATGGACACACTAGAACAGGGATAACGGTCTGTTTTTTCCAACATATCAATTGGTGTATAGAATGTAGCTCTGTTATATCTTATAATTTTTTATACGTATCCCATGTGGAGCAAATGTATTGTTGTCCTCCAATGGATCCCATCACACTATGACCTGTACAAGAGTGAATGACATAGTGGATGACCTGGCTAGAGAGTTTTCAAACTATTTTAAATATGACAACAACATTCAAAGAGGCCAAAACCATAATTAAAACTCGTCAAAAGAAATGATGGTTTTATTCAATCAAATAAAGCTACAGGAATGTTAAAGTAAAATATAATTTTTTTCCCTTTAGAGAGCCATGGCAAAAGATCTTGGGCCAGACTGGAGAGACAAGCTGGATGAGTTTGATGAGAAACCATTTGCTGCAGCTTCCATAGGGCAGGTCCACAAGGGAAAACTTCATAACGGCATGGAAGTTGCATTAAAAATACAGGTTTGTCAATGATTTGGTTTTTTTTTGAACAATGTTAAATATGATTTGCCAGAAATGTTATTATTTTTAAACAAAGTAATATTTTTATAGGAAAGTTTGGATTCTTTATTGAGCAATAATTGTGGGATGATTGTTTGTTCCTCAAAGTTTTGATTCTTTATTTCATGCATCAGACCAGTTAAATATTTTTAAGTGACATTTTTTCCTGTATGTATTTTATGTTGTTTTTTCTTTGAAAAAAACATTTCAAGTATAGATGAATAGTGACCCTTTAACTTTTTTTTTCAGTATCCTGGAGTCGGAGACAGTATTGACTCTGACATCAACAACTTGATGACAGTAATGAATGTAAGCAACATCCTGCCAGAAGGTAGGTGTACTACCAGATTTGGAAAAAAAGATTTCTAAGTACTGTTTCTTGCTTAAACTGGAGCTCCAGGGAGCTTAGTGATAAAGAGTTCTACTGATAAGCAGGAGATTGTAGGTTTGATTTCTGATTGTGCAATTTGGTGGTGTTCACTGATTAGTCTCCTATGTTTCCCAAAGAATCTATTTGGAGACAACAGCTTTCCATCAAACTGGGGATGGGGTTGGTTAGATGGGATCCAATTTTACCTTGAACAAATTCAGATTTTGGTCGGTACCCAACTGTTTGAAAACAGAGAGCTATATGTTTTATAAAACTTAACAGAAAGCTGTTCTGCTGCAAAGTATTTCTAAGTTCAAAAACATTTGTTAATTCTTTTCAATTCAATTCTGTGTGTTAAAAGGTTCTCATGAACTCATAACAAGCGTATAAATTCCAGCATTCAATGAGCCAAGCACCCTAAGCCCAGAACATGATTTCATATGGCTCATAACACACTGCGTGCAGGTAACGTTATTTTAGTTAGCGGGCGCCGGACCGTGTCATTGACCTGACCCAGTAAACCCAAGATCAGATCAGGTTACATCAGGCAGCTCAACTGCAAGCATGGTTTTATCGCGTTTATACCCCGTCTTTCATTTAATCGCTAAACAAGATAATATTAATATTTTCTCTAGTTATTTTACATTGAACAAATACAAAAGATGCGAATAATAGACAAGCAACAGCGAAAATAATAGCTTCAATAGTCTTTATGTGATCGAAGAATGAAAATAGGTGGTTTTAGAAATGTTTAAAAAAAAAAAGGTATGATTTTAAAGTAAAAAATAATCAAAACCGATCGATAATTTTTTTTCATATTCACACATAAGAATCAATAGGTAAGGGTGGTTCTACTCACCAAATTTTATAGCGTTGGGATAAGAACTTTTTACATTAGAGCTGATTGTTCCTATTTATATCCGTAAAAGTCTGCTAGTTTCTATATCACTCTATGGTGTAAATGTTGACGTAATTGTTTCTTGTGCAGCAACATGCATAATTTTTTTAATCCAATTTTTGTAAAATAAACAATGAAGAATAAATATAAATTATAAAGTACATTATCATCACAGAGGAGATTATATCACAGTTATTATTTTATCATCGGAGAGCAGGGGCGATTTGAAGAAGATGTGCTTCTAAAATGTGATGTAGTTTTTTTAGATCGTTTGTTATTCCATGTGCGCGGTGTTTTTCTATGTTTCCTATCATTTGGTGGCTGTTTTCTGTCCCCTGCTCTCCGAGAAGGCCTAGTCCGAACTTGTGTATTTTAATGTATGGGATGCAGTGTTGTTCAAGTAAATGTTGTTTTGGAATGACTTTGTGAGGAAACATGCGTCTGTAGATTGCCATGTAGGTGTCTATTGTTGCTTGTATTTCTGATAGAGAGCTGCGATCTATCGGTTTTGTGTGAGATAAAGCGTTATGTACTGCACTGAAGGCGTTGTTGAGGTCGTTGAATGTTATTTGAATGATGGTGGCTTTATCAACAAGGAATGGGTTGTTTGTTAGTGTTTTTGTTTGATTGACGAGGGTCTCTGTAAGGTCTGTATATACTTTTGCTTGAAGGTATTTGTGGCAGTGATTACCTACAAAAGATCTGCTGTGATAGGCCTGAGGTGTTATTCTATGTTTGTTGAGTACTGTGTCTAATGCAGAAGTGACTGGACCTGATCTTGGTGTGAGGGCTTTGTGTGGAAAGGAAGAAAGAGTTTGCTCTATTTCATGTATATTTTGCGCATGTTTGTCAATGTCAGATTGTGTTTCACTAAAAATTAAACAGCCCTCCTCGAATTGCAATTTGTTTTCTAAGTCTTGAACCTGACGCCAGTTTGAGCCATATTTCTTCAAACTTTGCCCTATTGACGTCAGGTGCTCGTTTCTTTGTGTAGCTATTTCTGTGTCTAAACTGTGTGCAGCATCCTCTAACAATTTGTGGTGTTTCAAAACAATGCCTAATAAAATATGAAGGTAAGGAGGGCTGACGTTATCTAACTCTATGTTTAAAAGGGGTGTATGTAGAGCATTGTAAAATTTAGAAACTTCTTTCTTCACAGAAGAATCTGCGACAAAAGCAGAATTATCGGCGAGTAAGCTTTCCAGTGATCTTTGCTGACACTGACCACTGGGTTCATGCATATCTCGTCGTGGCATCAGGCACCACAGGCATGGATAAGTACCCTGAGGGCCTGAGAGGCCATACATCTTGCACAAAAATTCGTAGTCACCATTAAGGAAAACTTTCAGTTTTTTGTTTTTCCAAGAATGGGACTGAAGTGCTTTGAGATCACTAGCCAAGCCACCTGCCATAAACCTAACCATGTTGTCATGTGTGTCGCGAACTGATGCAATGGCTATAACAACTGTATTATTGCGTGCGTTTGGTTTCATTGTGTTAGCTATCTGCAGTGTAAATTTTAAAGAATTTTTTCCGTGATCCCCCCCAATTTTTACTCAAATCTCATCTTGAGGAATAGACCCCTCCCGCCATGTGAGTAAGTTTTGTTCATCATATGAATCTAGCAAGCTGTCCACAAACCTAGGTAAATCCCTTATCCTACCATACGGCACCTCATACTCTGTTGTATCTTCTTTAGCAAATAATCTTTTTTCTACCTGAACAAAATCGGAGATTATCTCCCTAGAAAGTTCCCGGACTGATTTTTCATTCTCTACACGTATCCCTACCTGTTTCAGCAAATTAGCATGTTTTCTACCCTGTCTCCAACTTAAACCCAGTTTCTCTTTCATTGCGAGTGTGTGAAGGCGTGAAACTTTAAATTTTTGTTTGACTGAAGCCTTTGTTGTGATGTCTTGTCTACGATGTACTGGAATTCTCTTTAATTCTGAAGCTAGTTGTGTGTCTGCTGAGCTGTGTGAGTCTCCCGCTACAAATGTCCTAAGTGAGTGTAAAAGTTTAGCTCTTTTTCTCTTTGTCGGTGTTCTAACTGACTGTGTGCTTTTTCTTGGGATCACTACTCTTTGTAGTGGCATGGGCTGGCCTGATGTCTTGCAAAATATTGTTTGTTTTTTGGGATCTGTGTTCAGTTTTCTTTTAACTAGATGTGTAGTGAGGTGTTCTTCTTCTTTTGATAATGGGGTGTCTTGCGAGAGGCTAAGTGACTGGCTAAATGTGATCTCGTTTTTCACCATTGGGGATGTGGAACTATCTTTAGTCTGTGTATATTTGATTGGTGTTGATTCAACAACAGGGAGAAAAGGAAGTTGGCATGTAGTGTTCGTGTTTGAAGAAAGGCTAGTGCATGTTGCACAGGCAGTTTGATCATTGCATGTATTGCATGTGTTTGTTTCATCTGTTAAAAATGTGCTCATGTCAGGATTGTAGGTGAATGTTGCATGTGACTGGCTTGTTTCTATGTCATAATTTTGTGTATCTGAAATGTTCGGGCCTTCATCTTCTATGCTGATGCTAATGTTCGTGTTGATGTTGGTGTCGACGTTGGTGATGATGTTGGAGCTGCTGCTGGTACTAGCGCTTGGTTGGTCCTGGTGATCGTGGATCGAGTTGGCTGTACTTGTAGTTTCTGGCTGTTGATAAGTTTGTCTATTCAATGTTGTTTTATGCTTGATGCAGCCACCAGCAAGGCTGTGGCGGTGACTGCATAACGTGCACTCTTCCGTTAAAGTCTCTCTAAACGAGCACCATTTGTTTTTGTGTATA
Organism: Elysia crispata; assembly: GCA_033675545.1. Lineage (NCBI taxonomy): Eukaryota > Metazoa > Mollusca > Gastropoda > Plakobranchidae > Elysia > Elysia crispata. Next base: position 131,984 of record JAWDGP010001872.1, read on the forward strand.
TTAAAAATTTCCTGTGCTCTTGTTAGAACGGTGTTGCTATTAGTTCTTTTAATGTCTCTAATCTTTGTGAAACATTTTCCACAAATACTTTTAGAATAAGTGTCCTCTTCTTCTTGATTCACGTCTATGCCATATATCAAAAACATGTCTGTGGCAATTAGTGCACATTTGTGGGCTCGATCATTGTTTTTCTTTTGTTTCTTTGTGACACAACAAAGGTTTCCACAAATGCGACACAGTTCGTTAACACAACGAGTATGGGACTCAATGGAATGCTCCATATTTACAATAAGCTAGTAATCCTGAAATGTAACGAAAGTAAATTCACGGGCGTAAAGATACACTATTAGCGCTCCCAACGGAAAAAAAATTGCACCACATCAAAATATAGCTTTTCTAGTTTTGATTTATATTTATTTAAAGAAAATTATTCGATCACCTTTTTATTAATTGACAATTAAATGTAACAAGTCATAATTAGCGGTAATAATCGTGGAGAAAATAACACCTTAAATAACTCGTTTATCAAACTCACAAATATTAACATAGAAGAACCAAATTTTCACCGGCTTTTAAATGAGGTCTTAATACAACTGTAAAAAAAACAACGATGTTTATACTGCGAATAGTTTTGGAGATATTGAGATGTAAAGATGGGGAAATTTTTTTTGTATTACAAAGTTGTCGCATACCACTGCACTAGCGTGTGCAGTAAGCGAACACCACAGTGCAGGGACCGACCTGTCACCTGGCAGTGATGGATGACATCAGGTTTTCCCCGTCGGTTGTAACCATGTTTGAATCGCCTAAGTTCGCAGGGAGGTTAGAGCTTCTCGGCTCAGGGTTAAGAACTAAAGTGTAACTTTTAAGCCAAAATGCGACGCTGTGAACAGCAAATAAATTTAATTTCATCATAGGTTATACACATACAACTTCATCTATTTTGAAAGAAATATTGAACTGAGCATGTGGCACCTTTTTAAGTGATGTCAGATGATTACTAGAATTTTGCTCCATTTATGATTTATGATGTAGGGGATCTGACAAGCCAGATAATGGATTGCATAAACACCGATTAAAAAATACCCAGCACACAGTATTAATCTGTTGATAAGGTCTGTCCGTTCACTGTGCATTTTCTACTTGTACAGCTTCATATCTTTTGCTTTTAAGTAAATGCTATTTCCAAATGATTTTTTTGTTTCCTTTATTTTTCTAGCCTTGCACATCTAATTCATAATCATTTTTACTGTTTCATCAAATTGTTATCTTTGATGTTGAACATGTCAATTTATTTCAGGTTTGTACGTACAAAGTGTAGTAGATTCTGCAAGAAGAGAGCTTGCATGGGAAGTGGATTATCTAAGAGAAGCAACCTGTGCAAGAAAGTTTAGGTAATTGCCCTCTAAAGCTTCATAAAGCTTCATCCTGCGAACCAGATTTTATGGGGGTTTTTTTGGTTTTTTTTTTTTTTTTGGGAGGGGGGGGTGTTTTTGCTGTGCTTTTTTTTTAGTTTTATTTCGTTTATCTTTTTATTTTCAGTTTTCGGAAGCATATTCAATCAGGTGCCCTGCTTTTAAGCATAGGCAATCATGACCTTCCTTGCATCTTGACCTCTTGTTGCTTTTAGTGCATCTGTCACTCATCCTACATTTAGCTAATTGATAAGTCCATCAACTTATTTTCCTCCTGTTTTACTGCGCTTTCCCAATCCAGTTGTTACAAGATGTTCTAGTTTCTCTCTTCTAATGTCATGGCAAAAAAGAATGCCTGGCATTTACATATTTTATTTATGAGTGATCTTGTTGTGTCAGCTTTTCAAAACACTGTTTCCTTTGATTTCTTTGCAGTCCATGAGATTTGTAGCATTCTCAAGAACCATATTTCTGTTGCCTTCAGATTCTTTTTTTTTGCTGTTTTGAAACTATCCAGGCCTTGCATCATTTCATCAGGATGGGTTCAATATGGCACCCCTGGAGTGGATGAGATCTATCTTTTTGTTAGTACCGGCTTCATTCTCTGGACTCATTTTTGCTTAAATTATTTTTGATGCACTTTCAGTGATGAGGTGTTCATTGCTAGATGTTAAGCTTTTCCTTACTATATGATTTGCTATCGCATGCAGGGCTCTTCAACTGGATTGCCCATCAACGCCTAGTATAATTGATAAAAAATCTCTGCATACAAAACTAATATACTGATAACTAGCAATGCAATACCTTTCTTGAGTGAACAGAAGCAGCAGGTTTTTTTTACACTAAGAAACTGCTAGCAACTATCTGTATGATTTCCAAGTTGGGCGATCATGGCCTTCAAATTTATTTAAAGCCTCATTGATTTCAGAGCTATTTTGATGAAGAATTTGAATCTTGTAATGATCTTGAAAATTATGTAAATGAGTGTGACTTTAAAGATTACATTATTCAGGGTGTAGTTTTAGATTAAAGTCATGAATTGGAAGTCAGTGAGCCTGAAACTAGATCTAGATCTTGTTGAGGTGAAAGAGATTGAGACTTTCAGTATGACACTTTTTTTTTCTCATTTTCCTTTTTTTTTTTTTTGTTTCAGAATGATCAGAGAGGTCAAACCAATTGAAAGTTCATTCATTTTCCTACATGGAACTTTTTTTTATTAAAATTTTAAGTTAAAAGAAAGAGTTTTTATGATTTCTTTCAAATTATATGTCATGATTTTGACCAAGTTGCATCCTGCCATGGGGAAGTCAGTAAAGAAAGGGTTAAAGAACCCAGGTATTTGAATTGATCACTTTGCTTAAGTTTATTCCTGTTGATAAAGATGTTGATCTGTGGACACATATTGATTCGACTGACAATCATTACTTCTGTCTTTTTATCAGAGGGTCCTGCTGTCTGCATTGTGCCTTTGCTTGCTTCAGATCTTCATAAAACTTTTCCAAGTTATTATGATGTTGTTGCATATATTTAAATGATGTTCAAGTCCAATAGTTTTCCTGCAATTTCGAAAAGCAAAACACAAGCCAATATCCTTTGACTGTTTTTCCCATGTCTTTGTCCAGCACAATAACCACTACTCTCTCATGTTCTATAGATCCTGAAAAGATTACTTCTAATGTTGATGATATTATCTTTCTTGTGTCTTGCTATCTGATTTTACTTATGCTTAGAATATTAATTTTTCATTTCTTATTTGATGTGTCAAACATTATCTTTTTCAGCATTTTTCTTACATTCCATGTTACTATTGTTGTTTTTTTATTTTGTTGTTTTGCACGTAGATGCTTGATGAGGATCAGGTGTCACCAGCGGCACATGACATCGACAATACCTACCAGAGGAGACTGGTCTGCCTGTCAAAGACCACTTCTTATATGTTGTTTAATGTCTGTCTTGAATTGTGTTTAGTCAAGATTGTAATTATATTATGTGTTACAAATTTCTACATTTTTTTCCTGAAATAGAATGTTGAATTCTGTGGCAGTTATAGATTCCCATCTGAAACCAATATATGTTTTTCAGAGAACTTTTAAAGGATGATCCATTCTTGTATGTTCCTGAAGTCATCAATGAATTGAGCGGAAAATATGTTCTGACTACTGAGTTTGTTGAAGGTGTGCCGGTTGACCAATGTGTAGATCTTGATCAAGAAACAAGGGATAAGGTTTGTCAAGATGTGCAAATCACATTTATTTAAGAGCAAAAGCAAAGGAGTATATCTTTTTTAATTATTAAGCTTTTGATTAGTGTATAAATTAAAATTGTGCACACTTTATATGCCTTGCTACAGGCTAAAGTGAGTCTTTCTTTTTGTCTTTTTTAATAAGTTTGAACTTGTTGTGGGGGTGTGTGTGTATTTGCACATCACAATATACAGCCTGAACAAATCCTCATCAAATTTTCAGAATAGCTTTTATAACACTCAGGTCAAACTTTGAGCCTATTATATTTAGAAATAAATGTCTAGAAACACTTAGCCTAGACATTTTAGACATGAAACAAGCCTTAAAGGAATCGGAGGCCCTTTAAATTAGCATAAAACTGTGCTTGAATGTAAATTTTGATGTTCTTTTAACCTCTATGATTTCTTCGCATATCTTAGTGTGGTGAATTCCACTACAGCGATATTCCAAAAGCAAAAACTAGGGTTCTGCCTCAATGCTTTAAATAAGGTTTCTCTGGGAAATGAAAATTATTTTCAGGAAAATTGCTTAAAATGAAATCTAGATCTTCTAAAGTCAATCTGGACTTAGAGGCAGGCTCCAGTGAAATTTATTTCTGTGTTTAATTTGCTGAAATAAAAGTGTTTTATTTCAGATCTGTAAAGCAGCATTAAAACTGTGCCTTACAGAACTATTTGTTTGGAGGTTTATGCAAACTGATCCCAATTGGTCAAACTTCTTTTATAATCCTGAAACAGACCAGGTATGTGATTATCATTAAAGAAGTGAGAAGGTTATTGCATTTCTATCATGTTGGGTTTTTTTTTTTAATGATTTTAATGATTTGATGGTGTTAAAAAATATCTTTAAACTTTGTGAGAACCAAAAATATTCAAGAAATAAAGTTTGGCGTATGGTAAATTTAAATGTTTGTAATTATATCTATTTTGCAAAAACTAATAAGTAAGAAGGCATATTTCTGTCTCTGGAGTAATTATAATCCATGTTGGATTATACCATGAAGCAAACTAGCTTAGTCACTATATATTTGAGCAATTCTGAAAAGGTCAATAGTAGCCTAGTAGGATGATTTCATGTACGTTTTTTCCGATTTCAAAAAGATTTTCTAATAATAACGATAATGTATTCTTCTAAGCACATGTTGAGGAGATAACAGGTATATTTTGGTATACCTTCAAAATCACATAATTTATTTCTGTTCAGTTTTGTATTGAATCAGTTACCATTTCATCTATAAAATAATGTCACATAAAATACTGGTGATTTGAGGGTCTGTTTTTACAAATTGACCAACTTTGTTCGTAAAACCCATATATTTTTTCATTTTTTTCTTCATACACTAGCTTTCACTTAAAAAACAAAACTAACAGAGAGCACAATTCCTTTTAAATCAAATCTTTAATGTGCCTCTGGATATTGTGCTCAATGTCATTTAGAGGCCTATTTTAAGCACAGCAGATCAGCTGTTATAGAGCCTAGCTAGCTTGCTACATGCTTGTACAGAGAAAGTGCTAAAAATATAATTCACTTCCCTACAATAAACAGGGTGAATGCAAACTCCAATATCTTATTGGACCTCTGAAAACAAATTGGGTTGTTTCATGTCATTGCTATAATGTCGAGAATATACTTCGTTCCTTGTTTATTTTCACTTTCTGGACTAAACCATTTTTTTCAAGTTCACCGCAAATGACCTCTTTTTTCCTGTAAAACCTTCTTTATTGTATACTAGTCTCAATAGATAAAGGGGCCATTCATTTCCATTTCTGGCATCGCCATGGTAGGATAATGTCCAGAAAAAAAAGTTCCTGACTATAAGTCCAGAAACATTTAAGGCCCCATATAAATCTGAACAGTTGTTTTTGATGCTTTTGTTTAAAGTACCTGTTTCTAAAGATATAATCATTTTAGTTTTTAGATAAATCTAAGCTTGTTTGCTATGAATACTAAAGACTGGGCATTAACATGGTCATTCCAACGTTATGATGATGCAAATAGGTCCATTACTACTGTTTCTTATGGGCTTTTAAAGTCTAATTTCCACTATTTCTTAATTCTAAGGTGGAAAAAGTTTTAAACTTAGTTTCAAGTTGATTATTATTTACAACGACGTGTTAACTGATGTAGATCTATGTTCTTCACGATCCTGCTGATGTTACAATGTCAAAAAATTATGTCACTGTAACATCTGGAAGAACAAAATGTTTGCAGATTGGTTTCTTGAATCTTTATCAACATTGTAGACACTCTAGACTCTAGCTCTAGATGGGGAACTAACAATGGAGCAGTTTACATTGAAGTCTAAATATGTTTAAAATCTGCAAATACAAAATTCTGTAAGTTCTTCCCAATCTTACAATGACAGACATTATGTTACTGTAAAATCGGGGAGAACAAATTGTGTACTTTATTTGTACACTCCTTATCCATACATTGTACTGTAGATCCATTAGATTCTAGCTCTTGGTGAGAAATCAAAATCCAGCTAACTTACACAGAACTTTAAATAAATTTAAAAGTTCCAAACACAAAATTCTGGAACAAGTTCTTCCCGATTTTACATTGACAAAAATTTACCATTAATTATTAGTCTTGCTATTCAATTATCATATTTTAATGACTGATAACATCTATTTTCTCCCTCAAAGTAATAATGGTATGATTTGTTTTGCTTATGAGGTAGCTAAACTTCAATCATTTTATGTCATCAGTAACGTTGGGAAGATCAATCTGTATTGATGAAAACCAGTATGTAAGACTATTTCTGTGTCCATCTTCATCTGTTCGAAATTCTAAATTGGGTAAATTGATCAGTGCATTCCCTTAAGGTTAATAATTATTTGCAACAATTTGTGAACTTACAGGTTCTTCACAATTTTCCAGATGTTAGAATGACAGAAAATTGTGTCACCGTAATGTCCAGAAACACAAAATGCTCATTGATTAATTTTTAGAACCCTAATCAACTCTGAAGACGTCCTAGACTGTAACTCTTGGCTAGGAATCAAATGAAGTAAGCTTAAAACTTAATCTACATAATTTTAAAAGCTGCAAACAAAAAAATTCTGGATGTTACAATGACACAAATTGAATCCATTTACTTACATAAATTATGAATCTTTCTTTTCAACTATCATAATTCATATTTTAATGTATAATAATATCACTTCTTTTACTCTAGGTATTAAGTGTATGTATTTTTTGCTTCAAAGGTAGCTAAATTTGAATCTTTATGTGTCATCAGTAACGTGCAGAAGATCATTCTATTGGGATGAAAACTAAGCATTACACAAAAATATTTTTAAAAAAAAGCATCTCCAAATCTCTTTTTTTTTTTCAATAAATTTACACCTTTCTCTAAGATATTGAAAATTTTAAAACAAAATAAATTCCCTGACTAATGTAACGCTTTAGGGTTGACCTCCTGAGAATTGCTCATTTATATTTTACAATCGAATGTCTATTGGGGAAAAATTGCCAGGAAATCATTTAGTAATCTATTTTGCATCCCTTATGCATTATCTCATCTCACATTTATATGCTGTGCATTCATATTTATAAATAAGAGGTACATTTCTCAATCTCAAGCCATGCTTATCACAGCTATTAACAGAATCAATTAATTATTTGTGTTTCATTTAGTTGTCAATAGGTCAAAAATACTAAATAGCTTCTTACAAAACATCTGTGTGAGAGTACACTAACAGTCACTCAGGGCTAAAAGCAAACCTATATGCATGGACAGATACTTGTGAAACAAGACACCAACATGAATCCTTCTACTGGAAATAGTGCTAGTGGATGAGAAAGGATTAGCAGGTGAAATGAATCTTTACTTGTTTATTATTAGAAATGAAATAACCCTTTTTTATGTTTATTTATTGGTGAATAAAGTTTTAATTCAAATTAAAATGTTGAATATATTTTACAGTTAATTTTGCTTGACTTTGGAGCAAGTCGTGGATTTGGCAAGACATTTGTTGATAAGTACATGAGAATTATTAAGGCCTCAGCTGATGGAGACAGGCAAACCATCCTAGAAGGGTCAAGAGATATTGGATTCCTTACAGGCTATGAGACCAAGGTAAAGAGACATTGTATTGTTTTAATTGTTTTTTTTCCTTCTTTCATCTCTGTTGACTTATGGGCTGTACAGTTACAAAAATGATGATCATCAACGCCAATATAACTCACTCAAACACTCATTCATTCCTCTAAGTGAGATGGTAGTCAGGAAAACAAGAGGTGTGTCAATTTTTATTGTGCCTGTCATTCCTGTTTTAACTTCTGCTTTTGTCATCAGGACTATCCATTCTATTCCTCCCTTATCGTGATATGTTGCTCTAGAGGAAGCATCCGTTATGGAAATGAATTGTTCTTATGGTGACAACTTTCTTCGCTTTATTCTTGCATGTCAAGAGGGGTTTTTTTTTGGTTTGTTAGTTTTTTGTTGTGTTTTTTGTTATTTGAATAAGAGATGCTACTTTTAGGACTCTAGCACTTTATCTGAAATAGCTAGATCATGTTTCTGCTTCCATAGTCCAGCTTTCATAGATATATAGAATGTGCACAAAGTCAGGGCTGTAAAGAATTTTAGATGTGTTTAGAAGCTTAAATCTTCTGTATCAGATTTTAAAGGTTTGTGATACAGGGGCATTTTGAATTGGGTAGTGCATGATGGGAGGACTGAAGTCTTAGCATCATAAGGAGAAGCCCATTCTTTCATATTTGTTTTTATACTTGTTGGTCTACAAAGATGGTGTAGTTGTATTTTAATTTTTGTTATATCTTAAACACTATTTTGGTTTTGCATCTCTGAAGCCTGATGATTGCTCTTTGCACAGAAGTTCTTTACCCTCAAGTAACTAGTAAAGCTGAGTTTTTTATCATCCTCTTTGCCACTTTTTTAGCAAAAGATGTGCAAGATTCGAACCAATAGCTCTCTACATTCTAGAGGCCTTTATTTCTTCAATGGGCACAATTTGAGCCTTCTTCTTGCCTTTGATAGCTGTCCCTTTAATAGAAAAGTTTTGTGAGAAGACTTTGATTTTTTTGTGCCTTTACTACCAAGTTGTTGCAGCTTTTATTTTTCTCTTTGTGTGCCCCCATGAAATTTCTTCAATTTGGGTTTCTTATTTGAATGCTCAAGCTGGTCTATAGTAAAACAGCCTTGAAGCCATTGGACGTAATTTTCCAATGATTGCAATTTCTTCAGTGACATTTGGACTTTGACATATTTTACTGAAGTGCTTGACAAAGGCAGAAAACTTTTTGAATCCTTTTTCTGAGGGATATATTCTTGCACAAACAATATCCACCCCCCCCTTTTCCCACTCCCTTTTTTTTTTGTGTGACAGGATTCTTGCCTTGGCGCCAGTCTTGTGAAGGTTTAGACTTGTGTAATGGCTCACTTTGCTACTTATGTAGACATGATATAGACCATTTTCTTTTTACTGTTTTACTGATTAGTAAAGATTTAATCTTTTTTTTTTATTGCTTCCTAGTGTTCAATGCAAATTCAAACATTACATTACAAAAGGCCTCATTCTCTTAAAGTGCAGGAGAACATTCTTAGAATGAAAAGTGTGAAAGTTCACTAATAACCTGGTTATTCTTCATGGTAAATTTAAAAGTTTTTGGGAGTAGTTTTTGACTCTCATTCTTCACAGACTGCTTTCATGATTATCTTTTGTGGTCTTTGATGTCTTTTGATTGTCTTGCTCTGCTTTATAGCAGTCAATATGGGGTAGTATTCACATCCTATGGACTATTTCTTGAAAAGAATAGAGATGTGATTGTCATTGAGGTGGGCTGAGAATATCATGTACTCTGAGGAGCGGTGTTTGTGATGAATTTTCATCTTGCGAGCTCTGAGGCGACTGCTTCTGCGTTCAACAAATGACATCACCAACATCCTATACTCTTACTAATTTTATTTCATGGCAATGGGCCAAAGAGTACTCACAAGCTGTTTGAGTCACAGGAGGAAGAAGTTCATAAGTTTATTTCTTGATTTTCTTTTCTTATTGAATTATAGCATGACAGAGATTGCCATAGCTATCTTATTAGAATGGCTGTCTTAGTTGAGAGTGGTACAAGTTATTTAAAGGCAAACAAAATTTTTATCAGCGTGCGTTCTTGCAAATCTATGCAAGTGTGTTATTTGCATTGGAATGCCCATGGCATTGCTCTATTCACTGCTGACCTCTATGCCATAGGCTCCTGCTTTGTTTGTAAGTCTCTTGTTGAAATCTCCTAATTATTTTGGGTATTCTCCATCATGTATATGCTTGCCCTTGGAATGTAGGTTCTTTATTGTTTGCTCACCAATGGACATTGTTGACTCAAAGAACAAAAGTGTCCCTCACATGATGCTTCCTGGTAGAAATTTAGATCTGTGAGGGCATGTATCCCCTGTATACAAGAGGAGTGCGCTTTGGTAAAGCCTGAATGGCCTGAATAAATCCTTTCTAAATTTTGAAGCATCTCAAAAAACAAAATGTGCTTTAGTCCATTGTTGATGTTGAATTGGAGGTGTTTTTCCATTACAATTTGTAGCAAAGGATCTATTTATCAGTGACTCTGCCTGCCCTAAATCCCAATTGTTTTCCTTCTTGATTGATTTGGGTATAGCTTTTAGTATGATTTCACATACAAGCCTTTTAAGGCTGTCGCTGATTTTCTTGTGGTGAAGGCATTCTTCTGGGTTGCTCTGTTCTTTGGGAAGAAATATAAGAAGTAATCTTGTCTACTCTGCTGGCCATTGCTTAGTGACCCAGATCTTTTGGCAAATTGATCTAACAAAAGTAACCAAGCCATTTTTTCTTCACTTATCACCTTTGCCGGAATGCTGTGTGCTTTAAGTGACTTACCTGTCAGAGGGCTGCAAATGACCTCCCTAATTATTCTTTCAATATAGGTATGGTGAAATTTAGAGGCTTGTCTCATTGACTATTAAGTTGATGCAGGATTACGTGGAGCATTTGAACAACTTGTTATATTTAGTCCATCAGGCGAGCACTGCTGACCATGTCTTCAGAATATCATACATTATCTTGCTCTTTTCTTGTTCATGCCTCTCTGTATATCTTTTTACTTTTGCTCTTGCCACTTCTCTTGTGCTTATCTTCTTTTTTGTGTTTCTGGTTATGTCAAGGTTCTAGCATAGGAAGCTGCTGATCTGTTGAAGGCTGGCAAAATTTTGTTGATTTTTTTTTCACACTTGTTCATTGGCTTTGTGATGTTGTGATGTATCCTCATGGCTGCTGTGCTTAGTTTTTTTTAGCATTCATTTTTTTTCACAAAAAATCTGAATGTGTACAGTGATCTAATAGCAGTTTACATCCTTGTTTTGCTCAACATTTTATTGGTGTATCTGAGACTGCTTCATTGAAGCTGCAATGAGGATGTTGACGTTGTCCAGGAGATTAAGAGATGAAGACAGTTGCTGAGCTGCACATGGAATATCTCACTCTTAGATGGGTCTTTCAGCTTTTCCAAGGGAAATCTGATTTCAGGATTTTCAATTTAGTGTCTTCTTTGAGTTGAATATTAATGGGTTGCTGCTTTTGTTTTTGCCTCATTGATGTTAGATATGAATCATCGCATGTTAGGAATAAACCAGTAAGAGTGCACACTTGTCATTTCTTAATATCTTGTGTAGGGAGAGGGTTTTGGAGATGATGAGTGACTGACTACTTTCAAACAGGCCGATCCCCTGTCATTGGTTATGCTAATTCCACTGGTCCAGGCAAGCTCTGGTCGATATCTGTCCCTGTTTTATCGTTGATATCCTTTGGTACAATATCTTTCAAAGAGTTTTTTTATGGTGCCCATCATTGGCTCATAAAATTTTTAAAGCCCATGATCTTAATGTTAAGTTGTTAGAGCATATATATGCATGATGTAAATATTTTTGGGTTTAGCTGCCACAGTGAGGAATATAATTCTACTTGGGACAAGTGATTACATAGGTAAAGATATTTTCATCTCTCGCAATCCATTACGTTTCACCCCAGCCAGTCCAATATGTCCTGTTGTAAGGTTGTAGATAATTTTTTTTTTTTAATGATGACACATCTTAGAGAATGTCGTCACTTTAGGTGCTGATGGTGATACCAGTCCGAAGATGGGTTGAGCTACAGTAGCTAACTTGTAAATTCCACCCTGTAGTTCTCCAGTTTAAAGCAGTCTTTGATACTGCAGACCCAAAAGAATCTGCAGCAAATACATTGTACAAGATTTACATGGGTTTAGGCTGTTAGTTTAAGACTTACATACATTTGTTGCCAAATCTCGTACAGACAGATATATGGAAAATTAAGAAAAACTTTTAGCTAATATACAGGCATTTCATCGAATTTCCATTCTCCAATTAGGGGACATGCCAGGCACAAGGCCCTAGCCAAGAGCCACCTAGAGGTACTGCTGATGAAAGATACCCTCATTTTGTCTCTTAGCTGTTGTCAGAAGAGGTTGCAGTTTAAAAAAAGTCACCATTTTCAATATTCCTATCATTGATAGCCTAGGAATGATTGATTAATTATTGTACTGCAAATCCATTTCTAATTTTACTTAAAATAGTAAAGTACTTATGATTATGGGGAGTATGTCTGCCTTGAGATGTGCAGGAACTTCCACCTCCTTGGTATATGAGTTTGGAGCTTTTCAGCTGCATCTTTCTTTACAGGTTTTATCAAATAGTTTATCAGAAGTGTTGTTACACAGCGGATTTATTTCCGATGTCGATCATTTTATAGCTATCCCTCCTGTAGTCTTCATAAATTGATTCCATCTGAAGCCCTGCTCTTTGTTTGTTTCGTTTCTTGAACTATCATTTGAGATATAGTGAGAAGATAGCATGGCAGTTTATATCAAATTGTTAAATTTTAGTATATTGTAATTTTGTCCTATTTGTAAATTCAAAAGACTTGGCTCTCAAATTTATGATAAAATATTTTGTAGTTCTTTTAAATTGCTTAATGTCTCCATCAAGTCACTGAGATTATCACACGGAAACATTTACTAACTAATGACAAGGATGAAAAAAAAAAACATGTTTTGAAAATGATCCTTTACTTTTGCCTGAGCCTAACATGTTTTGAAGATTCTAAATCCCAGGATAAGCAAACTTTCTCTTATGATTCTGTTTTTCTTGTTTCCTCAATGAACCAACAAAATTAATCTTTTTCTTTCATCATGAGCAGTAAGTTATATATTTCTGTCATTCAAACATTTCTTTTGATCAGGTGATGGAAGATGCTCATTGCGATGCAGTGGAAATTCTTGGTGAGGCTTACTCTGAAGAGATCTTTGACTTTGGTAGTCAAAGTACAACAGCACGTATCCACAACTTAATCCCAGTGATGGTTAAACACCGGTTGACACCTCCACCAGAAGAGACTTACTCATTGCATCGCAAAATGTCAGGCACCTTCTTGCTATGTGCCAAGCTGCGGGGAAGGGTACCTTGCCGGGATTTGTTTCAAGAGATCTGGAGGAATTATACCTATGGGGATACTGACAAAATGGATGTTTCTCCGGTCTAGTTAAATGCTTTGATTTTGTCGTTTTTACATTGATTTTTTTTTAGTTGAATTTTGAACATGTGTGAAGTTCTGCTCTGAGGCTTTTAACTAGGTGAAAGCAAAGAATATTTGAAAAAAAAGAATTGTATTATTGAAGTTACCTAGTCATTGATTATACATATATGTATAAATATTTTTCATCATATTTTTATTCTTTAGTTGTATTGATAACATGGAGCTTCAGACATCATTTTTGTATTTTCACAAAAGTGGTGAGGTGACTTTAATAAGGTGTTTAGTGTAACATAATAAGGAAAATGAAAGAAAAAAAATCATGAGTGATGAGCAACACTGGTTTTGTTTGTGATTCATAGCATAGTGAATATTTTTTGGTATGCCATAAAGTCGTTCATTCTGTGATGCAGTATTTCACAGTTATTGTATAACTCATGTAATGTCTAGTAAATAATTTACTCCATTCCTTCACTGTCAGCTACCCTTGAAAAATATTTGGAAATAGATTCTCTCAAATGAAGCTTCAGTTAAGGTCAAGAAAGTAAAAATACTTCTTTTGAGCTTTATTTTCTACATAAACCTAAAAACAAAACATGCCAAGATTTATATTAAATCAATCAATCAATCTGGTGCAGTGCTCTTTGGCGTAGGCGATCATGACCTTCCATGCATCTCTATCCCTATTTATATTAAATATAAAATTTATAATTACTCAGGCAAAGATCAATTGGTAAATTCTTTCATATCATTTAAGTAATCGGATATTGAAACCTTTTTCAGCTTCAATGGAAGGATGTTAGAATGTTTTGATGACACCAATCTCAACCAAAGTTACATTACATACCCCTCCCACAAAATGATCGTGAGCCTGGAGGACAAAAAAAAGGCTGAAGTTAGGAGGTATTTTTATAGTTTTGCCCATACTATTAAGTTTCACTCCCAGTTTAATGCTTTTTAATATCTTAGCCAATGAATTCAAACGATAAATGAATTCCTCTGATTTCTAACCAGAATATACATTTCTGGACTTCTGCATTATGAATAATATAAGTTTTGATATTATTTTGTTTTTGTGATTAAGTATTCTAGCTCTGTATTTAAGAGCTTATCCTGTTATGTATGAGAACTGTAGTGCAAAGAAGAGCATATTTTTAAGCATATACTTCGAATTTTCATAAGTTAAAGTGTGCGCTGCATTTTCTGTATGCCTGTTTGATAGTTTAGTAGAAAAATACTTGATACTTAATTATGGAGAAATAAAATGAAATATTACATCAATGGCAGATATTTGACTTTTTTCTCTTCTTATCTCCATGCTCATGTGATATATTCTTTATATGTAATATTTGAAATATAATATAGATTTTCCTGCCACAGATCCGGACCTATTTTTGTTGTTTTTCTTCCCCAAATTTCTCTCTTTGAATGGGGACACTTATTTTTCTTTCTCTTTAATTTTTATTTTACTCCAAATAAAGGTTTGTCATGTTTTTTACCTGGCTTATGAAAAAAGAAAGTGGGTATATAGTATTCTTAAATGTCACAATCAAGATTGTGCCTTTTTCTTTTGCAATCAGACAATTTTTGCAATTTGTGTTTCTTCATTTGCAACAAAATTGAAAAAGAGTATTATGCTGTGGCAGCATTCATGAATTTTGTTTGGAAAATGCATTAAATATAGTACATGTAATGATGTATATCATACTCATTTCACATTTTAGAACAAATCTATGCTGATACAATAGTGAAAGAAACTCAGAAAAGTAAACCTAGGTTATACATTATTATGAAACGGTAGAATTTTCTTGTAAAGTTATAACAAAGGGTTTGGCAAAAAGAAAGTTCAGGATGTGTTCTATTACTGTCCACACGATAGGTGGGTACAGTGATGTGAAAAGGTAAAAGTGTTAATGCCTATTTTTTTTTAAGCCAATCAATAGCAGTGGCCACTGGGTACATTACCTGTTGATTGTTTCTTTGCAAAAAAAAAAGATTTTTTTTTTCAGACATCAGTCCTAAAGAGTTCATTAGTAACACTGGAAGTATAGTTACCAACTACAAATATTAGAGAAGGTGTTAGGAGAATGTGACCTGAACATTATGTGATACTTAAATTACTGTATTTTAAGTGTTTGTTATAGTGTTGTATCTTTAAAGATCAATGAAGTGTTTAGGTAGACATACATGTACTCTCATGCTATCAAATGATGAAATTGATAATTAAAGTAGTAACAGCAATAAAATCACAGACAGGAGGCAAAAACTAAACTCTAATAAAAAAAAGAGGCCGCTAGTGGTGAAAGTGTGTAGTAAATGTAGCTAAAGGCATAGCAAACAGCTTAGTCATGAGCATGCTATTAAGAAACTTTGAAATTTTGCAATTGTCTTGGTATTGTTTAATATCTTAGCCTTGATCTGTATCCCATAGGCAAAGATATGATATAAAAATAGATTTTTGCAAAGATCAGACTGTACTAATGTATCTTTGATGACTCAAGCTGTGGTATACATTACATTGAGAAGTAGGTTAAGATCTGAAAATAAAATAAAATAAACTATGGCCCTAATTTAGAGTCTTTGTTCCTATTTCTGCCATTTTCAATTCTCTTAATTAGCTTCTCTTTTTAATCCAAAAATCGATTCTGTTGTCAAAGTAAACTCCTCTGTTAGTGTGAAATATAATATTAGGTGCCATAAACCAAAACTTGATACTACAGCAACAGAGTCAACAATACCACCATTCCAAAGAGCTGGGAGAGCTGAGAATTTTTATATCAATCTTTTTTATGTGGGACAATATTTGTAAAAGTAATGACTTTTTGAAGTTTGCTTTTTTTTATCATTTATTGGTACTCATCAAAGTCCTAATTAAGAGCATCTTTTCACTCTGAAAATATGAAACATATTTGTGCCACACACTTAATTCCATCGGATTTCATATACACATTATAACTCACAACAAGCTCAATTTTTGTCAGGATTCTCAAAAGAGAAATATTTATTTTTTCATGGTGAAGATGGTCTGCAGCCACTTTTTAAACCCTTTTTTATTGAGGAGAAAAATTGCGTAATTTTACAAATTTTAAAAATTCTTAAGAAATAAACTACTCAAGGTACATGAAATAAATTTATATCACTATAATCTGCAATTTAAGAACTTTCATATTATAAAAGAACTATAAGAGTTAGCTTTTGGTTAGAAAGGGCAAGAAATGGCTGAAATTCTAATTTTTAGTAAAAACAGAAAAACAAGGAGTTTTTAAAACTTCATTAAAAATAAAGTACTGAAGGTAAAACAAACATATTTATATCACCATAATCTGTTGCTCAAAAAATTTCAAGGAGGAATTCAAGAGACATCTTTGAATATTTTTGTGCTAGAAAAGTTGAAAAAGGCTAACATTTTAGTTTTTAGGAGGCACAGAAATAGTGATTTGCCTTAAAAAATTCACAAAAAGAGACATACTTAAAAATCTCATAGCATTTTAAAATACAAATCTGTTCTGTTATAGACACTTACAGAATCATAGGCTTTTTAAATGCAAAATATAGAGAAGCGAGTATGTTATAAGAAAAAAACAACTCAATTTCATAACACAAATGATGTTTAAAGTAAAATGACAAATTCCACTATTCAAAAATCAAAGGCATTGAGAAAACAAAACATTTCTTGGCAATAATCAAGTATCCAGGATCATTTACAATTTTAACTTTAAAAAAAAAATTATCAGCAATGTTGTAATCATTAATAATGTGCCATATACAGTCGAGTCCAAATAATTAGAATCTGGATAGTTCGAATATTTGGATATTTTGAAGTCGATTAATTTTACCAAATATTTCTCTCTTTAAGCTTTATTAAAAAATATTGGTTAGTTCGAAGTCGGTTTTTTGTATTTTTTATTCTGAAAGCAGTTTTCTTAGCTTGTAAAACAAAGAAAGTTAAGCTATGCTCGTGTGGCAAGCAATTCTGGTGTGTGTATGTGTGTTTTCTGACCACTTATGTTACAGGCAAGAGTCTTCAATAAGACTAGTAGTAGGAGAAGAAAAGGGAAAGGGGTTAGGCCCAGGGACCAAGTGTGAATCCCTACACACCCAAGTACATTACTGATCTGTCACCCACATTTTTTTTACTCTCTTTTCTCTATATGTATCCTGATACTTCGAAGTCCTTTCTTTATCCTAGTGACTTCGAAATAACCAGACTCGACTGTATCACATTATTCATAGTTTTGCAAAAATAAAGAAATATAATCCTTTCTTGGGACAAATGTGATTATTAATAGATTCAGTGGTCCGTGTACCAGTATTTAAAAACTGATCAATAAGCAAAACTTTGCTCTCAAGCATTCCCATGACATTGGCAGTCTGTCAAATCTGGAGTCCAGTTGCTCTGACAAAATCCAACGTCAGGAGAAGGTTCTGTTCAATGCCATGGAGTTTCTCATGTATGGTTGTGGGTTGGGACCAGGTCTGTTGTCTTAATTCTGAGTGAGTTGGGCATTCCTGTAGTATTAGTTCAATCGTATGAGTAATATTTCCAGAAGGACAATTAACTCTTAAGCATTATGAATATGTAAAGATTTTTAAGTTAACAAATTACTTTGATTTTGTCCAGAAGGTGATTTTACGTTCAGTTCATTAATGTTGGGTATCAGGCATTTGAAAACAATGACATCAAACACAGCCAATGAAATTCAAGGCTGAGAAGAAAATGGCTTTTTAAACAATGCATCATATCTGAAATGCTACCAAATTTCAAACCCTTGCAGTTCCTCCAAGATTTTTTTATATCTACTTTAATTTTGATAAGCAGTTAAAATATATTTCTTAGACTTTCTCAACCTTTGCATTTTTTTTTCATACAACTGACCAACGTCCATTGAAGATGTCCATGGACCAACATGTTCTTTGACACATTTTGTCAGTTTGCTTCTAAGAGCTATCAAATTTGTACTTTTTCTAAAATCTTACAATTTTGATTCAATCTTACTGATCTGTGTGCTTTTGTTGCAAAGATTTTGAGTACTTACAGGCAGTGAGGAAAAGCTATCTTCTTCCCACTAATAATTTGGATTTAACAAAATATATAGTCCTTTCTCTTTTAATCATAGTTCATACACACTGTTGACCAGTTGTGCAAAAAGCAGTTTCTTTTTTTTTTTTCTAAAATCAAAGTCAATATCACCAAAAGCCCTGTCAATAAAATTTGACTTAATTCATCTTCTGTTTTAGAATCAGGACAGGAATAGACAACACTTTCTAGAAAATCAATTAACAGTCTTTCTGTCACAAGCTCAGCTTCGTGGCCATTGCTCATAATGCTCATTCAATAATTGATTTATCCTTATGTTCTATAAAGCTGTGCATAGACCTTGACATTGGAATTTCAATAGCCATTTCCTCCCCAAACACAGGTTTAAATGTAAGATCTATCATTTCACATGGATCAACACTCCATTACTCAAAGGATGTATTTATATATATATATATATATATATTCTAGCTATATACCACATTTTTAAATTTATTTATCTTTTTCATTGTCTGATGGTTTAAAAAAAAAAAAACTTGTAGCTATTCATTAACTCGCTAGGCCTACTTGAGTTGGAAAGTAATAATAATAAAAAGTATTATGATTACTTTGCTTTTCTATAGAGCTTAAAGCGCCTTTTTTTGTCTTCTATCGTACCCAGCAAACTTGAGCATTTATGTCTGTCCCCTAATAGGTCTAAACATTCCAACGTGAATTCCATAAATATCATGGTGCAAGGAATAATAATTATTATGGAGTAGGAACTTAATCAAAAAAGGTATACATGTAATTATAAGTGTACATTATTTCCAACAAACCTGATTTAATTAATTGAAAGCTTTGATCACACACATGTACTATTATGTCAATTGTTATGTGGAATTTTAAAGTTCCATCACAATTCTGATTCATAGTTCGATATTTCCGGCTTTTGTTTCAGTTTCTGTTGCTTCGTTTTGTTTTTGGGGTTTTTTTTTTAATTGAATGATTAACTTTGGTATAGGCATTATTTATAAACCTGCAAAATATTAGTTGCATACGTTACAAGCTGAAATAAATATAGATATAATAATAATAGAGACAAATAATATGTAAAGTAATTATTAACTCCAAAGACTTTTTAATTTCTGGGAAAGAATTCTCCTTGCTTGAGACTTTTCTTTTGAATGTGCTAAATCATTGTCCGGCCAGGTCAACGAAATTGGTCGTTGTTAGACCCCCAGAGCTTCTCACTGACTGGAGCTTCTGTAGGCCAAACTTGAAGTCTGGTTTCCTCTAAGTGGGGGGCAGGTTTTTAGGATGTGGACTGGGGTCTGTTCTGTCGCTCCACACTGGCATTGCGCAGATTCTGCCATTCCCATCTTCTTCGAATGTTTGTTGAGGCCATAGTGGCCTGTCCTTAGGCGAAACAGTGTTGTTTGACCTGTTCTGCTCCAGATAGATATATGGCTATCTTTCCACTTCCTCAATTTTTTACTGCCCTTCCAGTTGATTCATCAGTATAGATATGGATCCGTGAACATTTTGGGTATTTGTGGTCTTAAGTTTTTTAAGATCAGTGCTTTTCAGCATATGAGGGGGATGGTCAGCCTTAAAGTGGATGCCAGGAATTTTTGACACTTCAAACCTCTGAATAACCAGCCAAACCCGAGGACGCAATTGTTTTATATTTGGTAGTTGTGAGGCTGTGTCTTCTTTCTTTTCTAGCTCTTTGACTTTTTTGGTTTTAAAAGCGATTTTCTCAGAGGCCTGCTTTTAATGGGTTGGTTTAGTTTCTGGTGAAGGGGATGAGAGAGTAGTCTTTCTGCCTTTTCTGCTTGGCATTGCATCTTTAAGTTTATTCTTGTTTCAAAGAGACTGAATGTTCGCCATTTTCTTTATTTGTCAGACGGGTGTGATTTTCATTGAACCATGAAAAACTTGTTCAATCTATTGAATTATAGGCCTGCATGTTCGAGTGCGTATTATACCTGTAACATCAGTGAATAATTTCATTATGTATACGTGATATTAATTTTCGGCATTTTTAGGCCTAGGCCTACACAATCTTTCCTTTCCTTAGATTATAATAATAATAATAATAATAATAATAATAATAATAATAATAATAATAATAATAATAATAATAATAATAATAATAATAAAAATGCTGTTGTTACTCTTTTTCTTGCTCTTTGTGGAGTTCGATTTTCGATCATTTTCCTCAAAGTTAATTTCTAACCGCTGGTCTATACATTCTTACAATTTTTTAACACTACTTCTCTTCGTTCTCTTTTCATTCTAATAAAGAAATAATAATAACTATGAATATGATTACATCAGACATAACTATCGTACTGTACTTCCTAAACGTTTGTGGTTTACTTTTCCCACAGTGTGGTTGTATAATTGTATTTTGCGCGCTACGACTCTTCTCTGCGAAAAGTAATTTAAAGTACTTTCTAAACAATAATTATGAAAGGGAGAATAATCGTAATGTAGAGGTATTAATCTATTATTAGAACATCTGGGTAGAGACAGAGAGTAACGAGTCTAACGCGTAGAGAATAAACGGAATAATTTTAAAACTTGACTGTACTGGATCAGATAAATTACATGCCTAAAAAGGCATTATGAGCTACAACAATCGATCAGACAATTTTTCTGTGACGGCTGGTCGGGATGGGTCTAGATTTTTTAAAGGTATGGACTCATATAAGTTTAATAACGAGTGTCAAATTCATCGTCATCTAGATCTACCTGTTATCGATAGAACAAGACACTTAGCTACAACGGGAAAAGCCCAAAAGTGGCTAATTTTGGGGCTCTTTTCGTTCTTTCATCTTACCTGCCGCCCTTGAATCGACTACAAATTTTTATGAGTTACACTGTAGTGTACACACTACCTGGTGTGTTTACAAGCCGTGCTGACAGTGACAGTTAGTTATGCCGTATTCAAAACATTTTGGAGTTAACGCACACGTAAAATTAGCGACCTGTCTTTATAACGATAGCGTTATCTACGATGTATTCAGAAGATTTTTTAACGTCATCGTAAACACCGCCGTATTCAGAACATTTGTCTAACGATAGCGTTAAAATAATGACCAAGATAATTAATTTATCATTTACTTTTGGCGTGTTTTGCAAAAAATTGTCACTTCTCACCCGGAAGTTAAGGCTGTTGCCTTGTTTACATTTCATATCGGGCTTGACAACGATGTTTAATGTATAGAAAAAACTGTTTGGAACATTATGCAGATTAATGGTTCTTGTTCTAGCTGCAACCCAAGGATGAAACTGTTGTTTAAAAAAATATATAGTTTTTGCTTTAACATAGTGCCCCTCATCTGATCTAACAAAGAGCTAGACATCTAGATCTAGATCTAGAATTAAATCTAAGCTTATTTAGAGCTACAATCATAACAATGTCTACAGTTAATTTAGACTTCGGAAACTCAATGCAATGCAAAGATGTTGTGGAACAATAATTGCTGTTCAGAATCGAGTTCAAGAGTAAAACTTTAGTTAACTAAATTCCCAGCATGTTATCTCTCATTCGATTTATATAAGGGTTATGCCTAGATCTAGATCTAGATCCAGGCCTTAAAGCAAACCTGTGTCTGTACCTAGATCTAGATCTAAATTACAATTTATTAAGGTAAAGTAAGAGGCCTATGCATAATTACTCTTTGACTGAGTCTAAATAACCTAAAAGACCACATAGACTACGTTATTTGTTCAATTTCATATGAGTAAAATGTTTCCAATCATTATAGCCCATGCCAAGTTTTTTTTCAAGATTTAGATGGGAAAGGCCCTTCATTAATGTCCATTGGTAGTAATGCTACTGCAAATGGTTATAATATTACTTATAAAAGTGTAAAAAAAAAAAGAAGAATTGGACTTGTAGCAATACTTTCTCTTAATTCAGCTAACATTAGGATGAATTTCAAAAATTAACATCCCTTGGATTGACTACCTTTTTATGTATATTATAGCTCTTTTCCTGGTTACTCTCATTTTCCAATTTATTTAGAAAAGTCTTTACAGATTATGATTATAAATGAAAAGCATAGGTGAAAACATTCTACTATTTCTAGGTATAAAATACCCTCTCTGATGGGCATAACATACTCATTATTTTATTTGAAATTTGTACATTTACTCTTTTTAATAATTATTCACAAAAATTAATGATGTAAAATGTGTGTTCTACGCCTGGTTTGTATTTAAAAAAAAAAAAAAAAATAGCTCAATTGAGATGAAATTAAATAATACTGAAATAATACGGTATCTTAGGCACTACATAAAAGTGCTTGCAATTGACCTCCTTTAATTTAACCCAACTCTTTTAACAGCAACTACGTATAAATACATTTTTAAAGTCTGTGGTTCCCCCCCCACCCCTTTTGCTATCCATATATATATATATACCAATACTTTGAGAAATCAATTTTAAAACTTGATCAATTTTTCAAAAAGTGCAACATTCTTCACAGATTTTCAATCTCTGTGCATTTAAAAATATATAAATCTTTTTGTCTTTTTGTAGAGGAGTATAATATTTGAAATGTTTAGTGGCCAGCTTGTTAAGTTGAAGGAACAATAAACACAATCTTTTTAAAACTGGATAGAAAGAAGTTATTTATAAGCAAGTCTTTGAACAGAAACTTTTAGCCATTACTAAATGACTTCTCTTTCTCTTACATGTATTGTTAGTTTATATATATATTTGTTTTTTAAAATCTGAATAAAGAAAAATCAGCAACATATAATTTGAGATCAGCATGTGCAATTTCAGCAATATTCAGTTTCTATCACAGTTTTGATTTGCTTAATTCAATGTCTTTTTAAAATATCACTGCTCACTTCAGTAAATTTTTTTTTAGGATAATTAATCATTTAAATAATTCAAGACAATACATTTTGCACTTCTGCAAAATGATATTCGCTTATATACATATAGTCTACATGTAGTGGGTAAATCTTGTAAATTACTTTTCAATTTAGAACATTGGAATGAAAAAGTTCATTTTACTGCATGAAAATTATTGATAAGTTTGTTGAGCTGCCTGTTTTCTGTCTCTGTAACTTGTTGAAGGTACTGGAGGAAAACAATAAGATCTCCACTCTTTATTTATTGAAAACTGCAGATTGAAAAAGTTGAATAACATAACAAAGTGATGCATTTCAAAAGAAAAGTAATACTTTTGTATTTCTTGGTAAAAAAAACGTTTTGGTTACTAAATTTCACCAAGAAAAAAAAAGATTGACTCTATGTACCATTTGCAAAGTCCAATATTGAAATCGCTTCGTTTTGAGAGATTTCATTTTCTAAAATCATTTGGCTTTTTTTTTTCTAAATAAGCAATAATCTTAAATACCCTGGTGAATAAGGAATGAAATATTTTTTTAAATAATGGCTTCCATTGGGCTTGATTAAAAAAAATGTTCTAATTCTAAAAGAAAGCCTCAGGCAAAATCTCATGACTTCAATAATGATTGATGATTAAGGTCATTTAAAAAATCAGTTTACCAAAGTATAAGAGAGCAATATATACATGTATGTATGATTAAATCTGACTATAATTATTTTTTGAATCTCTTATTTTTTTTTTTTAAAAAAAGTGTGCTCACTTTTTGTTATAATGCATAAATTTAGAAGTTATGGGTTTTTGGGGATAATATTTTTATTTTCTATGAAGCTGGACTAATCAGGGCTGATATGTAAAAACATTTTTTTTAAGTAAGAGCAAATAATAATAATAATAATAATAATAATTATTATTATTACAATTTTAATGATGTTAATGAGGTTTAAAAAAGAAACAAACAGAGAAAATCAAAAGAATATTATCTCAAGAACTGTGGAACTCATGCATTTTGAAAACTGGTTTGTGGAATCACCACAAAATAAACCATGTACTTCTCTTTTCATAATTTCAATCATGGATGTGCCTACTTCCATTTGAATTAGGAAAATGCCAGCGTTGAATTTTGAGACAATTTTTAATATATACATCAGTCTCACAATATGCTAATAACTGCTGGAAAATGAGAATTTGTAAAGAAAACCTTACTATCTAAGTATCTCTCCCTCTGTCAGTAAGTTCGTCTGCCTGCCTCTCTCTCTTTTTCTGTCTTCCTGTCTCTCTTACTTTCTTTTCTCTTTACTTTGGTGATATGTAGATACATTTAAAGAGAAAAACGAGAGAAACAAAGAGAGAGAGAGAGAGAGAGAGAGAATTGTTTAAAAGCTAGGAATTTCATTAAATTAATACTGTAGTCATAGTCTGCACGAGTCTGCAACTGTACAAAATCGCCAAAGGCATTTAACTTCATTTCAAGTAGTTTGAGTTTGATTGCAATTGCTCAGCCTTGATAAATGAATAAAGCTAACATATCTCTCTCTCTCTCTCTCTCTCTCTCTGTATAAGTTTATACCATCTTGTATCGAAATTCTATTTCGTGGCTTACTGGTTGATGTGACGACAATTAAACTTAAACTACCGTATATGTAGGTTTAGTCTATTCATCATTCACCACTTTCAAATTCATAGATACTGTAGTGTTTGCAGATCATCTTCGCAAAACATTAAACTTGCAATCTTTTTTTTTTTTTGTTTTTTTTTGTTTTTTTTTATTTGTTTGTTACTGCACTTGACAAGATCCAATTTTCAATCTAGGTCTAAGTCTAGCTAGTCTACATTTCAGATCACTTCTGTAGATCTAAGACTTCAGTAACTGAACTCATAGTATTGTTGATAGATTTTTTTTTCCTTTCCATCCCTTTTTTTTTTTTTGTTTGTTTTACCATTCACTCACATTTGTTTATTTTCCATTAATTGTAGCTGAGTAATAAAAGGCATCAGATTTTATTCAACTCTTTTCTAATCTAGATCTAGATCTAGATTTATAACAAAGTATATTTAAAGAATATAAAAAAGTGCATTAAGTCCGTCTTGCAAACACTCCCAAAGCCACCATATTGGGAGAGAAAAACAATTCCTTGGTTACCAAAACGATAGGAAAGTGTTCGTCACCTAAGTACATTAAAGCGATCGTAAAAATTTTAGGGTAGGCCCGAACCTATCGTTAACGTGATCGTTAGCTCTCTTTAAAAAGTCTCCCCTAACGATAACCTAACGACCAGTCGTTAGCGAAAATGTGCCTTCTGAATACGTCGTTAAATTAACGCATGCGTTAGCCAGTTAACGACAACCTAACGATAGCGTTAAAATTCTTCTGAATACGGGCATTAGACTCTTCCTACGAGAAGAACTCAAGAGATCAGCAGATTGCCATCGTTGGTGGGATTATTGGTATCAGAGACTTCTACCTGGAATTCCTGCCTCAGTCTATGCCTAGTTATTAAACTAAATGGACACAAATTTGCTTTGTTACAACATGAAGAGTTTATTATTGGTCTTGCTTGTCGTGCGGATATTCCAGACGGATTTTCTATTATTTGTACTCGTAACAACACCATAGTTGAAATCAAATACTACAATAAAACAACATTATAATGCATAGAGTCATTTAGATCTAGAGTTCTAGATCTATCGATATTATTACAGTTATTGGCCCGTCTCACTTTTAAAAGGCTTTAAAATAAAAATTATATAAAAAATGTTTCTCTCTGAGTTTGATATGCTGAACATGAATGTGAAGGTTTTATTCGTCACAAGTAAATACTTTTCAAGATATAATAAGCATTTTTGTGTTGCTCTAAAATCCCATACAGGTATTGAATTCATCGAGAAACATTTTATTGCGAAGCCTAAGTGAGTTGGGCCAATATCTGCAAATTTACCGATCTATCTTGATTCATTTACATCAGAGCTGATAGGTGGTATTAGAAATGATAGAATTTACTTGACTCCAAGATGGCAGGTGCAGCTGAATGAGTCTGGAGTAACAAACAAAAAAGTACCAGTTTAGAAAGTCAAAAGCTGATGTAGAAATTTATTTAGATAAAAATGAAATTCTTCAGACCTAAATCAATTACTAAAACTAGAAGATTCCACTTAATCCAAAAAGTCTTTCTTTATCAATGAAAGATTGTAAACATGAATTTTCTAATTGCAAGTCCTCAAATAAGGTTCTTTAAACAGAACATTTCATGGGAGACAGGCATGAATCAGCTGTAAGCTTACAATGATCGTGTTTACTTTGTCAGGGCAATTTTTAACTATTGGACAGATTTTGTGTCATTATACAGCAAGTTGTTTGAACTTCTCTTTAGAATTGATTTAAAGAAATAGAAGTTTCTGTTTATAGAGAATATTAAGATTTATTTAAATAACTCAGGAATAACTTATTTAAATAAACCCCCTAAAGATGGTAGTTTGCGCAGTTGTGCAAAGCAGGCAATTTTAAGTTTTAAAATTACTTCCGTTTTTAAAGAATTTAGAATCAAGCTACAGTGTTTAAATTGCTGTTAAAATTCTCAGATTATCAAAAAAAAGGTTCTATTAAATTTAAATAACTGTTGGAATGCTTGTAACTGCTATTTTAATTGTTGCACTTTTACTTAGAAGTCAAACGTATGTGTATAATATGCTACAATTATTTGCTTGAACATGTATTAAAATCATATGGGTGAGTCACTCAGCTTCAGTTCAAACAGATTCAATGCATTCATACTTTTAGTTTTAGTAATAAAGATAAATTGTTTACAACGGGACACAGCAAAGATACCTGCTTGTGAAAGCATAATATTGTGAGTGTTATTGCGCTTAATTTGGAGAGGTAGGGCCTAGTAACTGGGTCTCTTCCATTTTCATGTTTTCCTCACTGACATGCCCACATCTGAGTGTAGAACAACATATATGAGTAAAAAAAAGTAAGAATGTTTTTCGAAACAATCTGATAAGTGCGCTGTATTCTCAATGGCTTCTATTAAAAACAAAACTGAAACTTGAATTTAAAAGGCATTTCACTTTTAAAGACAAGAGTTGTCATTTGAGTGCAATGTATTTAAATTGGTTGATATAGCTTAAAAGTCCCTTTTACTGTTTCAGAGTCTCATGTCGGGAAAATTGCAACTGTAGAGCCATATGATAAGTTACCCTTGAGTGGAAGCAAAGATGAGATATTTTAAAGCGTTGCATGAAACATGTATGGTATAAAATTTAAACTACTTATCCAAAATAGTTTAATTTATACCGAAATAATTCAATCCTGGCCCAACTATCCTAACAGAGAGAGAGAGAGATACCCGCTCATGGCAACAGTTTTTCTAACCTCTTTCAAAATCCAAATTGGACTTTATTCTCCGTGCATTTTATTTTTCATTTCTGATAAATAAAATTTTTTCCTCAGGGAATCATGATTTCAGATTTAACCAAGGTTCAAATAGGGGGTTTAGAGGCAGGTCTATTGGTGGCAGCAGGGGAAACAGAAGAGCAAGCTATCGCAACTTAAATGCAAGTTCATCAAGATATGGCAACCGGTATGACAGAAATGAAGATGCTGAGGGGGATATCTCTATGTCTGGAGATTCCAGTAGAAGGGCCATTCATGGCCGAGGAAGGTATTTAATTGAAATTTTCTATGTTAAAAGAATATTCCTTCAATAAAAGTTATTTAATGAGAATTGAAGAGCTTATTTTTTGCAGGTAGGGAGGAAATCTGTACCGTGGCCAGGGCTAGTCAGCTTTTAGACTAAGCATGTGGTAGAGCAGAATAGATGTGTTTGCACTGTGTTAGTTGTATTTTATAGCAAAGTGTCTATTCAGTTTTTTATTGCTAAAACAAGTTATAAGTAAAATTGCAACCTTGACACCTTTTTTATATAGATGAATCATGGTTTTAAAATAGACAAAGGCTTTGCGAAAAGTTAGAGAGAAAGAAGAAAGTCGGGTCCACCCTTGAGGTTTTTCAGGTGCTTGACCAATTCTTTGTATCGAACAATTTAGGAAATACCAATTGAAAAACCTGTTCAACAATTTGAATGACAGACTTTGCTTTCCTACCATTGGACACTCAGTGACAGCTCATAAAAAAACTATACACACACTCACACACCATGCTCTCAACTCCTTTGTTTATATCCAGTAAACTCCTCCCTTTCTTACTCAGCTTTACAGTAATAAGAGGCTGTGATTGACCTGTAACAAGATTAGTTTGGTCTAATGATATTACAAAAATCTGGCAATCACGTTAGTTTACACCCAACACTACCACTAGCTGATATCCACATGATTTGAAGAAGACTATGAAGATGCTTAGTCTTTGTGAGGACTTTATAGTGAGGATGCAGGATGGGGTCAGGACAAGGGCAAGTAAGTAGGAAGGGAAGGGCCATGTGGTAGAATTACTGCTGTCTAGCCCTTTTATTAGCTTTTCAGTCATTGTAAGATGCAAAGGAAATGTTTTTCAGTTGTTGTAACATGTGAAGGAAACATGTTCCCACGTGTCAGTAACCTCAAGTATCCATCTCGTAACATGTTACCACAGACATCACTAAATTGCAATTTGTTCTTCACAATTCATAGGGTCTGGATCTTCTCCCAATCATTCTAAGAGGGAGAAAGTGTCATCTTTTCATTGGTTGATATTCATAGAAAAGATGCAAAGTCTGCCGAGTAACTGAGATGAGGCATTTTGAAGATAATGGCGTTTCAGATAGGTGTAAACATGTTTGAGATTGCCAAAGATTGGTGAGATCTACAAAAATACAAACAACCCTACCTTTTCTACAACAAAATAGTTGTCAATTAGACAATGCTGGACTTATGGAATCATTATAATCAACAAAATGAATCTGTTCAGAGCAAATTTTATATTTGGACCACCGCTTTGCCTTTATTCAGCAGCCCTTGCCAGACTATGTATATAGAGTTTCGTAAAAAAAAAAAAAAACAATCATGTATTCTTTTAACTTTATCAATTTCAAATTTCAAAGCTTTTCTTTTAGAACTATCTTTGTTATGATAGAATCTTATCATCAATCTAACATTGCTACTGTATATATGGTAGTTTTGTAAAAATGGCTCTAGATAGAGATGAACTAAATGATACATTAAAATATCACTTACCTAATACACATCATCAGCCATTAATAGTCACTTATGTACAAATATATCTACCTCTATGAAAATGAAGTGCAGAGAGCTTAATTACTAATTTGTCTTTTACTGCCAATCAAACAACTTTCAAACTTTTGCTGAGAACTCTAAAAATATCTTCTAGCATATCTAATTACCTTTGCTTTCTTTGTAAATCAACTTGTTTATGGTTTGTTTTGTTTTTTTGTCAATTTTCATTTTTAGTCCTTGTGCAGTTATCCTGTATCTGAATTTTTGGAATCAATGTTTGATCTTTATCTAGGCCTAAACATTACAGGTTTGCATTTGTAGATTAAAAAAAAAATAATTGAATTTAGGATTGTCATCTAGATACTTTTTATTTTTGGTCAGAATCAATGAAATTTATCTAGGAAGCATAACTTTATGGACAAGCAATGTAGATTAAGATAGATCTAAGTGTATCTGTAATTTAGACAGGTACTGGCTCCTGCTTATTTCTAACCAATCTTCCTTTATGGAATCCAACTAGAAATATCCATTTTTTAAGAAGCTTAGCTTTTTCTCAAACTTATTTTAATTCTCGGTCATCATGCAGTTATGGTTCTAGTAGAGGACGTTATAGCAACAGAGGGCGAGGAAGCAGGAGGCCCACCACAACAGCATCTCGGTATAATCAAAAAACATCAGCAGAAACCTGGTTTAAAGTTATGATTCCCTTTGGGAGTCACATTAGCCAGAAGGACTTGTATTCCATGATAACTTCAAGTATAGATGGGCCATTTGACCCTGTACAGGTGTGTATTGAATTTGTCTCAGTATAACATTTTTTGTCTTAATTATTTATCCTCCCTTGAGTCAATTGTTCTTTCTGTTTGTACGACAAGAAAATAGTTTCTGTTTTAACTCGGAATTGTCAAAAAATTTTGTATAATATATCCTTCATATCCCATGTAATGTTAATAAAATATTGATATTTACAGCTGTAGTGTCAATGCCTCTAACATTTTTAAAGCATGGCATCACTAAGCAGATACCTTCAAGAATTCCGCTTTATTAGTCCAAAGTATTCATTTAGAATAAGTTTTTCCACTACATTTTTTGTTCTTTTGCCTGTCCAAAAAAGCAGAAAGATATTTTGTTAATGCAAACGAATTTTTGAGAGGCAATAAGAGTGATTCTGACATAATTTGAAAAGGGTGTTTTTGGTCATTTTTAGACCCCTTTTACAGGGCAGACAAAAACACTTTAAGATCATTTTAATATGGGATATTAATATCTCATAAAGTCAAAATCACTTGTTGATCGACCATGTCATATCAAATTTGTCACGGTTTGATTGGCTGCAAAAAAAAAAAATAGGAAAAAAGAGCATCTGTACAAAATATTGATACTTGTTTTCTAAAATGGTAAACATTAGAGCTGAGCTAATTACCTCTGCTTCAAACGTTTTAAACAATTTAGTTTTGCAAGAAAAGTTTCAAACTTGGATGTTAGCAGAAAGTGGGTAACAAGGCAAAGCTTGATAAAACGCAGTGCTTAGCTTTGCTAGGGTTAGGTTTGGCAGATTCTTACATATGGAGGTATGGCAGCTTATTGCTTTACTTAGATCCTGGATCTACACTTCCAATCTATGACTATGTTGCAAAGCAGTTGCATAAACTCTGAATGATGACTTTTGTTGTGACTGTTCATTTGATTTTGATTATGTGCTGGTAATATTTTATTTGAAATCATAACAAATATTGGACAATATAAATTAAGCTTTCAAAAGAGGGAATAAGCTTTATTATCATAATGTTTGATTTGCAGTATTTAAAGGAATAAGATGTTTTGAATTGGCTTGTTTCACCTTTTTGATACATAATATGAAATATCTTTAAAACTTTTATAGAGAACTGAACAGATGTTGATCTTAAGGATACATTCTCAAAACAGAAAACTTTGTTACAATAAAGAAGCAAAGCCAAGCTAATGTTTAAAACAAGAATTTTGAAACAAATATATGAACATAGAAGAGTCAGTTATATCTAATGGTGTCCCAAGAAAAAAAAAATAGATGTACGTTAGGCAAAATTTTATTGGAAATAGAAAAAAGTGCACAAATGTAGAAGAGCAGAAGAAAAAGAAACACAATCTACCCTGCATTCTGCAGTCTAGCATGCCAATACCGAAAGAAATAAAAAAAAGTTAAGAGATTGAATAAAATGAATAAATTATATTTCTATATTTTATAGCCTGTGCAGGCCAGTAAGAAGGTAAGTTAATAGATCCCAAGTGTTCTAGATCAATAAACATAAGCATCATCCTGTTTAGACTGTATTCTTGCTAAAACTAGTGAAGTGACGGAGTGGATGAAGACTGCAATATGTGGTGATAACCACTGCCACTTTGTTTGATTTCATTGTTTTCAAACAACCAGCGGCACCCTGTCAATGTTTGTGTGTGGGGGGGTGTAGATGAAATGGGAACCCTGTCTTGGCCTGTATGTGTGTATCTCTGCACAAGATATACATCAATTTTTTTCTTTCTTTGATGCATTTTTCAAGCATTAAAATGTCAATCTCCACAGTGGCATTGCAACATTGATACTTAATACTGGTACCAGTAAACATACTTTTTCATATATGCAAACACTTATCCAAACCGATTTTTTGTAATTATGACAAGATATGCCAGTTGTTAAGAACATGTTTCTTGGCTCAAGATAGAAAAAAAAATGAGTGTTTTTTGTGGGAAATAGGGGGATAGGGGGGGGGGGGGGGGGCGTGTTAGCTATGTACATCTTCATGTGAACAAGTTTGAGAAATGTATATTGGCTTTTCTACTATAATTTATTGTTAGTTTAGTCATCTTAATAAAATCTTGGCTGTATTCAGCAAGACTACAATTAGTTTCTTGTCTTCTTTAGAATGAGACTGCAACAAGCAAGATTCCTGTCTTTAATATCTGTGGTGACGTCTTAATATAGTTTTATCCAAGAACAGAGGATGGTGGCTTGATTAAAATCATGTTGCTTTGGAAATGTAATTTGATTTAAACATTCTTGCTTTAGGTATATTATGAAATATATTTCTTTGTTTATAGTATTCCACAGATAACAAAAGAGCCTTTTTTTATGTGAAAGGCATAGCAGCAGCCGACAATATTCGAAGCATCAGTCGCAGAATTACAAAACCAGATGGGCATAAGCTAATACTCCACGTGTCACCAGCTAATGTTCCTCCTGAGCAGTCTCTGTCAGATACAGTTATTGAAAAACTTAAGGTGAGAATGGGCAGAATATTGTTTTAGATCTTAAGATCTATATTGTTTTTTATGTAAAGATCTTTGATTAATCTTTCTCATCCAAACAGATGAACACTTCTCAATTTCAGTCAGGTAAAGAAGAAAGTATTTAAAGAACAATTTCATAGAATATTGCTATGGTAATTGAATGGAAAGTGGTTAAGGAGTAGGAACAGTTAAATATAACCTTCAGAATTAAGAAAAGACATAGGGCCATGTTTAAAGATTAAAAAAATTTTTTTTTAAAATGAAGTGCATATAAATGCTCAAAAAAGAAATTATTCTTTACTTTCCAAAAATCTTGAAAGATCCATCCAAAGGCTCATTATAAGGCTATGTCCGTAGAAACAAAAAGTACCTAAAGATAAACTGCATTGCGGAAATTCACATGAAACTTATATGGTAACAAGCATGTTATATTCTAAAAGGATATATAGATAGCAGCCCACACATATTGGGCTTTTGAAGTATAATTAAGGTTGTATTTTCTAATCCCTCTGAGAGATTAAGGAGTCATAATTTTAGCATTTTTATGTCTGCATGTATTTCATTTAAAGAGATAATAGAAAAATAAAATGTCAAATTTTTCCTTCGTGTCTTATAAAGGCTCTGGCCCACAACAAATCTGAGCTGTTTAGGCTTGTATCACCCTATATAAACAATTCTACAATCATACTTTTATTTTGTTGTTGTTGTAATAAGGTTTATTTCTATTTTTTGTGATATTTCTGGGTGATACTTACATCAATTCCTTGTGTTCTATTTGCTCAAAGTGCCTCACATTTAAAAAGTGATAGAAAGATATTTTATTTTAAGTTAAGTCTATAAAAGATTCTTACGTGGAAAAGTAGAAATTTCCTTTAGCTCGTTTTTTTACAAAGTGTACTATTGAAATAGAAATGAGAAAAAATTGTAGTTACACAAATCTAACTTTATGAGATCATAGAAAATATTTATAATCTGAACTCAAAGACTTTGTTATTTTGTTCTCTTTGGTTTCAGCTGAGAATGAGTGATCGATACGATCCTGCAACTCAGTTACTCAACCTGAGTTCGTTGTACACAGATGAGGTTTTATCCAAAGAGGGCATAAAACTTCCCCTCACCAGATTTTCTACCATGTCTGCTATTACAAAGATTGTGGTTGAACACATTCCAGAAGTAAGTTTTCCGACAGTTTTTGTTTTTTTAATCAAAGATTTTGATTTTACCATTGTATTCTCTCTTGCTCTTTCTCTCTCTCTCTCTCTCCTCTCTCTCTCTCTCTCTCTCTCTCTCTCTCTCTCTCTCTCTCTCTCTCTCTCTCTCTCTCTCTCTCTCTCTCTCTCTCTCTCTCTCTCTCCCCCTCCCCCTCCCACCTTTCTCATTTACCATCCATCTCTTCCCCCCTCTCTTTCTCTTTCTGTGCTAATCTCTCTATGAGTGCCGATTTGGCCTAACCCTTTTTTTCCTGTATTTCCATCATGCCACCTGATCTTTCCCTCCCTTTCTTTCTCCTTTCACTTGATTGTGTCTCTGTCTCTTTCCTCTAAATATAGGAGCACTGATGAATGTGGTGTTAAAGCATCCACCCTGATATCCACATGACCTTTTTAAAAAGGCCTGAGATGGCCAAATTGTCAATATTTCCATCTGAAACGACAAACAAACCTCCCTCTCTATATCCTGCTTGTCTGATTGTCTCCCCTTTGCCTTTTCCAATATCCTCTGTCTCTGCTCTTAATATAACATATTTTTCTCTCAACAAAATTATGGGAGGGAGGGGGGGGGTATTTATGGACACGATGATCTCGCATGTTTTGCTTGCAACTTTGCATTTATTGTAGTTTTTCAGGATTGGCGATCAGGAAAAAGCATTTTCAAGATTTCACCATCTCTACTCATTTGCATCCATGTATATTTTTTTTAACACCTTTCTGAATAAATCCTAAAACATTTAATCAAGACTATTGTGCATGAAATTAAATATGCAGCTTTCAATTTAATTTGTGCCTTAAATGTAAAAATACACAGCATGCTGTTCACTAGGTTCAGAATTTTGAGATAAGTTAGAACTTGTAGAATAATCAGAATTTGGCTTACCTGTTGTATGATTAATACAATAATGAACAAATCATTCATTCAACTTACTAAATTATACCCCCACTTTACCCAGTTTTTTTTTTAAATTTTCAAGAATTCGAAAAATCTTGTTCATTGCTGGTAAACATGTGTTTTTGATAGGACTATTCTGCATTGTATGTTTCAGTTGAGTGGCTTGGATGTGAGTAACAACAGATTGATAAATCTTGGCCAACTGTCAGATTTGGTGAAGGGAACACCAAATGTAGCATCTTTAAATCTTGGGCAGAACCAGTTACGAGCCATGGAGGAGCTGGAGAAGATTAAAGGTTGGACCAACCTTGCAGAATTAGTTCTTGATGGAAATGATTTATGCAACAACTATGGCAACCAAGCAAATTATGTCAGGTAACGAGGAAGGTCATGGGTTTGTATTAACATTTTTGTGATCCTAGGTGTTCGTGCTTATCTTCCTGCTGGGGATGCGGAAGCTTCCGCTCTGAGCACCTTCAAGCATGATAAATTCTGTGCTTATATTTTGTGTGGATCTTATTCATGCAAGTATCTTAACCCTATCGTTTCTTTATGTTGACAGTGTCAAATTTGAAGCCTTTAAAAATTGTTTTTCTTTGATAGATAGGCTTTGTAAATTATGACATGATATTTTTTGCATTTGCTTAATTAGAGATGGTGATATCAGTTTTTCCATTATCTGAATATTTGATAAAGTTATTCTGCTTTGAAAATAGCAAAATAAGGCAATGCTTCTGAAATATAGTGTGAGAATCTCTTTTTGAAAAACATTGGGATTATATAAAGAATGTTGTCATCTCCAGATTTAAATGTTCCTCCTGTCCAATTAAAAAAAATGGCTTCACTGTGGTCACCCTCGCAAGTCATCTTTTGTTATTTCCTAAAAATTATTGCATAAAGCACAAAATCGTTTGGCTTCTTTTACTTAATCACACATTACACCATAAAGTGAATAAAAAAATTGTTTAAAACAATACAGAAAACTTTTTGCGGGAAAAACTTCATTGTTAAATTGCATCATTGGTTGGCAAAATTGTTATCAGTAAAAATGAAAAACATATTTGATTGATGGTGATCAGAGATTTTGCCTTTCATGGTGTCTTGGATGAAATGAAATTTCTGGCAATGTTATCATGTGTTGCTTGTCCTGCAATAGCTTATGGAGACAACCCTGACTATAGTACATGCTGTGTTCAATAATGAATTAAGAAAGAAGCATGGTGAATAAAATTATGGAAGGCATTTTGTCTAAAGAAACTAAGACACATCAAAAGCACACGCTATTATTTATATAAAGAATTTATTACAGGATAATTTTTAAGAAATGAAAATAGATCACCGTAACTCTTAATTCATATTACCTAGGTGCTCTCAGTGAAGATGCTTTTGGGTTTTCACTCTTATACAATAAAAATTTGGAAATCTTAGGTTTTATGTTCAACGCGTTAACAGACTTTGAAAACACCCCTGGTCAAAGGCACCAGACAAGCCACCATCACTCTGTTTTGTTAAGTGTGTTCAAACATATCAACCTATTGTACTTGCAATTTTATTGAACCGTTTGAGGTTGATATCTGTGACCTTTTTTCTTTTGGCTCAGGAAAGCTAAGCTACTTTTCTCTTTTCAATGGCACAATATAAAAAATATCCTGTCTATTAAGACAGAGAGAAATTGTGCTGTTTGCAAAGAAGTAAGCTCCATCTTGTCAGGCCTGTTTTGCTGTGCTGTGCTCTGAAATGAAGTGTCATTGATTTTGCATTATAAGTTCAGGATATATTCTTCCTGTCATTTCCTTTGCTTTTTATCTCTTGCAAAAGACAATTCTAATTTTTGTAATGTTCAGTAGTATCAAATCTGTTTCTTGAAGTAATTTCTTAATTTTCTTTCTATTTATCATGACTACCACTTCTATAAATTCAATGAAACCAAAGCTCACACCGAGCACAATTCTTTATCATTTCCCCCTGCTGTCTCTGTTGGGATTCCTCTGAATGATCCAGAAAAAATGTGATCCTGATGAAAGAGTTGAAGAATATATCTTTTGGGTAATAACATTTCGGAAGCTTAGAAATGTGTTGAGCTGCAGAGCAAAGGGTGATGTCAAAATGTTTTGGCCTCTTAGTGCAGCTCTTGGCTCTGACTTTCATGACTTTTTCTGTACCCTTTTATTGAATGCCCATGATCCAAATCTTTTTTTTTTTTGCTTTTTCATACTGACATTGTCAGTTAGTGTCTTTCCAAAGCAAAGGGGCCTTTGCTCTTTCAATTTTTTATTTCTGACTTCTTAATTTGTAAACTTTGTTTTTTGATCTAGTTAGCTCTTTTAAAAATATGGTGATGGTGGTTTAGAAGTTGGTGGTGACAAACAGACTGTGTGATGCTAAAATAAACTGTGTTAACTCTTATGTGATATTTTCAGAATGAATAAGAGTCTTTTTTATTGTGGTAGGCCTATTTGAAAAATATCTCTGCTCCGTAGCACTTGTATAAATCACAGTTTTATATGATTTTAAAATATATGCTCCCATGTCAAAAGATATCTTTTATAATCTCGACAATGCTTATCCTAAAACTATTAATTAGTTATTAACTGCTATAATACATGTTATAAGTGAAAGCTCAAAATGGTTATTTTTAGATTTGCTTCTACATTTTTATAATTATATCTTAGAGCATGAAAAATTTAGAAGCATTCACTGCCATTTTGTTTCAAAAAATTTTATCCTGCAAAATAGAAAAGCACAATTAGACTTATTATCATGTTTATGTCAGGGAAAATTGGGACTTGCAAGTTACACCTGGTGTAAAGTTGAACTTTTCACCTTTTTCTCTTGCTTTACATTGGCATTTCAGGTAGATTTTGCATCTGCATATTAAGCAAGATATCATTATTGTTTTACATGTATCTGGTACATTCCTTGTGGTTCCACTACTTTTGCTGCTATTCCAAGTTTTGGCATCTCTTCTTATTTTTGTTAATTTACAAATATTACATTTTTTTAGTATGGCTTTATATTTTTGTACAAGAACTTTGTGAGTGAAAAACGGATGTTTTTTAAAACATTCATCAGAGGAACTCAAAACTCAAAGTTTGTCTGCTATAAAAAGATTATATTGTGTGCAGAATGTGAACAAGCCTGCACACACTTTTGATTGAAAATGATTTTCAAATCCAATGTGACTTTTTTTTTGTTTTTAAGGTTAGATTGTGGTTACTGGAAGAATACAAAAGGAGAAATAATTTTCCTGTTAGTATTCTACTAGACCTTAAGTCAGATAAAGAAATTGTCTGTCACATATTTAGGAATTTTCTTTTGTATGTCAACCTTCCTCTCACAAATTTTTCTCAGCCCTTCATCTTTTATGGTGTTGTGCAATGTTCTGCTGTCCGTCTTTTCGCTATCACTCTCTTTTGGAGCCTGTAGTGAATAATAATGTAAGAACTTCTTGCTGATCTATCAGTCTGGTATTTTTATGGCCTTTGTAATTATTTCTTTTCAAATCGCATCTTTTGTTGATTGGATACTTTGAAGTGGCAGACTGAATCTTTTTAATGCTATGCAACTTGATAAATTCTTCCCCTTCATGCCCATCTCATCTGAGTGAAGTGATGTAAGGGGATAGAGTTTTCATTGAGTTCAGTTCTAATAAATCCACAAAACAAGGATTGAGACTATTTGAGTCTACTTTTCTGTGAATACAGAGCAGTGCAGCCAACCTCATTCTTGATGATCTGGCTCCAAGTATTCTTGGATGGAGAGTTTTGGAAAAGGAAATAAGCATGTTTGTGACGCAATAATTTCAGTTTCATTTAAACAACAATGTGGAACCAAAAATCTTGATGGGCTCGGTAGAGCCAAGTACTCCATGCTAGATTTCTTTTTTTTTTTCCAGTTAGCCCTGATTTTTTTTTCATTGAGCAAGTTGTTGGTGTAGCTTGCTGTTCATATCTGTGAAAATTATGGATGTATCATGATTTATAGTCCTAAAGATGATATTCCTTCATCTGAGAGCCAACTCAGATTGAGCATCCCCATCCAAAACTATCTTTTAACTTGAAGTCTTAAACAAAGTCTGGATACTGGATTCCTATTTCTTCAAATGGTGACCTCAAGTTTCACTGCACTGATCCATGTAATATCTCGCAAATTTTAAGAGAAATATTTCGTCGTTAACTCTATATGTATCATCTTTCACATATGAGTGGTTTCAGAAACACTATGTTAATAGGTTATAGCAGGTATGTATATTGGAGCTTTCTGACTTTATGTAAAGATTGTTAAGTTTGCCATTAAAGAGAATCCATTGGCCAGTTGTTCTGAAATGTTGCAAGAACGGAGTTTTCACATATTGAACCATCCCAAAACACATTGAATCAAAGAACACACTCTTACATTGCTTTTACTTTGGATGAGGCTGTTATTTCAGGATCCATGGATCCATGTTATGCTGACCACTGGGCTGTTGAAACGAACCTCAGTATGCTTGCAACTTGAAGTTGTAGTTGTACAGTTATGTACAATGATATCCCTGTGTAGCATGACAAGGACATTATATTTCCCTTGGAGACCAAAATTATTCTCCTCACCAGGTCCATGATGCTATCAGATAAACATTTAAGATGCTTTTCGTTTATTGGAAAGCTTTTCCTTCTTTCATTTTTAAATATTCAAAGAGCAAATGATTTGCAGACAGTCGTCTGAAAATTTTTACCAAGTAATCAACCAAGACATATAAAAGCCATGCCATTAGAACAAAGAAACTAAATTTTTAGGGATTTTGTTCTAAGCATGTACATCAAATCATGAAATGAGAACAATCTCTTCAAAATGTGTGTTGAAACATGAGTAGTTTGCTCTCCCCTTGAAATTAATATGGTTTTGAAGCATATTATCAGGTATTGCTGTCCTTTCTTTTATGGTTCTGCCTCGAGTTGTTGGAGATAGGCAAATATCTTTCCTTGTGTAAATGCCTCCTCTGCCAATTTTGTCCCTTACGCATCCAATGTGGTTTGTTTTAGGGGAGAACGCAAGCTAGTCCATGATGTTGATTTCTACTTGTCGCAAGAAAGTTATGAATAGCACATTCCTTGTGTACTCTCTCATTGTATGCTAAAGTACTTAAAACGGATGACGTCTTGGCTCTGGAATCACAATAGGCTCTAGGACGTCATTTGTATAGAGTTTTAACATTCACTAGACATTGTAAAATTGAACAAAATACACATTGCAGGTGTCAACAGAGGGTCCTACAGGTCTTCGCCACACTTGTCTCAGACTACGGTGGTTTATTAAGTTGAATTGACTTCATCCAAAATACAGGACTGCTTTTTAGTGTATCTAGTTACGCAGGCCACTGGGCTGTTTTAATTAACCTCAGAAGGCTTACAACTTGAAGTTGTAGTGGTACAGTTATGGGGTGAAAAATCTGTATTCCCTTTCAAAAGGGTGCAGAATCACCCTTCATTAATAAATTTGTTCAACAGTAACATTTGTATTCATGAAAATCATGAAACAAGCACTGTTTTTTGTCAAGTGAACAAAGTTTACCTTGGCAAAAAAAATTGGAACAAGCATATATGTGATTCATGGATTATAATTTTCCAGTACTTCAGCAGGGTATGAATTGTATATTAAGCATGAACAATGTCAGCTGTGTGTGTTACAAAATCTGTTGTAATCTTTGAAACATTGTTATCATGAAAATTTCAAGAAAAACACCTGCAGAGTACCAAATTTGTGAATAGAATTATGAGAAAATTGTATTTGTAGATGAAAATTATGACCATGGAAAAATATTTATTACAAAAAAAAAACATATTATTATTATTTACATTATTTCCTTTTACTTAAGTGAAAATTGTGAAAATTCTTTCTCGAAACCCTTGTGATTTGTTTCCTGTAGAATTTGGTAGCTTGATACAACAGTAGCAACTGTGTGTTAAGTCAATGTTCTGCAAGTGCTGTGTTAGCAGCAACTTAGAAGCTGTTTTTCTTCATTCTTTTTTGCTGAAATACATATTTGTCAATGGCTGAAAATCAAAGTTCCATGGATTTTAGTTTCTGGCAGGATCCTTATCCTACCAAGAAAGCCCCATTGGCACTTATGAGGGGCATTGTTAGTTCAATATGTTCTCATTGTCATGTGGCTTGTTTCTCAGGAATTTTTGTTTTCTAAGTTTGAAAGAAGTAAAACTATTTTTAAAATTTAAACATCAATAAATGGATGCGATTCAGTTATCTTCTCCAAGAAGCAAATGCAAAAGCTTGTCTCTTTGTCTACAATCTTTTCCATCTTTATCTTGATTTAATCTTCATATATAGTACACCTTTCAGATGTCCCTTGTATGTTACCATCTCCTGTGGCACAGATTCACCTCTAAAACCAGAGGTAGTCTCTTTATCAATAAAAAATATTTTGAATTTTGAGCTGACGATTTACTGTGGGCTGGACATCTGAAAGAGTAATCTTATCAATGAATACACCCAATAATTTACTGTCA
Source organism: Elysia crispata (assembly GCA_033675545.1). Lineage (NCBI taxonomy): Eukaryota > Metazoa > Mollusca > Gastropoda > Plakobranchidae > Elysia > Elysia crispata. The sequence continues at coordinate 173,116 of JAWDGP010001872.1, forward strand.
TGTCCCAAGATCCTGGTGTAAAAAGGGAAAGTTGGGTGTTTTTTTCGTTTTGTTTGTGTGGTTTTTTTTAAACCAAAACATTTCTTAGCATACAGAATAGTGTTTCTACAAATCATGATAACTACTCTGCTGTGGAGATTGAGATTTGTCTATCACAAGCATCAATCTCGCTATCACCTTGTTCAAGTTGTTCTTTCAACAGGAAAAAAATATCTGAATGTGTATACTATACTGAATTAATACTAACAATCAGAATGTATATTACATTGTTTCAAAAAACACAGGATCAGAATGAGATCTGGATGTGTTAATGGTCTCTGCTGGTCCTCTTCTGTGTTTCTATCAGTGATTGAATGTTACTCTCATCAATCGCTAGATTAAGAATCAAACTGGTTGATTATATTGGTCCTGATTGGACCCTAATGACATGTCATGGTTATCAACTGGTCCTGATTGGACCCTAATGATATGTCATGGTTATCAACTTTCGAGATCTAAGATTCAGGCATCACTGACAATCGATTTACCTAAAACCATGAAAACTGACTGATAATAAGTTGAAACAACGATTTGCGAATTTGAACATGGCATACTTGTAATTGCACTCTCAGCTCATGAGAGTGCCAATTGTGGTCATCATACAATATACAATTATGCCCATGCATGCATGCATACATTTGATGTTTAGTTATTAGGATTGTCATCAGTATCACCTGTAATTTAGGTATACAAATGAGCAAGTTAAGCTGCTCTCCTGGTCTGCATGCTGCAAGATAACATTCAATGAAAATTAAAGGTGCATATTTAATCTTTGAAAAATCTGGCTGCAAACTTTAATCTATGGCACAAAGATAAAAAGAGTCTTCTAAAACACCTCTCACTGATTAAAAAAATTCAGTGCTGAAATTTGATGGAGATGAGCGCCTGGTTTCATTAAAGGCATCATGGCGGAGTGTTAAACCTGTCAGACGTGTCCTCTTGTCATTGCATTATTCCCAACAACTAAATACATTGTAATTACCTTGAGAAAGCAATTCACACACAATTTTGCACAGTCTATCCTTCCTTTAAAATTAATACTTGTGAATTCATGACATTTTTAGAATGCCTGTAATTGGTTTCCTCCTGACAAAAATGACTTTTCTCCAACTGGGTTTTAATACCTCTTTTAATGTGTCTTCAGTTTTTTAAATTCTAAGATTATTTAAAAAATTCCCAATGATTTTTAAGATGATGTTTAAACCATAATATGGGCATTAATCAAACTAAAATTGGTCAAATTTTATGGAGGCTTAAATACTATGACATGGTAACATAGTCATTGTGACAAAAAAATGCTGTTGCACTGATCAATGATGTAATTATTTTTAGTGTCTCTAATGAGCTTAAGGAACTATGCATTTTTTGTGTAATTCCAATTGAAGTGATTTTTGACAACAAAAATGAATTGTTCATTTAAGCTTGGCAAGGCCAATGTGTTCTTGTCCGTAATTTTGTAAAAAAAAAAAATTATTTTAAGCTGTTTCTCTAGCAGTCTTTAATAGAAGAGTATATCTGAAGCTGGGTGGCAACAACCTATTAGTTTGTGAAATACACTTTCATATGGAAAGCAGTTACCTCTCTTGATCTACTTTTGATCAAACAAAAAACTAGACTCACAGAAGCTTTTTTATTTTGACGTAGGAAGAAATAGTTGTTTTAGCCTTAACTTTATATTTTTATATGTCGCTTTCCTCCTGATTTTGCTGTTTATTTGTGTGGGTGGTCACAGTCTTGCATTTTTTTTTTCTGTGATAAACTTCATCAATTTTCACATTCTTTTTGTCACATTAATGGAAAACAGACTGAAAATAAAGGATTGCAAATTATGAATTCTGTGATATCCTCATTCCCTACTAATAATGTTCTTAAAATTCTTTTGTTCACCAATGCCAGTGCTGTACGAAAAGCTTTTCCGAAAGTTGTGAGGCTGGTGAGTAGGACCTCCATTATTTATTATATGATATCTATATGTAATCTTGTGTATTTGGATGGTTCAGCTGGTCCAAATATATCATTCTATTGAGTCAGTAAATGAAAAGGCCATTTTATATTCACACATATATTGATATATATTATCAATATATATATATATATATAGGTATATATATCAATAAACGTGAAACATGCTAATTCAATGTGGTTAATTATTGACACATATTAAACATAAGCTTTTTTCAATATCTTTTTGTTTTAACCTTTTCATCAACAGCATCATCATCTTTCTCTTCTCTACTACTCCTCTTCCTCTTTTCTTCTTCTTCCTCTTCATCTTCTTCTTTATCTTCTTCTACAACTACTTCTCCTCCTCCTGTCTTTTTTCTTCTTCTTCTCCCGTTTCATACTTCTTCTTGGTTTTTTTACTAAAACAATGTCTTAGAGGGACAACCATCAAATATATAAAAATATTTAAAACCAGATTGTACTAGATTTTGTTATAGCATTGCTAACAGGTTTGTCATATAAAAATATTACTAAATCTGATTTAAATGAAGTCATAGAGTTGAGACTATTTGTTGAATGATAAATAGTAGCTTGAATTTGAGCTTGGCGGACCAAGTTTTATTGATTTACCTCTTCTGTTCTGTTTAATATATTTTTCAGTGAGATTTACCACAGTACCAGCTACGCTTTTTTTCTTTTTTTTAAATCTAGGGATAAAATCTTTGTAACATCCATACTTTCAACCATAAATCAGTTTTTGTAGAAAAGTTTTGTCATTAAAATAACATTTATGCATATGTTATAATATTAATTGTTTTGATTGGTTTAAAGTATTTTTGTGTACAGCTTATTTAATGCAACATTTCAAGGATTAACACGTGAGCATTATTTCGAACACTATTTGCATTTTTTAAAATGTCTCCAGGATGGCATAGAATTGCCCCCTCTCATTACTTTTGATCTAGACACAGATGTGAAACTACCAGAGTCAAAGGTTGGTAACATTTCATAATAATGAAACTTAAGTATACCTCAGGATGTATCGGCAAATGTAATTGTATTTGTATTGAATATTTTCACAACTACTCTCTTTTTGGAAGAAGTATTAATAATTTTCAAAGTATCTTTCCATGAATATCAGAAACTGATAATGCTAATGTATACTTGCTGATTTTTAACTTGCTTTAGCATTGATTAGGTTGTAATTCTGCTTTGACTAATAATGCGATGCTAGGTCTGTGGAATATTGTTCAATAACTTATTGATTTGATATTTCAGGGAAGTTACTTTTTCAACGATGACATAAAGAATCTTGTTGTGGCTTTCATCAAGGATTATTATGTAATCTATGACTCAGACAGAAGACGAGATCTTATGCCGGCTTACCATGAGAATGTAATTTTTTATTCTTGAAAAACGCTGTTGTGTTGCCATTCCTTCTTGACTTTTTTCTTGTCATATGTATTAACAGACTGTCTCAATAGCAAAATCAATATATTTGATGGTAATGTTTTGTTTGAAAGGTTGCAGTTTTAAATTTTGTTACTTTTTGACATGAAAAAAAAAGAAAGATTAATTTTTTTTTACATTTAATAAAATATTAGCATTTTGTATGGTGACCAGAAATCTGACACTTGTATTTTTGACACTTTGTCCTCAGGTTCAATTCTCTTTGAGTTGCAGCAAAAATCCCATGTTTGAAAAGTAAGTTCTTCAATATGTTTGTGTTAAAAAGCAAAGAATGCTGGTCTTTTTTACATGATTATTGTTCAAAGGAAAGTCAAGACATTTTGACCAATATGGAGGGGTTATTCTTGAAAATGTGTTCTTTTGGTGCACATTATGATTCATTTTTAAAGATTTGTAATTAGTTAATACTATTACTAATTTTTTTTATGTGGTATGGATTTTCTTAGTATATAGCTTTGTGATGTAAATTTATGACACACTTTTTTTTAAATGTGATATATCAGGCAACTTGGATTCAACTCTTACCTTGAAGGGAGTCGCAATCTAAAGAGGATTGGCCATCTTGATCAAGGTAAGATTTCTTAATAAATGACTGTAAAGATTGCACTCTATGCTGTAGCAGACTATTGCTGGAATACACATTTTCTGTAATGGTTATTCCCAAGGTACACAGGATTTTAAAAACATAGACAAGAAATCTCAAATTTTTAGGGAGTTATGAAGAATTGTGTATTGGAAGTGCAGATTTTTCATACAATTTCGAATATTTAACAATTATTTCATCTTTTTCAAAAGTGGGGTCAAATTTGTTTTGTAAAGAAGAAATTTAAGTGTCTTAAGGTCAAAATTAAAAACATTAAAAAATGTATGTAGTAAGTTCTGAAGTTTATGATATAGGTTTGAGTTAACAAAATATTCTATTTTATGTAAAATTGTGCAAAGAAATTTTGTAGTGACTTATTATCAAGTGAATTTATGTTCTTATTTTGGATCAACAATCAAATGTGTATTACTCTGCTCTTCTGCTTTTTAAAGAGATGTCATATCATTATCATGTGATGTCTTTTTATTGGAAGTTGAAAGTGTTGGGACGTTTTTTCCAGTTCCTATTTTTTTAGCAACTGATTTTCAGCTCATAGTTATCTTCCTTCATAGACTCAAAAGCTGCTGTTGGCCTTGTGAGAATCAACTTATCAATATTCTGTCTGCAGATGGAAGATGAATGTATTTTCGCTTTGATAGCCTACTTTTGAGAGGCCTAAAAGAGGTTTAAGACAATGCAGATTTAAATTGGATATTAGGATGTTGTCAATATGCAAGTGAAAACTGAAGTTCTAAACATTGAAAGCCATTTGGTCCTGGTGCAAGAAAGTAAATGTCACTGTTCATAGTTTTTGGATGGTGGAATTGCATTAATATTGTACAGCATTGATATTCATTTCAAATATTATGTAAACTCATGATAATAATTCTTTTCTGGAACAAAAGCATTGCATTTTGTGTTATGTGGCACTGTATCTTGCTAGATTGAATTGTTCTTTTGCTTGAACTTTTTTTTATTTCAGACAAACTTGCAAAAAAGATCCACACAGGGAATCTTCATGTAATAGCTTTTCTTGAGAAGTTGCCATTAACAATTCATGATATTCACTCTTTTAAAGTGGATGTCAGCCTTGCCTCTGTGAGTAATATGTATAGATTTGATTTTTCTTCCTTATAATAGTTATATGATACTAGTTCATCTTCTATTTGATGAGCTGGTATCAGTAGATATCTGTCTTGTGTAGATATAGGTTCTTCTAATAACAGGAAAAATCTTATATTGACTGGATATCATCTTTCCATTGAGGCAAGATAAGATGGAATACAACCCCACCATCAGATAGCCAACGATCAAACCCAATATTTCCCTGCTGTTATTCAACACTTAAGTAACAATTTTTCACCTCACGAAAGTATTTCGGTAATGCTTTTGCACATGGACGAACCAGGATCCAAACCTTAGACATCCTGATTCAAAGTTTAGTGTCTATTTCTAAATTATAGTGCTCTACAACATTTGACTTAAAAGTAGAGCATTCTCTTTTATCTTGTTTCTCTTTGCTGTACATCTAGGTTACTTATCTGATTTTATCATATCTCTGTTGCAGCCCACACTGCTGAGTTTTGTACTTCATGGGGTTTTCAAAGAGAGTAAGTACCGTGTCCACTTAAATTTATTTGTCAAACACTAGGTCATAGTTACTCGGTTAATATTTTTTTTTTGGCAGCCGTAAACTCCTTGTAGCATTACTAGTTTTCCTTTTTTAAGTTATTTATGATAAAAATGAAATGAACTTTCTTTATTATTTTATCACTTGATATGCTTTTTGATTGGCTTAGAGTGTATTTTATTTTATTTTTCATTGGAGTTTGGACTTATATTATTCATGTAGCTCTTGCAGCTAAAATGGAAAGATTTATTGCAGGTACTGTATTTAATCTTCACATTTAATAAATGCTAACTTGATATAGATGCAATGAATTGTTCAAACTAGATAATTATCTTCTCATGAAATTTAGTTTATTTTATGTATGATTATATTCAGTTTACCAAAATATAGAGGGAGAGGCAGGCTGATAGATCACATAAAGAGATAAAAAGAGTAACAAAGATATACAGTACCCACTTTTCTTGAAAGATAATTTTTTTTCTCAATAGAACTAATATTGTTTTTGATTGCAACACTCTATTTATATTAGGAAGTTGCTTGGAGTTGGGTGCTTTATATTTGCTCTGTTTGGCAGTAATTCATGTAACATTTTTTTTATCTTATACCTTAATTGAATCTTTTCACAGAGGATGCTCGTTCTGATAAACTTATCCGTGCCTTTTCCCGCTCCTTTGTAACAGTTCCCTGTGGCAATGGGTAAGGTTCTATCGCAATATTTATCCACCTCCCAATTATAAAACAAGTATTATCCTCAACTGATTTTTGAGACCCTCGTATTTTTTTGCACATGTGCTCAGAGATATCTAAAGTTTTGTTATTATCAGATTTCAAAATCATACTGCTGATGCTTTGGCTCATAGCTTATCAAGCATTAAGTGGCTTTGAATTTGTACATCATGGTTATTCTATTAATTTGTATTTAAACTTTTTTTTTCAATTGTGATGAAAATGTTCATGTGAGAACTAAAATTTTTAATTCAATGATTAAAATTTTTTAAATAAGATATATTTTGTCATCAGTCAAAACAATGAGTGTCCATAGATCAACATCTTTGTAAATGGGAATAAACTCAAGCAAAGAGATCAATTCAAATACTTGGGTATTTTGATATCAAGTGATGGATGCAACAAAACTGAAATTACATCAATAATAGCGAAGAGTTTTCAGAGAATTAAATCGGTACTAAACAAGTAACAAATAACCACATCTCGATTCAAATAAGAAGAAGAGCTCTGTAGTGCTATATTGAACCCATTTTGATACATGGATGCAGGGCTTGGACTATTTCAAAACAGGTACAAAAGAAACTGGATGCGACACAAATGTGGTTCCTGTGGAGAATGCTAAGAACTAAATGGATTGCAAAGAAATCAAATGAAACACTGTTATGAGATGCAGAAACAACAAGATCACTCAAAAAAAGAATACATAAGCGCCAAGCAACCTTTTTTGGTCATGTGAAGAGAAGAGAGAAACCAGAACATCTTGTGACAACTGGATAATCAAGGGCAAATGCAGCAGGGGAAAACAGCAAGAAAAGATCTTGGATGGACTAACAAAGTGGCTCAAAGTATGATCACCTACCCTAAAGAGCACGGCACCTGACTGATTGTTTTTTGTTGTTTTTTTTTAATTTAAAGACTTGAACTTGTTAAAATATCTAAGATTTGTAAGTATAGTTGATAAAAGTGAATTTTGTTATTCATTTTGCCAAATTGTATGTGATGGTGGTTTTTTTTTCCCCTAGGATGGTGATTATTAATGACATGTTGACACTTTCAAATGCTGGTTATGAACTCACCAAGGTAATGATCATTTGAAATCCTGTATTTGTGAATATGAGAAAAGTGCACACAAAAAGGGTTTTACGGCTGATGTCAATGGCTGACAATGTCTTGAGTGTTGAAATTCCTCTCTCCTGTGTTCTGTCTCAATATTAATCGAGCTACATTATTAAACCAACAAACTTGCCAAACAAAAATTATCTTACTATGGTGGCCCTTCAGTCTCTGTAGACTGAGTTTCAGAAGGCCACATTTGTCTGTAGCCGAGGCAAGTATGAAATGTATTCTTCCTACATCATGTCTTAGAACGGCTCAGCCAGTTGTGCCACTCCCTAGTCAAACTGTGTGTAGAAACACAAACACCAATTAATGAATAATGCTTATTTCAAGCCCTTGATTATAACATTTCTATGGAAACTTGTGGGACATAAAAATTATTTAGTTTCATCTTCAAATAAATTTTATCAAACATACAAATTTATTCATATAAATTTGATGTGTGCCTGACTTAGTCTTTTCAATCTTTCCTCAGAATGCATTTAAGTCAGGGGCTCCCACACCTTCTTCAAGCCCGGTACCTCCCTCAAGTAACAGAACAGTTCCTCCTGATGTAGCTCCAGGTGCACCCACACCTTTCCTCACACCTGATCAGATTCAGATGGTCGAGAAGTTTACTAAAGACTCTGGCATGAATAACAAATTCTCTTTAAAGTAAATATACAAACAACATATTTTAAATCTGTGTTAGAGTTGCGATTTGAACATGACTGATATTGATACATATACATCAACACATTACATGGATTATTTGGTGATGCCATCTTTATTTTTGACTGCTAGGGTTTTGCATTTTCCTCTGGCAGAAACTTTGTGTACAATTCGAGAGTTTAAGGTATGGGTGCAGGGTTACTCTTTTCAAAAACATCCTTTTGGGTTTTTTTTAATACAGATTGTTAAGTGAAGAAAATGAAATAGCATTGTAATTGGTGTTTTTGGTGAAAGTGGTTTTTAAATTTAGATTTAAGATCTAAACCCAGTCCTAACATAAGTGCTCAGAAGGAATTCTTGTAGTCTAAGGGGCTTTCAAAGTCACTGTAGCACACATTCCTGCTTCGGCTGTTACATTTGCCTATCTAAATGCAAATTGCTGCTGCTGGTACCAGCAGTTTAGATAGTATCTGGTCAAGTAGGATATAAATATTGATATTGTCAAAACTCTCAAATTGATGGTGATATTAACATTTGTTTTTTTGGTGTTTGTTTTTTTACATTCATATCTTTGATGGTCAGGTAAGGCCAGGATTAGGGGTAGGAATAATTTAAATAAATAAGAATCAAATTTTATTCGCTGGTTCCTGATCAATATGCTGATTTTTTTTCACACATAATTTGGCACTTGGAAATCATGATTTTTATCCACTTCATAACCAAATCTTTTTTTTTTTTCATTTTGGAATAGAAGATCTAGATCTTTAACCTGACAATTGTAAGTTATTATTCAAGGTCCTGATGAATTATATAACTGTCCTTCAATACAAGAAACATAGACATTCTACAGAATATATCTGTGCCTGTTCTATAAAAAATGAACTTTTCTCTACTTCTTGATCAAATTCTGAAAGAAGACATAGAATCAATTCATATATTGAACTAGATGTCAGTCATAAACAAGAGCTTTATACTGATCAAAAGAGTGATTCTCTGTACAGTGATCAGATGGGGAAGACATTAAATATAAGAGCCAAAATAAATTTTCAACCCAATTATACTCTAAATCCATAATTTTTCTTTGCAGATAGACAATAATAGTTCAAGTTGAGCTAAACTTTTCTCCACAGAAGCAAATCTAACTTAATATCATGTTCCATCCAGAAGAGAGCATTGAAGAAACCTTTTGACTGAATTTTCTTCCTATATTCAAAGTTTTTGCTGTGGTACCTTGGTTCTAAGCCTATAATTTCATGAAAAAAAATATGAGAAAGGTTGAAGAAACTGATTCTCAACTTATTATTGATCTAATTTTTCTAGGTGCTTGCAAGAAAATGCTTGGGATTATCAGAGAGCAGGTCAAGTTTTTACAAATTTACATGTGAGTTTTGCTGAACTTTTTTTTGGCAATCTTTAATAAAGTGAAATGTCGTTGTGTTAATCGGAGGAGTCTGCTAAACTTGAAACTCAAATAAGCTTTTTTGTTTTTATCTTGAACTGAATTTTATTTCCCAGTTTTTTTTTATATTACATTAAAAATGTATATTTCAAATCAAAGCAAAACAATCTTGCTTCTGACTCCTATTCACTTCTTAAAATATTAATGTGAACAATAGGAGAGACAGAGATGGTAAGGGTCCGTCTCACAAATATGGCATGTTATTCATCTAGATCAAAACCTCATGAACCATATGAGTAAAGATTGTGAGGCCAAAATTATGTCTCAAAACTTTTCTTTAGAGAATGAAATTTTTTTTTCCCTCAAAAAATAGACTGGGCTGTTATTTTACGTTGATTTAAGCAATAGAGCAATAAAAAAAATGAGCAATACATTACCATTTATAAAGCCTCTGTGCATAATTCATACAAAAAAGGTCATCAATTAACTAAAAAACAAATTTCGGGTGGAATACAAAAATAACGATAGAATTTTATATTGAATCATAATTTCACAATGTACATATATATGAATTGTTTATTTGGTTCTACAGACTTGGATATTGAAATACTGAAATTCTGTGGAATAAGAAATTTGTCCCTTGTATAACTTGCATCTAAAATGTTTTAAAAACTACCAGTCCTACTAATCAAAAGTGACTTTGAGTTTGAGGATTAGCTGGAAAGGAAAATTAAAAGGGATTTACATATTTTTCATTTCCTACTAATAGTACTGCTTATATAAATGCCTTGTATTTCATAATTTTTAGGCCAAAGTGGAAAAAGAAATTAAAAGAGATAATTATAATGTTCTTTTTTTACGCATTTAGCTCTTCATTTTTTAATCTACCTTCATTCTCTTTTAGAATTAAGTGTTGGCATTGGGTTTTTTTTCATTGTGGATTCAGTGCTTACCTTTTCTATCTCTTGATCTAGAATGAAAGCAAGATACCCCCAGAGGCATTTGTGAAAGATACACCCTGATTCAACAGTTACTCAAGGTTATTATATTGTCCCAATACTTTGCTGCTGTCGACAATGTGGAAATTTCATATAGCATTATTAGAAATTTGACAAGTCTCTGAAGTTCACAAAAAAGGGATACAGCCTTTATTGTTTGCAACATTTTGCTTGCTTGAACTTCAATAGTAAATGTTCTTAATTAAGAAAAAAAAAGTTTCTTTAGGACTCAAGATTAAAATTATCAGCAATAAATGTGAGATCTGTCTTAGCAAAAAAAATATCATCATAGCATCAACAGAGTTCATAACCTTCAGTTTCAACTTGACCCAATGTGGTATCTCATGCTAATTCTTCCACATTCATCTTTTCCTTCTTGTGGCTTGCTTTAAAATTTTTTTACTCTTTTGTTTTTTTTTTAACCATTGTTCATTGAGGAAGAGCCCTAACAAAAAGTTGATTGATCAAACCTAAATATGGGTATGATTATTCTAGGGTGGCTCCAAGTTTTTACTTTTCCTTAATCATATGGCTGTTTTAAGATGGTACCAAATTTTATGTTACAATTGTACTATTTCTTTTGACAAAAAAAGTTTTGAGAGAGAGAGAGAGAGCGTAGGGGGAGGGGGATTAAAAAAAAAGTTATTATTTATTATAAATTTTGTCACCTTTTTCCTTTTGTGTGATGTAAAAGACATTAATTTTGATTTGACAATTGCCATGTGATTTTAAGGTATTAAATTGTGCTTTGCAGTTAGAGTCAATAGCCGGTAAGCTTGTATTACATGTACTGAGAACTCATTGGTTTCATGGTTTTTCCATGAGTTTTACTTGTTTATTTGCCTTACTTTGTTCAATGAAGGGTTGAATAAAAGTGATGGTTCTGAAAAAAACTGTATTATAGTAATGTTTGTCACAGTAGAAAGGTTCCAAAGTAGCAGAGAAAATAATGTTATTTTAAATCTTAAAGGCATAAATGATATAATGACACATAGGTCTAAATCTGTTTTCATGTAAATATAGTGTTAAGATTGATTGCACAACTGTAAGAGGCATGTCTTTTTCAATTTTATAGAGAAGATATAGCATCATTTTTTGTTTTATCCTTTTGATTATTTCAGTCTAGATGTTTAATAGTAATATGTGGTACTGATGCCAGGGACCGTTTTGTTCTCCATTCAAAGCAAATTAGTCATATTAAGGAACATGTACATACACAGACCTGCCATCCATACCGATTTGATCAGAATCACTTCTATTCTGTATGCAAATTTGGTCGCTTTCCGATTTTCCGAATATCTAGGAAATATTCCGATCTTTTTCCAAACTAAGTTTTCAACTTCACAATTAAAAACATTTTCAGTTGTTTTTTTTTTAATTAGATCTACAAGATAGACAGACAGCCTGCACAAAAGAATAAATATGGACGATATAGTTATATTATCGATATTGTTTTTTATTATAAATTATCAAATGCAGTATCGAAATTGATATTAATATTTCAGTTGTAACTGTCCTGAATATTAATTCTGCCAAGTTGTTTACTTTATCTTTTATTCATTTGCGCTACCTTCTCTCTATCTTGACATCCAGACTTCGCTGTTATTTCCAACAAAGGATTATTCTAGTTTTATCTTCTAAGAGTAATTTCTACTACAGGACAGCATTTTTTTTTTTCATCTATATCTTGTTAGTTATCAAGATCGATTGAGAAATCCTAAATAGAACTAGAGTAAATCAAGATGAAATGACACGAGACTCAGTAATTGGAGGTATGTGAAAAGTAAAATCTGAATCTGATAATAGGCCTAAGAATTTTTATCTGGATGCAAACTTTACAATCTTCACAAGATCTATGATTTTGATCATTTTATCTATGAAGAATTTAGATCTGATCTAGATCTAAGTTACATGCTACATCATGCTTAACTAGTCTCAACGTCATAGCGTAATTTCTTTACTTCAGTTGACCTGTTTCTCAATGAAGTGATTGAACAATAGAGTGGATTACGCTCTTTAGATTATTTATAAAATAAAATATTACAACTTTCCATGAAATATTTGGTCAAGTTTTCAACAGCTGGATCAGCAAAATTCATAAGATTTTTAATTTTCCAAGTCAAGTGTGAGAAAGGCCTATACACTGTTTAGAAAAATTATCTAAAATCAGGAAAGAACATGAAATAGGTCATTTTTTAACCCTTTCAGTAAAGTTTACTTCTTTTCATATAAAAATAAACCTTTTGAAGTCATGTACACTTCCCACAGGAGCTAGTTTGGCACCTTTGCTCTTTGTGAACTCATCAAATGCTGCGTAATCCCAGTGCCATCCAATTTATTGAGTCACTTAAAACTATTGTAAGGCATAGAGTACTTGATTTAAACTGAAATAGGTATGGAAAAAAGATCCCACAATTATTTAGAATTTTTCACCATTGAAGAATTACAAGCTAAGAAAACTAATTTTTTCATAGTTCAGAGCTAAATGGATGAATGAACATTCACCAAAGACCGCATTATGATGTTTTGTAATGGATGCTGTAGAGGGAAAAAATAAAGCGAGTCATTCAGATTTTTTTGACAGAATCATTCAGATTTTCTTTCCCTGGAGAGTGGCAGGTCTGCACTCAAAGGTGTGTTGATCTTTAAAATGGCAATTTTTAAAATCTATCTAATCCTGAAATTTGTATGAAATTATCATTATTCTTTCAAATTTTGGTTCAATTTTCTGAAATAGCAAGAAAGCAATAAATTTACATCTGGCTAATTAGGTCTTGTCAAGAGACATCTGCTACAGCACAAGTCTAAACAGAAATAGTTAGAAATAGCAATCATGTAAGTGAGGGGGGGAATGCTTAAATAGGTTACAATTTTGGTAAATTATCATGTTGCTGATCTCAATCTTGAAATGGAAAACGGTCATCAGATTGGGAATGCAAATTGATTTTATGTTCCAGCTTCTATTTCTTTGTCATAACTGTTTAGATGGGTCTTTGTTCACATGTAAATTGTATCATTTAAAATGTTGACATGCTGATCATAAATAAAGCATTGAAAATAAATACTTTGATTCATTCACATTTTTTAGGCAAGGGATGCATTGATGATGTACTGCCTGTGGTAATAAAACCCTCGTTTGAAGTTATATGGGTGGTTCAATGAAGTATACTTGACAACTTGTGTAGTTCTAAGAGCATGGATTTCTATTGGGCTATTATATTTTGATCATGAATGTCCATTCTCATTAGAATAAGAATGAAATTAAGGAAGAGAAAGCGGATATGAAAGATACTAGAGAGGGAGGGAGAGGAGGGAATAATCCTGAAAATAATAGTCAGACAGGGTTGCCACTCATATCTTAAATTTTAAGTTCTAAAATCTTTAAAAACACAACAATAACATTTGGTAAAGCCAAAAAGGCCTTTAAAAAGATTTAAATGGCCTTTTGAGTACTCCTCATAGATACCTGAAATTGCAGAATAAAGAGCTTGGATATGTTCAACACAAAACTTATTTTCAGAAATGACTAGACCCCTACTGCATTTTGTTTTCTGTCTTCTTTAACAGCTTACATTTTTTTTTTTAATCAACATTCAGAAATGGCATTCTTGCCCACTAATACTCATTTTATACATTTTGAGCTTGCAAAGGCAGCTAATGCTTGTGATAAATGGAAAAAAAATGCAGTCTAAACCAACACTAAAGCATTTGACAAATCTGAGTCATCCTTCTATTCACTCATTAATGGTTTTTTTTTATCTAAGTTGACAGCTTTAACTTGATTGTATGAAATAATGTTTAAAAAAAAAAAAAGATTATGACAGGAGTGCCATACTCCCCACCTTGCAGGAAAGAATAAAAGATTAAAACTTTTAAACAGCCGCCTTCATTTTATTATTAAACAGCAAAAATAATGCAGGTTCCAATTCATATCTTCTACATGTACGTGGGTGGAGGAGGATGAAATCAAAATGTTGTAGATTCTTTATAAATTAAACATTTTTTCAATTAAGCTAGATTTAAACAATTTCTAATTATTAAGTTTAATAATGGTCCTTGGCTCGTAAGTCTTTCAAAAGTTATATAAATTACACACGTACTGTGTGCTGGACGATTTTGCATTATGCCCTGCTTTTTAAAAATAAGTTTTTAAAGTATGGCAAATCTAAGACTGACAAATGATGTTTCGTAGAAGTAGAAGTCCTAAATTGTTTGACATCCCAAAAATCTCTCAAATAATTATGGGGAAACTGAAATCTATGGTCATTTCAGATGTAAAGCTCTCTCCCTCTTGCAAATCGTAACAGAAAACTATTTTTTAAAGTCACAGCTATTGTGTTCAATTCCAACTAGGAAATGCAGCAGCCACTTCTAGTATCTCTGAAGGCAAAACCACAGATCTCACAATGCCCCGTCCAGAGCCTAGTCAGTAACCATCAATACAAATAACTTAGCTTTGCAGTACCGAAAGTAATGAAAGCCCTCTCCTCTAAACATAGAGACGATATGATTTACTTTAAAATCCTGTTTTTAACAAAGTTATTACTACCACAAGTATCTGCCTTATCAGGACTGAGTGCAAGACATTTCTCTAAAGCTTTATTTTATGTCGGTAAATGCAGTGGATATGAATGATACAATTTAGTTTTTAAATCCTGTTTTCAACAAAGTTATTACTACCACAAGTATCTGCCTTATCAGGACTGAGTGCAAGACATTTCTCTAAAGCTTTATTTTATGTCGGTAAATGCAGTGGATATGAATGATACAATTTAGTTTTTAAATCCTGTTTTCAACAAAGTTATTACTACCACAAGTATCTGCCTTATCAGGACTGAGTGCAAGACATTTCTCTAAAGCTTTATTTTATGTCGGTAAATGCAGTGGATATGAATGATACAATTAGGTTTTTACTTTTATTTTTCATGGCGCAATGAAATGTTAAGAAATTGGTTGACTTTTATTGTGAATATCACATAATTTTACAAGGTTCAAAAGTGCCTTAAACTGTATGAATCCTCACAAAACAGAAGGAGAGATTGTGTGACTTTCAGAATGCATGTACTTTGATTCCGTGCATATCTTATAATTATGTAACCCCTGTTCTAGAATGCAGCGCTTTGAAAGGATGTTGTCATCATAAAACAAAAAAAAACAAATATGCAGTGCAGTGCGATTTGTAAGCCAAAGACATATCCTGTCTACTAATACCCAAATATGTTTTGTTATGACTGCTTTATGTAGCATCAACCATACCCCATCCCGTCTCTCTCCTCACTCCCTTCCACTGACTGTCTCTCTGTCTTCCGCCCCCCCCCCCCCCCCCCTTTCTCTCTCTGTGTGCGGGTCTCTGTCTCGTTATTGCAGCCACAAGAGGAAGTGAAGAATTATATATTATACATACATACAAACACACACACACAAATATATATATATATATATATATATATATATATATATATATATATATATATGTGTGTGTGTGTGTGTGTGTGTGTGAGGGATTATCAGAAGGTCAATCCTAAAGCGTTACAGTATACCTGGAATTTATTTTGTCTCTCTTTGTATGAAAATTGTTCAAAATTATATAGAAAGGTATAAATTTATTGGGGAAAAAAAAAAAGAAACAAGAGGCGCTGTTCGTATAGGTTAAACCAATCATTCAAACAAAAAGGTGTGATACCATTCGTTTCTGAAACTCTTGTTTATGGGACTCAAATGGCGATTGACATAACCTATTACTTATCATGCCACGTTATCTCAGAGTGACAGAGGGCGGGTGACGACACAATTACAATCAAAATATTCAAATCTCACTAAGACCTTAAGAGGAAACATCTTCGGTCACTTTTACTCGAAGTTGAAGCCGCCATTCAGTCCAGAAACTGCTGCGGACAACATAAGCCTTGAGCTCATTTTAATAGTGACCTAAACTCTACTCCGTGATGATAAACACGCTGTAAGTAGTAGTAGTAGTAGTAGTAGTAGTAGTAGTAGTAGTAGTAGTAGTAGTAGTAGTAGTAGAAGAAGAAGAAGAAGAAGGAGGAGGACTTGAGAAGAAGAAGAAGTGATAATTTGCTGTTTGTAATAACTCGTTTACAACACGGTGATCTCATGTATTTTTGCAAATTATATCAATTAAGTTATTGGCTGGCAAGGTGGAACTAAAATTGAAAAGATAATGCACAAAACTCACACACCGACGGTATGGAAGTGGTTGTAGTAGCTATCTCATTTCTTCAGTTGATAAGTTGCATACTATTGCTTGTCCTCATGCGTTCCAGCAAAATAATGTCGGTGAGCAAAAATTATGAAAATTGCCTTAGTGTGGTTCAGACATTCCCTTAGGAATTATGAATTTACTCGCGGGGGTGGATGGGGTATATTTTTTCTATGAACTTTCGAGAAGCGTAAAACAAAGAAATGTCATGCTCCCACTACTTTTACACAATAGTAATAGAAGTAAAGTCAACTAAAATTGGATGTGGCAGTGGAGCTTTGCGAAGAGTTGCGAAGCACAGTTTAAAAATAAAAGCAGAGTGCATCTCCAAAATTTACATAACTGTAACGTTACAAAGCACTCAAGCTTTCAGCTTTAGGCTGGTACCGCACTAGGAATAGACAGTCACCAGTCTTGTCGTTGTCGTGTCGTTGGGCTGAGTGCCCATGAACCCTACCGCACTAAAACTAAACTGTTGGGCGACTTTCATTTACCGCACGCAATTTCACATACTTCCGTCCACACCTTTGGAATGATACGCGAGAAGGCGAGACGTAAAGCTGCTGTATACATATATGCATAATTTCATCATGTTTGTTAGTTATATTTCTTTCAATTTATGTGAGAATGTGGATATTTATATGATCTTACAATCGCCATCCCCGTCTACATTACCACCTATTTATTAGAGACCCTTTACATCTCGCCTACTCACGTATCACTCTTCTACCCGCGCATCCCCATTCGAATCAGGTGTAAAACAAAAAAAAAAAAACAAAAAAAAAACCTTTTCTCTATTTCTGAATTTTTATTTCTCTACAAATACTAACCAGGTCTAATATTTTATTCCAAACTCACGCTCCAGCCTTATCTCACCCTCATATCAACGAGGTCACAACCTCTGTCATCACCATCCCTAGCTATTGCACTGAACCTTGAATGAATTATTCTGCGCACCGCCCCTTCCCCCGCCAATCATTTGTCCCGTCTGAGCCCATCTCTCCCAATGTTTTGTATAACCTGTTGAAGTTACTTTTTTTTTTTTTACACACAATCTGATGAAGCCACAACAAAGGCAAAACGTTTATGTGTTAAATATATACTTGTATTGTTTCTTTTTTTTAGTTCAGTACTTATAAAGTTGTGTGCCTGTCTCTTTTTAGACCCAGAGAGAGAGAGAGAGAGAGAGAGAGAGAGAGAGAGAGAGAGAGAGAGAGAGAGAGAGAGAGAGAGAGAGAGAGAGAGAGATTAGTAGGCTACATGTATTAGTACTAGTAGTTGTAGTCGTAGAAGTAGTAGCACTGGTGGGGGTGCTGCAAGGATGTCAGTTGCTTGTGTTGGTGGCAGCTTGTCTAGCCCGATGCAGCCTCTCAATAATAATTGAAAAAAGTCGTACCAAAAAATCCGCAAAATTGCATAGATAATTTATGACTGTAAAGCACATGTGATGCTAGCTCACGTTGAACGCAACTGAGGTATCTTCAATATTACGAGCCCTAGATTTAATAATGTTCGGTCATTGTCACCTCTTAAGTTCGATACCTGTCACAAATACCACCCATTATTTATAGTCGCACAAACAAAAATGGTCTGAAGTGCTTTATCATTGAAGTAAAGGAACTGCATTTGAGTCTTCGAAAAGAGAAGTATGAGAGGCAAAATAAAAGAAAGCACGGCGCATAAACCATAGATTGGGACAAGATATTTTTTCTCAGACCTTTAAATGATCTTCAAATAGGTCTAATCCCAATTTCTTTTAAACAACATGTAAGTAAGAATAGATTTGTATACACGTATATATCTGGATACAATGTAGTCATTTAAATTTGGTCTTCTTAATTCTGAATTGAAATGTAGAATAAGACCTAGATCTAGATTATTTGTAGAGTTTAGCGAATAGGGTAGCTAATGGTACTTTGTGTAGGCTATCATGGATCTTGATCAATCTCTATAGACAAATTAGCTCTAAGTCCAAACCTACATGCTAGATCAAATCTAGATTCCGAGCATGTATATTCTTGGATGAAAACAGGTAGCTTTAAATAGATATAGATTGGATCCAAACAAGATTCAGATATAATATTCTTGAAGAAATTAGGTCTATAATTATAATAAATAAAGGTTTGGGTGAATATTAGAATAGTTATAGAGCAATCCTAATCTCTTTGTCTAGGCTAGTCTATATCTATAATTAGCTTTTGCTTTAGATTCATCATTATGTCCTTTTAACTTTAAGAAGAGTCCACATACTTTTTCTCTGAAAAATTTTAGGAAAAACAAAGTGACAACTATTAACAACATTTTATCAAAGTTTGGAACCCATAGTTTTGACATTTTAATTAATTTTGATAAATTTTATTTGCAAGTATTATAAAGTATGTTTAAATAAGAGCTTTACAATTTTAAAATGACCACAGGAATATCCCCCAAAAATAAAAAATAAATCCATTTATTGAAATAAAGAAACAATTTAATCACATTATAGATTTATGACATTATAGATATGATAAAAAAAAAATGGGCTCTACACTGCATCCACATCCAGTGAAAACGTCAGTAGAAGAACCAAATATAATCATATGTAAATGCCATGTGTCCTTGTATACAAAAATTTCAAATTAAGAAGTTCCATCTTGTGGTTGAGCTGGGTTATGGTGTTGTACCCTGTTTTGTCTTACATTATCTTCTCTAAGCTGTGCTGGAACTCATTTGACAGGTAATTTATAATACATGTATTGCTCGTCTGCCGGACTATAATGTGTATATGTTGTTTTAGTGAAAGAAAACTTATCATAATTTTTCATGTCTTCTCAAGGAGGGTGATATATTATAGTATTGATAGCCTAATCAAGGGCATAGACCTGAAGCAAACTACTGAAAAAGATGGTTTAAAATCAGGTTTAGGCCTACTTCAAGAATTATTTGTATGCAATGAAAGCAGCTGAATAATTGAAATTTCTCTTACCCCGTCTTTTATTTTTTTTTTTAATCTTATCATAGATTGTGCAATATAATAAAATTGTTTTTTTTTTTGTGGGTGTTAGTATTGCAAAATATTATGTCTCAATGTTATGATCTATAAGGGTCTGTTTTGTTTTTACCAACTCCTAGTGGACGATGCACACATGGGGCAGGAGGAAGAAATTAAACTAGGTTGAGAGAGCTTCAGAGTATGTCGTGTATCCAAGCATTGAATGAAAGGAAATATCTGTCTCAGAGAAATGTATTCTGGATGGGATTTGATAATGTTAAAAATATTTTTGTAAAAAAATTTCAGATCTCTACCCCAACCTGCCATGTGGATTTTTGGATATGGCTCTCTGATTTGGAAAGTAGACTTTCCATTTGAGGAGAAGGTGGCAGGTTACATCTGTGGGTATAGCCGTCGTTTCTGGCAGGGTAGTGAGGATCACCGTGGTGTGCCTGGAAAAGTTGAGTCATTTCATTTTGGCAGTGAAAATATGTAGTGTTTCATAATGAACAATTTTTAATAACTGGTCTACTACATTTATTGTTTTAGGTATAAAAAAAAAATTTCAAGACTTTAATATGATGATGCCAATGACGAATGTTGTCTACCTTTGATAAATAATAAAAGTTGGCATTGGATCCTCAACTGATGTGAAATTTACAGCTCTTCCATTGATGTTAGCACGTTATCTCAAAATGCTGACTTAATTATGTTTCAATATCTATCTGCAGCTGAAATAAAGTAACGATACTAATTTTTTAATCTTATGGACTTTAATCTTATGGACACAACTGAGATCAGCCATAATTGGTGGAGGGAGTGGGGTTGAAAGCTCTGAATAATAGATGTGTCACATAGGATGGAAGTTACAATATCATTAATGTAATTGCAAGTTTAAAAAAAAAATTGTGAATACCAGTGTTCAAGTTTCAAGTTTTAAGCAAATTTTTATTAGGGACAAAGCTAACATTTAAAATGTATTGTAGGCTGTTTCTATGAAAATAGTAATCCAAATTATAACATTTGTGACCAAAATGTCAATTTCATTTTGCCAAAATCATAAGAACAGCCACAGAAATCGATGAGAGTGAAAAGAAGTAAAACACATTGTTTGTGAGAGGTTACTAACATGATTAACACAAATTTTAAGGACTCTGAAATTTCAGGAAGTTCTTATAGATAATTACAGACATTTTTCTGTTTTTTCATAACTTTTGTGCATACTGACTTTGTGAAGATGCATACATTCATACTCATGTAATTAAAAAAATGTTGAAATGAAATGTAACCATAAATGCAGGTATAATTTTCATTCAAAGAGCCTTTATGAATTTTAAAACAGATTTTTTTCTTATCCACATGTAGCCAGGCCGAGTTGCAACTCTTATACCATCTGCGAATCCAAGGGTAAGTATTGTTACAAAGTTTGAATTTAATTTTTCTCATTTTGTAATCCTGTCTGTTACAAAACTGGAATTGAAGTACATGGAAGGCGTTTGGAACTGTGGGAATGAGAGTTGATTGTGAAAAAGTGTGAGCAGTATAAAATGTCTCAATCATATGGCACCTTCAAATCTCTCTGAATTTGACAGTTTCCAAAGTGTGTACATTTATCTGTTAAAAAGCGTAGATGTGCAGTTAACTAATCATTTATCTTGTACTGTATACATCATTATTATTATTATAATTATTAATATTATTATTATTATTATTATTATTATTATTATTATTATTATTATTATTATTATTATTATTATTAATATTATTTTTTTCCTTTTAAAAATCAATTACATGTAATATCCCCTAAAGCTCTTGAAATTACATGGATCCAGCAAAGGCACAACTTCTTCACCCATGGCACGTATGTCCTTTTCTTGCTTGGTTATCCCTCTCTATGTTCATAAAATCGAGTTACTATCTTTTTTTTCTTACATTTGAAATCATATTACAGCTTTTAATATGGTGTTTTACACATACCATTGACAATTGTGTGACCATTGAAATACAATAATCCAAAAGTAACACACAAAAATATATGGATGCATCCTTTTTTTTTTATTTTCTACATTCAATCTGAAGGAAAGAGTATGGGGAGTTGCATACAAGATTGCTGATGCCCACTGCATGGCAGTTAAAGACCACCTAGACTACAGAGAAAAGGGTGGCTATGATAGAACAGAAATTCTTTTCCATCCTCATGATAAAAACCGATGTGCCATCAAACTTACACTTTACATTGGATCGGAAAATAATCCATATTTTTTGGGCCCAGCCCCATTAGAAGAAATGGCAATTCAAATATTCCATTCTGTGGGGCCGAGTGGACACAACAAAGAATATATACTTAAACTTGCTCAAGCCCTCAGGGACATTGCACCAGAGGCTGAAGACAACCATTTATTTTCTCTAGAGAAAGAGCTCCTACGCTTAGAAAGAGAAGGAAACCCAAACAGCTCCTTACCTCGTACATCTTGATGATTTGTCAGGGTATGGAAATCAACCGACCACAAATCTGCAGTGTTTTGTGCTGAGCTCATTCTACTTTAACTAGTCATAGTCCTCATGCATTTGACAACCAATAATGATAATGTTTAATATGCAAATTTTACAAAAGACTTTAAGTAGTCATAGTCCTAATGCATTTGACAACCAATAATGATAATGTTTAATATGCAAATTATACAAAAGACTTTAAGTAGTCATAGTTCTAATGCATTTGACAACCATAATGATAATGTTTAATATGCAAATTATACATTTTTTTAATGATTGATCCCATTTTGACTATGATTTTATTTACTTTTTTTCAGTTTTAAAGAGCTGGGTGTACACTCTAATTTAGATTTTACCATATGCTTAGCCTGACTACAGACAGTCATATTTGCTCACCACATTTATGTATCATCATTAATATTTTTTCTACTGGCATTGATGGCTTGTGCAGTGTGTTGTATCATAAATGTCAATCAAGATGATTCTCATTTTATATGACCATTTTATTATAAATTTACAGCCATAATCTTCATATTGTAATAGAGTGTAAAAAAAAAAAGTGGTTATGTGTATTTTGAGTTTATATCTTGATTGTGTATTGTGTTTCAAAGTGAAAATTCAACCAAATAGACCAAGATTATGTGGGGCTTAACTCAGTAAAAGAAATTAATGTTGAAAAATGTTTTTTTTTTTCTTGAAGCTCTGATGATACTACAGAAAATCTGAAAAGAAAGAAACGACAAAACTTACTATTGCAAGTGTATATTGTTTGAATGATTACTTTATGCAATTCATCCTTACTAAAATGCTCTCAGACCTCTTCTGCATCATCATCTAATAGTCCAATTCAGCCAAGGATACGGCTGATTGGACTTAATTGACATATGTTCCACCACATCATCTACATTTGGATTAAAATCTTAGCCTCCAGACAACTTGATATGTATGGTTTATAATTCAATTTACAAGCCTATTTTGGACCTGTTCATTTAAGGTGAGGTACTTGCCATGTCAAGCTGTTCAGATTTACATCAATAAAAATGTTTTTTTTTTCTTCTGTTAGAAACAAAACAAAAAATTAGGTAGGTTTTTATTACTTTATTCTTTAACTCAGTTGGCATAGTTTCCTTAGGCCTACGTGTATGGAAACACAAACTTTTCCAATGATGGGATCTTCCATATAAAAGTTTGAGAACCCACTATTCAATTAATCCTAAAATTGAACATTTGGAAGTTGAAACTGTAGTGTTAAAATATGAAAGTTCAAACTCCAGTCATCTGCTTGGTCAACATCGGTGGTGTACCATTAGTGATATCTTGTCAGTTATCTAATAGTAGTACACACTCACTACCTGCTTTCCATGGCTTCATTGTAACTCTGATAGGGTAGGGGCAGCTGTGTGGGCACTCAGACTTGCCCAAGAACCCTCCACAGACTAGTGGAAGGAATGGTTGTCTTACTTTATTTTCTCAGAGATGGGTCTTGCGCAGAATGCTACGAATCTCCTGGATTGCAAAGAAATCAAATGGAAGTGTTACAAGAAGTTGACACAAGATCATTCATAAATAGAATACGTAAATACATGATCACCTACGCTTAAGGGCAGGGCACCTGATTGATTGATACTATTGGTTTACTAAAATACATTCTAACAGTTGAAGTTGAAGGACGGAATACAGGGCAGATAACATGGATAGATGCTATTGCAAAAACGAACTGCGGGAGGTCAGCATTTTATTCACAGCCATTCTGCAAAATCAGGGCAGAGAGGAAATTCCTTATGATTAGCTCCTACATTCAAGGACTACTGGTATACCAAGAAGTGAAAACACTTTTCTTTATATGGTGAAAATTCGAAAAACTAAGTGCTGGAAATGAGATATTTCTTATTTTCACAGTCTAAACAAACCATATTCAAAGATCAATTTAACAAGAAATTGGGCCCATTTACCATGATTTTAAAATAATTAGATATGACCAGTCTGACCTATCTTATTAATACCGACACATTACTTATAATGGATTTTTTTTGTTTTACCTCTTACATTCTGCATCTAAAAACCCACAGAGGAGTATATGTAGCTGTGTCCTACGTAAACTTTAATAACTTGAGAAAGGGGAGAGAAATAATGTAGAATAAATAAATGAGAAAGAGCCTATCCTCTTTGAATTATAATGTACAAAGTGGAGTGTGGAGCAATCTTATTGGTTAAAGAATTTTTGATTAATAGCATCTCGATTCAATTGTAATATTTGAAAGTTTTACACTTTTATTGTGTGCACTGGTGCCACAAGCATTGGGTTGCTCTGTGTCTTCTTTTGACAAACCAAATATAAAGTTTGCACACTAGCAATCAAATCTGACAGCAATATACTCATGAATGCTTAAGTTTTGTTACTTAAACCCTTCTTTATCTGCTATGACAATCTACAGGCTAGATCAAGCTTCATGCAAAACTTAACCCCCATAGTCATTTTGTTTTGAAAACAAGGAGTTTAAATTGTACAATAATACATGTATCAAAAGAAAGGGTATACCTATAGAGGTTGACCATGCACAGATTGACCCAAGTGAAACCAAGTTGACCTGCTGACTAAACTGAAATTTGAATCTTTAGAGTATATATAATGATTTAGTCAACTCACAAAACTATATTAAGATAATACCGCACATTTTAAAATAAAATTAAAAAAAAAAATTCCATTTGGGAACTTAGTGAGTTTCATTGCCAGGGAATAAAAATCTTTTCCTCTCCCAAAAATCTAATTGGAAAGTTCTACGTCATGAATACCTATGGAAGATACAACTTTTAAAAGTATAATGTCCTTAACAATAGCTATTCTAGTCTTGCAGCCTCATCATCTTTCCCAAACACGGAAAGTTGTGAAAGAAGGGAAATAAATAATAATAGAAATAATGGTATTGGTAGGAGACGTAGCACTATTACTACCAGGTAATGTATATATTTGGAAGGTAGGCATTGCAGCAGTTACAATTATAATTTTGACACTGCCATCACCACAACTACTATTGCGAAATTTTACACACACTAAGAAGCACACAGGTCAAATTTTTCAATGCTCCTTTCTAAAAATAAAATTTTGCTTTAATGGCAGCACACTGTTAAAATACACAGGATCTACAAAGAATATTTATAAATCCATGATTCTAAAATGGTGGAGAATATGTATTAATGTTAAAAAAAAAAACCACTCTCCCACCAATGCATATATGTATAACAGTATTCCTTTTTTTTTTTTCCAATACCACACATGTATACACATACACAGAATAAACGAACAAAAAAATTCCATAAAGCAGATTATTTTTCATGTTTTATTTCAGGAAAATAGCAAATTAGACTTCAACTGGATGTTGAAAATGATTTTTTTCAGGCATTCAAACAAAAAAGAAGCATGAGAGATATACAGTATTAACTAAAGAAGAAAAAAAAAATAAGATAACATCACATAAGTTCTAAACAAAGTGGTTCAAGAGTACAGAATTTCCAAATATAGTACCAAGAAACTTTATAACTGAACAAAGCCTGGGAGGCCCACTACTCTATTAAGTAGGCCTACACTCTTTTTGGGTAAGCCTACCAAAAACAGTTTGTTGAAAACAACAAAAAAAGCTGAGAGACACTTAGCCCTTTAGCACTATAACTAAATGGTTGGTTGATTGTACTTTTATAGATCTTTCTCTTCGTCATAAGCAGTGCATGTTTTTGTGATTGTGAGTTACACTATATGGCGGGGGAAAAAAGGCCAAATAAGTATTGTTTATTATAAGTCAGTCACTGCTTGAAGGTAATTTTATAATAGCCTTTTCCAAGTAAGAAGCCTTTTCATTTCAATTTTTCATGACATATCATACTTGTTAATATGTCAAAATTTTACAACAAAATTATTGCTCATGCCATAAGCATTTGATTGCGATATTCAGAAAATTAGTTCACATTTAATATAATTAAAATCAAGCAATAAAGTGTATCATGATCTTATATCTAGTAATACTTTTAAATTAAAAAAGTCAAATATTCTCAATAAATCCAGTTTTTATTTTGGTTAACACACATCTTGAAACTAAGCTCACTATACAAATGGAACAGAGCTCTAAATTATTAGGATCATAAATTTAACTGCATTAACTTTTTTTTCATTTTTTTTTTCGCTTCAAAGTCAGCTCCTGTTTCCACTTTTCAGTTTAAGTATCAGCTTCACTGGTCTATCCAATCTCTATAGTAAACCTCGTTCTATTGGATGACGTGATTAAGATTACTGGTAAAATACCACACAGGTTCAGCATATTACCTGTAACTACGCACTTAGCCCAATCTCTCTCTTCTCTCGAGGGCCTTATGACACTCCTCTGCTAACATAACAACAGTGTCAAAACCCTCTCCTCCCGTTGCTCTACAATTAAAAGCAAGATAAAGTAACTGCAGCCAATAAATCAAGCTGTGAAGCAACTCCCAGAACAGACAAAGGCACAGAAAGGAAGTTAAAAAGAAAGAAAGAAAAAACAGAAAAAGAGAAAGGTGAAAGTGCCAGGACTTTGTTTTTGCCATAAAACTAGCAAACTGATGGATTAGGCAAAAATGCAAAAATTTAAAATTTAAATACGGTACTTCTGTAAACCTGTCTTTGTGGTCAAGGTGAAGACCTGAAGTAAAATTAGTTCCAGCTTTGACTACTGGTATTTGAGGATTCGGTAGAGGAGACCTTTGGAGATTAAAACAAATTCTCAAACACTCGAAGCTTTGATAAAGTGGCAAAAGTTTCAGTATTTAAAAAACATGACAGCTGATACAAGTTAACCACACGCTAATGCTATGGTGCATTTTGGGAAAGGGGCTGTATGACATGACAAGTTGACCTGAACTGCATCAGGTTTAGAGGAGTCATCATGTATCACAAAAAATGTCAGAGTACTACAAAGAGAAGTTTTTACTATAATTATCATGAGAACTTCACTCTGAGGTTCGCCTATCAAAAAAAATGCCTGTAAATTAATAATTGTTTCTCCTAAGTAAGACAGATGATAAGGTGAGCTTTTAGAAGTCTTCCCCCACCCACCCCCCCCCCCCCCCCCCAAAAAAAAAAAAAAAGAGAAAAATTTCATCAATCAATGAATGCTTGTACCGAAATTTATGACCGCATCACGAAAGCATGCTCTTTCCTACATAATTAGGTTTGAGAAAGATGGCATATTTTGAGACAACATTCTATGCAGATTGTTAATCCTTGTCCTGTAGGTATTACTTCATCAGCAGTATCCAAGGAATATTTTATAACCCCTCCAGAAGGCTCGATCACTTAGCAATATGACAGAATTTACATGGTGGATCCATGGACTTCAGTTTATTATTCCAGAGAGCAAGCATTTTCATAGCATCGCGCATGTTCAAATTCTATCCGAAAAATATTATGAAAATATATTTTGTATAAATAATGCCAATGAGCGCAATGAATTATTCAAAGCAACTTCTTATTAATCTTAAATAGTAAAAGTTACGATGTTTCCATGATGGAATGGAAGAGAAGAAGAAAAAGCTATTGACAATCTTTAAGAAATTTGTTATCTAGAAAAGGCTTACTTTAAATAAATGAAACGAGCTTCCCAATACGTTTCTGATCAATGTCCATGTTGTTTACATATTCTTTGTCAAAAGCTATTTGGAAGAGATGAACTTAGGGCTAATAAGTAAATAATTACATTCTCTGGTACTTTAGCCTTAGAATATTTAGATAAATTGGATTGCAGTGCTACATATTTCATAAAAATTAAACTCAGAGGCAATAAAAAAGCTGAAATTTTTTTGGGAATAATACTATTCTAGTCGGTGGGCAAATCACTCATTTGAGCCAATAGGAGATAAATTCAAATGAGTTAGCTGTTCATGCTACATATTATTTCATGATCTTTCAGGCAATCAACTCTGATTAATCAATGTTTGTATAATTTCAAGCCAAACTCTGTTCTGACTTGATTCTATAAACAGAAGTGCTCTAAAGTAAAGAGGCCCTGAGGTTATGTCTACCACATTTTAACCTTTGAGTTCCCAGACCATCAACTTTAAAAATATTCACATTATCATTTGTCAAGGATCATTCTCTAACTTTCTAAAAATTTTAATTTATAAGACTACAATAACCTATAAAACTTATGTTTTTATTCTAAAAAAATGTAAAATGGTAAAAAAATTAAAACAAATAAAACTGATTCAACTGTATGGTATAATAGATGTACCTCTAAATTTAAGTTAAGTTTAAATCATTTTTAAAAAAATCTTTAAAACATAAATAAAAACGATGGACGGCTTGTGATATACAATATACATATATATATATATATATATATATATATATATATATATATATATATATATATAAATTGGCATTTCAGAGCAACTGCTTCATCATAAATTCTTCTTCATCCATGTTACGCAGTTTGGGTCAAGTCTAGTGATCTGTTGGCTTTGAGATATATTTGATTTCACTACTGTTGAAGGTAGAGGTGGGGGAAGTGGTGGTGGTGGTAGATGAGAGTGTGAGGATGCAGAATCTTGGGATATCTTGACTGAAGAAAGTTCTGAAACAACATAGTCAATTTCAGATTTCTTTGTCTTAGATGCTTCAGCATTTTTGGACTTGTGCAAAATTTGAGAATTTCCTGACTGTGATGATGATGACACTGAGGCAGCCATGAAGTGATGTAACTGAGTAAAGGAAAAAAATTGATAAAATTTAGGCTTTCCTTTTGAGATGAATGTAATAAAATTTATATAAATAAAAGTAATTAAGCTCCTAAATGTAAACCCATTTGGCTTATTCACGTGAGTCATTGATATGAGCAATCCATAAATACATAGAACAGAAAATTGCCTTTGCAATCAGTTCAAATGTGAGGTGTTGGTAATACATGTGAATAATGTAGCGAATTTGACGCTTATTAGTGAATCTCCACTTTTGAAGATACTGCATTGAGTTTTCATTGATTACTTCCATTCCCAAACAAAATTATTTTCTTAAGATAAATTGAACTGCTAAAATATGAGGATGACATGGCACAGGCTTAGCTATATTCATATATATCGTATAAAAAATACATCAAGCAATAAGCGGAGAGACTAACAAATAAGTTACTGTGCTTCTATTTACCATTGATTCTGGAACTCTATGTGCATTCTGTCCTAAACTTAACACAGGTTGACATTTTTCATATCCCAAGTGACTATAAAAACCTTCTTTATCTTTTGTACTCAAGTACATTATCCGGATGCCAAGCCTGTAAATGCAAAAGAAAAAGAAATAACAATATTAAGCTTACTGGATTAAAAGGAGCATAAAATATTGACAATACCATCAGGAAAACTTAGGTAGCTATAAACATAAATATAAAAATTAAATAAAATATTAAATAATATTATAAGTAGCTTAAGATAACATAAACATATTTATTTTGATGGGAAAAACTAGCATGGACTGAATCTGACATTCTCCATGAAAACAATATAAAACCAATACATATTTGTAAACATATTGTGAAATATGTTCAAAGCCATCATCATCATTTGGGAAATAGATACCCTATGAGAAAATATCTATACAGATGAACCTCCAATACTACTTTTAGCTTTTAGCTCAGTCAAAAGATAAATGCTGAAAGGTCCACCAACATACCATAATTCACTTTCTCTATCTATGCAGAAAAGAAAATCTCCCTTTTAAATCTAGTTTCACCACTGATAATTACTGCAAAA
Source organism: Elysia crispata (assembly GCA_033675545.1). NCBI lineage: Eukaryota > Metazoa > Mollusca > Gastropoda > Plakobranchidae > Elysia > Elysia crispata. The sequence continues at coordinate 203,123 of JAWDGP010001872.1, forward strand.
TAACTGCTCTCATCTTGTTTCGTACATGTAAAAAATGATTATTGCTTTCACTGGTCTTTCAAAACACATAGGTGAGCTGCACATGTGGACCTAGGTTCTGTGATCTTCGTATTATAATAGCTGAGACTTTGCATGAAGAAGGGCAGAGGTTAAAAGCAATTATTGAATGAGCAGTTGCTTGCAACATCACTTTCCCGCAGTATAGCTGATATTGCTAAATTGCAATACTGAGAATTGAAGTCAGAATTAAATCATGGAATTGCCCAACAATGCACCATTCCTAATTTACTTCAGTAAAAAGTGATACATTGTTGTTGGGCAGCTTAACAATAACGGGACTTCACTCATTACATGTAATAAATTGGGGTTCAGCATAAAACTGAAAAGTTTAACAGGACAGCTACTGAACAGAATTCAGTATGGTCTGTCACTAATAGCCCACTCCAAAATAGTCAGCTGCAGTGGTCACTGGAAAAGTGTGTGTGTGTGTGAGACACACACACACACACACGCCTATGTCATTTCAAATCAGTCAGGGGGCAACTTCTTAGGTGCAAAGGGCTTCTGACTCTTGTTGCAATAGGCCCCAAGTATCATTCTTGTGAAAAGAAAAGGCATTTTGCCTAGTCTAACTCTATAGTGATTAAGACTAAGAAGAATCAGTTACAGAATCTAATAATATGCCTTCATGTCTATAGATCCTAAGATAATCTGGGTAGGGCAGTCTAAGTTTAATATTGATTCAGATTTTACACACACACACACATGCGTACACACTCACACATTCATATATATATGTACATATATATAAAATGGACTTAAGGCTAGATCTCAATCTAGTATTAATAAGACAAAGTGCAGTGGGGCATGTAGGCCTAAGGGCTACCCATAAAAAGACTTCCAAACTGACTGGCCACATTGGAGGGTAATTATATTGAGAAGTACCTAATAGACAAAAAAAAAAAATTGTGTGAGTTGCAGAAAACTGGTTATTTTCACAGGTGGTCAATATGATAAGGTGTTAGGGGGAAAGTTCAACTGTATACTTACCTATGTCCATATTCTTCAGTTAAGTTCATCAGAACTCTCCCCAGACCTTTACCTCTGTCCTCTTCTCTCAGAACAACTGAAATGAATTCAAGAAAATGTGGGGTCTTTTTGCTTGCAATTAAAAAAAAACAACAAAAAAAAACTAACACTCTTTGGTTGCTCTACTCCTCATTATTTCACTGGTAATAAAAAAGAAAGAATTAAAACCCTTACTTGATTGCAAAGAAAAATATATATTGAAATACTTGAATATGAACAAGTCTGGCTTCCTAGCCTAACGTAGCAAGCACTTTGTCATTGAACTGGAAGCCATTACAGACAGTCCTGCACCACTTTATACTCATAAGCTTCAGTGATCAAAGGATACCCTGATACTAGTGATAGTTACTATTTTCCATGAGCTTCTATCAACACCTCCCCAGTTTCTCTATATCTCTCTCTTTCTTCAATACTATAGCCCTAGCTCTTCTAAACTCATATACTATTTCATTTTGAGCATTCATCAGCTGTGCCAGGAACAAAGCAAAGTAATAGAAACAATTAAGGATAATTTGTCATTGATTACCCTGCAATCATATAAGATTGGTCATTCCAACCCAACAGTATCTACTAGAAATTCAATTCAATTTCAAAACTCTTGTCAAGTAAAGGTTTAGTTGTCCGTTACCCTATCTTTAAAATAATGAATCTAAGAAGATAGACAAAAACACCACACCTGGAGAACAACTAGTAATAAGTGTCCAAGCCTCTTTAAAATGATGAATGATAGATTAAAATTTAAAATCAAATTAAGAATATCTTGATCATGACAGCACTGCCAATATGTCGTCTCTATCAATATCTTATGAAAGCCAGTATACATGAGAAATATGCAGTGTAAAACGACATAAACAAAAACATTTTTATGTAGATCAAAATTAAGTGGATTCCATTATAAGAAGGAGTCAAGAAAAGCAAGTATCAAAAATGGTTTGTGACTTACTCCATGTAAAATGAATTTTTAAAAAATTATAAACATTGATAGAGACCTTTGAGATGTTGAACAGGTTAGAACTTGGGCTTAGTCTTTTGTGGAGGTCATTGTATAAATCATCTGTATTATTATTTTTATCAGCATTATTATTATAAAATTAGACACAAAATGTTTGTCTAAGCTAGAAGACCAAACTAAGCAAGCAAAATCAAAGCTCTTATGAAGGCTATTAGGGTGGGTCAAGACCACACTTTTTGCTAACTGTGATGCAGCCAGTGCAAAAAAAAACAAGGCTAACTCCACTATCCCATTGCAGGCGAACCATCTCCAACCTAATCACAGAGACAATGGGTTAAAATTTTCCCATGCAACAGTAACTCTCTTTACTTATGTGATCTCCCATGCCCTTCCCCATACCAACATTAAAACCAAAGCTTATAGTGGACCTGAAGCTCTATGCGGCTATGCAGCTAGAGCTGAGAGCCTCATTTGGGGGATAACAGAATCTTTCAAGTGTAAAATTGTAAGCCTACTATCAAAAACAAAAATCCAATTACTAAGTAGCTATATACTCAATTGTAATACATAGATTTTAAATTTCATGTATTGTTTTGCATGATAAAACCAAGCCTAGATCTCAATGTGGTGGTGGGGGATAGGCCTAAATTGTCTATATGGATTGCTTAATTTTTCTTTGTACAGTACAATGTACCATAACCATAAAAAAAATGTATGTGAATAAGAACGAGGAATCATGCGGAAATTAAGATCAATATTAAACAGTATTTCAATAGATAAAATGCATATGAGTGGTCAGTAATCATGCTAAGCTGATGGCTGTTATCTGGTCCATCTCTTTAGAACTTTGAAATTGCAAGTTAGTACCAATGTTATAGTACCTTTTGCTACCAGACTTATGTACGCTAAATCCTATCTCATCAGCCTAAACTTAAAAAAAAATCTGCTAAAATCTATCTTGTTCTAGTTATTAAGCATTCAACTTAGAAGCTTATCCACAGTGTATTCATTGAATCTTTCTAACACTTTTGATACTGCTTGTTATCTTCACTGACACACCAGGGTAAAGAATGCTTAGGCAGTTACAGAAAAAGCTGATGACATGACACTATTAAACAATTGCTATTGTCCATTAAAAAGAAAAAAAAAAAGGCTGACATGCAATAGCTATTACCAAAGATATACAAATATTGTACAAGTAACAATTAATTTAACTGTACCTGATTCAACCAAACCTGCATCTTTAATGCCTTGAACTGCAGAAATTTTGCTAAATCCCAACACTTCATTGGACATATTTTCCAAGTGCTTCACAAAAGCTAGAGATACAGGTAAGGTATCTGTTGATTTGCTGATGCTGTGATTTCTGAAAAGATATTATCTTTTTGATTTATGCACAATAAACTTAAAGCTTTAAGAGACAGAAAAGCTTATCCAAACAAAAAAATAAAACCTATAGCTTTTAAGAAGGATGCATTTCATTGACAAATAAATACTACAAAGCTTTAATGTTCACACTACTTTGTACTTGAACTTAAGTGCTTTACCTGTTTTCTGGTGCAAAGAATAAAACACAAGCAAATTAGTACAAACTCCTTAGACAGATTCTTCTAGTAACCCTACATACCCGTCTATTATGTAATTCTTTGCATTGGTAATGACTTTTGTTGTACTTAAATATGTCTCACAAGCATGCCTAATAAGTGAGATATAAAGATTTTGAATTTGGTAAGGGATAATTTGAAACTATTTGATTCTCTTGATCATTGAGGAATGTAATAGTATACCCATTCCAAGAATGATAATTTCATTCATTTTTTTTTTGCTTTGTTTTAAACATCAACATATTTGAATATAATATGACTGATATGAACTATATATTTTGTATGATAATTATTATTGCCTGAACTTCTTGGACTCTGTTTGACATGAATCCTTTACATGTGATTTTATCTTTAACGCTAAAAGAAGGGGAAAAACTTGCCTTAAAATTTCTTTTTTTTGGCTGTAAGACCCATGAATAACATGAACATAACGTAAGAATCTCTTACATACTTTACTACAACTATGACTGCTATTATTACTACTGATACTACTGTTGCTGCTACTACTACTGTTGCTACTGCTGCTACTTCTAATGATACTATCACTACTACTACTACTATACTAGTTCCACTAATATCATTAGTACTATTAATCCTCCACCTCCTCCTCTTACTCCTACTACAACTACTACTACTCTACTGCTACTACTACTGCTACTACTACTTCTGCTACTACTACTACTGCTACTACTACTACTGCTACTACTACTACTACTACTACTACTACTACTACTACTACCAGCTGCTGCTGTTGTTGCTGCTACTGTTACTACAACTACTCCACCATTTTTACTTTTTACATAAATTTTTGATACTACAAATACTACCACCATTTCAACTTTTTACATGCATTTCTGATAAGTCTGACTAGTTTCACAGTTCTTATTGAGATTCTCTTCAGGCCATACACTGACTACAGGGTATAATTACTTGAATTGTAAACATTCAGCTGAAATACAAATACCTTGCTGCTTTTGATCGAGGCCATTGTTGATTGAGAATTTCTGAGCATTCATCTTGTAGATGAATATTTTGATGTACAGGCAATACCTTGTAATCCTCACTCATCTCAATAACAAGAAATCTGAGCGAACATTAAAAAAAACAACAAAAAACAAAACAATCACACATGCAAGTAAGGAAAGAAGTACAAAATGAGAGAGCAAATCATCTTGCTTTTGTTTTTTTTTTTTTTCTTATGCTTGTATTTTCTAGCTAGGATTTCTCATACCAGGTTATTTTGCTATTTTGAGTTATTATTTTGTAACATTTTTTTGGGGGTGAGTTTCCTCTTTAAGCTTGTGGTTCGAAGGTTTTGAAAGACGGTTGAAATTCTATTTGAACGTTTACTTATTGAGTTAAGCTAATGGCTCTACTTTGAGGGTAGCTTGCAACTATAAATCTATATGCTTTCTATACATATTGAATTATTACGCTTTTGTTAAAATTTCTGGTTTGCACTATTATTCACGGTTACTGAGCTCTAAATAAATTTACTCTAAACTTACATCTTTTACACCCAAGCATTGCTAGGATAGAATGATGAGATGAGGATAAACATGGTGGTTGAGTTCTACTGCACACTGACAGGCCAGTGAGAAAATGTTCTTAGTGTGATGGATGGAGAGGGGAATGCAATTAATGGTTATGTCAGATCCTCAGCAATTGGAAAATAGGGATAGCATGAAATGAAGCTGCCCAGCATTAGATATGAGTCAAGACAATGCAGACATGCAAGAGAAATGCTGAATTATACATTTTCATGGTGGCCAGTCATAACATTAACAGTAGGACTGGCAGGGATCGTTCATTTAAAAAAAAAAGGAAAATAATAGCCTAAAGTTTCTATTGGATCTAGCATTTAGTTTACACACTGTGTTCATTTCCCCTACACATGGAATTTACAGTGTCTTGAAACTATTTGAATATAGCTATAACGATTTTGTTGAGGCTGAAGCGAACGTGTCCGGCAAATCAACCCTTTTCTTTTGTGTGTGTGTGTGTTGTATGAGAAGTTTGACACTCTTGTAGCTGCTCCTTTTTATTGAAGCACACAGGGTATTAAATAATTACATTTATTACATTATTCACATGCAAAACTGGGCATCTACATCTCAGATGAGGCAACCATTCCTTGAGTGATAACACGGAACCTCAAAATGTAGATCTTTTTCTTGTATCTATCTAAATAAATTTGCCACGACCCAAGGGTTAAAACACGTTTAACAAAATTAGCAGAAGGTGGGACATGTTAAAAAAACGTAGCTAAATGGTCTTTATAGAGTATAAAGCTTTCAAAACTTCTACAGGATCCAAGGGTTATACTGTGCAGCAGAGGTAACTGAGAACATAATATTGTTGTTTTGATAAACTTATTAAAAAAAATAGATCTAGATCTCGATCTATGCCCGTATTCAGAAGAATTTAACGCTATCGTTAGGTTGTCCTTAACTGGCTAACGCATGCGTTAATTTAACGACGTATTCAGAAGGCACATTTTTGCTAACGACCGGTCGTTAGGTTATCCTTAGGGGGAACTTTTTAAAGAGAGCTAACGATCGCGTTAACGATAGGTTCAGGCCTACCCTTAAATTTTTACGATCGCTTTAATGGACTTAAGTGACGAACACTTTCCTATCGTTTTGGTAACCAAGGAATTGTTTTTCTCTCCCAATATGGTGGCTTTGGGAGTGTTTGCAAGACAGACTTAATGCACTTTTTTATATTCTTTAAATATATTTTGCTATAGATCTAGATCTAGATCTAGATTAGAAAAGAGTTGAATAAAATCTGATGCCTTTTTATTACTCAGCTACAATTAATGGAAAATAATCAAATGTGAGTGAATGGTAAAACAAAAAAAAAGGGGGATGGAAAGGAAAAAAATCTATCGACAATACTATGAGTTCAGTTACTGAAGTCTTAGATCTACAGAAGTGATCTGAAATGTAGACTAGCTAGACTTAGACCTACATTGAAAATTGGATCTTGTCAAGTGCAGTAACAAAAAAAAAAAAAAAAAAAAAAAAAAGATTGCAAGTTAAATGTTTTGCAAAGATGATCTGCAAACACTACAGAATCTATGAATTTGAAAGTGGTGAATGATGAATAGACTAAACCTACATGTACGGTAGTTTAAGTTTAATTGTCGTCACATAATCCAGTAAGCCACGAAATAGAATTTCGTTACAAGATGGTATAAACTTATACAGAGAGAGAGAGAGAGAGAGAGAGAGAGAGAGAGAGAGAGAGAGAGAGAGAGAGAGAGAGAGAGAGAGAGAGAGAGAGAGATGTTAGCTTTATTCATTTATCAAGGCTGAGCAATTGCAATCAAACTCAAACTACTTGAAATGAAGTTAAATGCCTTTGGTGATTTTGTACAGTTGCAGACTCGTGCAGACTATGACTACAGTATTAATTTAATGAAATTCCTAGCTTTTCAACAACTCACTCTCTCTCTCTCTCTCTCTCTCTCTCTCTCTCTCTCTCTCTGTCTCTCTCTTTGTTTCTCTCGTTTTTCTCTTTAAATGTATCTACATATCACCAAAGTAAAGAGAAAAGAAAGTAAGAGAGACAGGAAGACAGAAAAAGAGAGAGAGGCAGCAGACGAACTTACTGACAGAAGGCAAGATACTTAGATAGTAAGGTTTTCTTTACAAATTCTCATTTTCCAGCAGTTGTTAGCATATTGTGAGACTGATGTATGTATTAAAAATTGTCTCAAAATTCAACGCTGGTATTTTCCTAATTCAAATGGAAGTAGGCACATCCATGATTGAAATTATGAAAAGAGAAGTACATGGTTTATTTTGTGGTGATTCCACAAACCAGTTTTCAAAATGCATGAGTTCCACAGTTCTTGAGATAATATTCTTTTGATTTTCTCTGTTTGTTTCTTTTTTAAACCTCATTAACATCATTGTAATTACTATTATTATAATTATTATTATTATTATTATTATTATTATTATTATTATTATTATTATTATTATTATTATTATTATTATTATTATTGTTATTGTTGTTATTATTATTATTATCATCATCATCATCATCATCATCATCATCAGTAGTAGTAGTAGTAGTAGTAGTAGTAGTAGTAGTAGTAGTAGTAGTAGTAGTAGTAGTAGTAGTAGTAGTAGTAGTAGTAGTAGTAGTAGTAGTAGTAGTATTTGCTCTTACTTTAAAAAAATGTTTTTACATATCAGCCCTCATTAGTCCAGCTTCATAGAAAATAAAAATATTATCCCCAAAAACCCATAACTTCTAAATTTATGCATTATAACAAAAAGTGAGCACACTTTTTAAAAAAAAAAAAATAAGAGATTCAAAAAATAATTATAGTCAGATTTAATGATACATACATGTATATATTGCTCTCTTATACTTTGGTAAACTGATTTTTTAAATGAACTTAATGATCAATCATTATTGAAGTAATGAGATTTTGCCTTAGGCTTTCTTTTAGAATTAGGACATTTTTTTTAATCAAGCCCAATGGAAGCCATTATTTAAAAAAATATTTCATTCCTTATTCACCAGGGTATTTAAGATTATTGCTTATTCGGAAAAAAAAGCCAAATGATTTTAGAAAATGAAATCCCTCAAAACGAAGCGATTTCAATATTGGACTTTGCAAATGGTACATAGAGTCAATCTTTTTTTTTCTTGGTGAAATTTAGGTAACCAAAACGTTTTATTTACCAAGAAATACAAAAGTATTACTTTTCTTTTGAAATGCATCACTTTATGTTATTCAACTTTTTCAATCTGCAGTTTTCAATAAATAAAGAGTGGAGATCTTATTGTTTTCCTCCAGTACCTTCAACAAGTTACAGAGACAGAAAACAGGCAGCTCAACAAACTTATGAATAAATTTCATGCAGTAAAAATGAACTTTTTCATTCCAATGTTCTAAATTGAAAAGTAATTTACAAGATTTACCCACTACATGTAGACTATATGTATATAAGCGAATATCATTTTGCAGAAGTGCAAAATGTATTGTCTTGAATTATTTAAATGATTAATTATCCTAAAAAAAATTTACTGAAGTGAGCAGTGATATTTTAAAAAGACATTGAATTAAGCAAATCAAAACTGTGATAGAAACTGAATATTGCTGAAATTGCACATGCTGATCTCAAATTATATGTTGCTGATTTTTCTTTATTCAGATTATAAAAAACATATAAACTAACAATACATGTAAGAGAAAGAGAAGTCATTTAGTAATGGCTAAAAGTTTCTGTTCAAAGACTTGCTTATAAATAACTTCTTTCTATCCAGTTTTAAAAAGATTGTGTTTATTGTTCCTTCAACTTAACAAGCTGGCCACTAAACATTTCAAATATTATACTCCTCTACAAAAAGAACAAAAAGATTTATATATTTTTAAATGCACAGAGATTGAAAATCTGTGAACAATGTTGCACTTTTTGAAAAATTGATCAAGTTTTAAAATTGATTTTTCAAAGTATTGGTATATGGATAGCAAAAAGGGGGGGCACAGACTTTAAAAATGTATTTATACGTAGTTGCTGTTAAAAGAGTTGGATTAAATTAAAGGAGGTCTATTGCAAGCACTTTTATGTAGTGCCTAAGATACTGTATTATTTCAGCATTATTTAATTTCATCTCAATTGAGCTTTTTTTTTTTCAATACAAACCAGGCGTAGAACACACATTTTACATCATTAATTTTTGTGAATAATTATTAAAAAGAGTAAATGTACAAATTTAAAAAAAAATAATGAGTATGTTATTCCCATGAGAGAGGGTATTTTATACCTAGAAGTAGTAGAATGTTTTCACCTATGCTTTTCATTTATAATCATAATCTGTAAAGACTTTTCTAAATAAATTGGAAAATGAGAGTAACAAGGAAAAGAGCTATAATATACATAAAAAGGTAGTCAATCCAAGGGATGTTAATTTTTTTAATTCATCCTAATGTTAGCTGAATTAAGAGAAAGTATTGCTACAAGCCCAATTCTTCTTTTTTTTTTCACTTTTATAAGTAATATTATAACCATTTGCAGTAGCATTACTACCAATGGACATTAATGAAGGGCCTTTCCCATCTAAATCTTGAAAAAAAACTTGGCATGGGCTATAATGATTAGAAACATTTTACTCATATGAAATTGAACAAATAACGTAGTCTATGTGGTCCTTTAGGTTATTTAGACTCAGTCAAAGAGTAATTATGCATCTAAAGGCCTCTTACTTTACCTTAATAAATTGTAATTTAGATCTAGATCTAGATCTAGGTACAGACACAGGTTTGCTTTAAGGCCTGGATCTAGATCTAGATCTAGATCTAGGCATAACCCTTATATAAATCAAATGAGAGATAACATGCTGGGAATTTAGTTAACTTAAGTTTTACTCTTGAACTCGATTCTGAACAGCAATTATTGGGTACCAATTATTGTTCCACATCTTACAATGCATTGCATTGAGTTTCCAAAGTCTAGATTAACTGTAGGCATTGTTATGATTGTAGGTCTAAATAAGCTTAGATTTAAATCTAGATCTAGATCTAGCTCTTTGTTAGATCAGATGAGGGACACTATGTTAAAGCAAAGACTATAATATATTTTTAAACAACAGTTTCATCCTTGGGTTGCAGCTAGAACAAGAACCATTAATCTGCATAATGTTCCAAACAGTTTTTTTCTATACATTAAACATCGTTGTCAAGCCCGATATGAAATGTAAACAAGGCAACAGCCTTAACTTCCGGGTGAAAAGTGACAATTTTTGCAAAACACGCCAAAAGTAAATGATAAATTAATTATCTCGGTCATTATTTTAACGCTATCGTTAGACAAATGTTCTGAATACGGCGGTGTTTACGATGACGTTAAAAAAATCTTCTGAATACATCGTAGATAACGCTATCGTTATAAAGACAGGTCGCTAATTTTACGTGTGCGTTAACTCCAAAATGTTTTGAATACGGGCACTAGTTTCTAGAATCTATCTCTGGTTTCGTTTATTTACTTCCGGAAAGGTGGTTTTACTGGAAACATTGGTGTGAAGAAACATTGTACAATAAATTTGTGGTCTTAATCAAATTTTAAGTTTAAAAAGTTTGATCAAATTCCTGATACTTAAAGAAAGATTCTCTTATCTGGATTCTCGATCCGCATTGTTTATGTGGCGTCTAAAAACTATATTTTTTTCTGTCCAAGATCAAAATCTAGATATAGAATCTCCACACCAAAAAAATAGGCATGGAGCACGATCATGTCGAAGATGGGGATCAAGTAGTCTTTCACCGTGAGGGTTGGTCAAGAGTGTTTCAGATCCGTAGAAAACGGTAAGTGTCTGCACAGTAGATCTAATCTAGATCAAGATCGAAATAGTGCTGTTAATGACTTCTGTCTCTTCCTGGACATACTAGGCTATTTGCTCCACTGCTTTAAAAAAACCTATCATTTCATGTTTTTTCAGTTTATTTGGACATTGCAATAAATTTGTTTTCCATGTTTTGTTTAGTTAAGTAAGCTCCCGTCCATAGATCAAGTGTCACAAAATCACCCTACATTTGGAATTCAAGCAGAGCCAATGTAGTACCCCAAAATGGGAGCAATAATTTGATATTTCATCACACTTTGGCTTTAATCTTGTCCTTGCATGCATTTAATTTATTTCGAAAATACTACGTCGTACAAGTGTAGGGTAAACTGCCCTAACTTTGACTGATATCTAACATCTACCGATTCCAAAGATTCCTCTCTTTAAAAAATCACGAAAAATGTTTAGGAGAGATGTGCATTATTTGGCAACTGCTGCCTTTATATTTAGCCTACAAATTGAGCACCAGCATTGCCAGGTTTTCTAAGTGGATGTAAACTAAAAAAAATCTCTGAATCGAAAGTGTCTTCACACGAGGTCTGTTAATTTCATGATTTTGACTGAACTTCTAGTTTTGAGCCAGACGCCTGCCTTTCAGTTTCACCAATATGCCTAAAAGGTAAGTTATGTTATTATTTTACTTTTATAGTATAAGAAACACGTTGTTTTATTGAAAAAACACATAATTTAAGTATTAACACATAGGAATTAGTGGCCATTGTATAAATTAAAAATTGTCGAAGTTAGAAATGTATTTTTATGTTTGTTCTTAACTGTGACCACCTCTAGTCATCTTTTGAATGAGGTAGGAACATGTTAAGCATGAGTTATAGTGGGCCTAGCCTAGGCATTATCTAAGAAAAAAGAATGTGAAATGAATAATTAATTTTCAACATTTTTTTCTTTTTATGCTGCACATATTGTCATGAGCCTCAATTTTTTTTCTTCAAACAGATCATCATCAAAACAGCCTAAAAAAGGTGCCAACAACCCAAAGTGGAGTTATAAGCCCTTCATGGAGGAGGACCTTGCAAAAGCGATAAGCGCCGTGAAGGGAGGGATGACTTTTGGGAAGGCATCATCAAACTTCAAGAGATTCCCAAAACAACCTTAATTGACCATGTCAATGGCTGCATTAAGAGTGGAGCCAAGCCTGGGCGTCCGTGTGATCTGGAACCAAGCCTGGAGAGCAAGGTCATCAATATGGTTCTGAAGGCTGAAGATGCTGGCTTCCCGTAAGCGGCTGCTCGCGTCTGTGGGGTGCCTGGCAAAAAAACTGGGTCTGCAGAAACGTTTCAAGAATGGTGTGCTAGGAGTCAACTACTGACGGGGCTTGAAGAAGAGACACCCAAACGTAGCCCTTAGATTTGCTGAGGCTCTGCCACAAAACTGAATGACAACCCTGAACAAGACTATCGTCAAGGCATACTTTGAAGACCTAGGGCAGCTGTTTGGACAAGCTGAAGCTGCATGATAAGCCTCATCTTATCTGGAACATGGATGAGATTGGCATCCAGTTCCAGCATTAGCCAGCAAGGGTCAACTGTCAGTGTCAGCAAAAGTGAGCTGTAACTGGGACAACATCACTATCTTGGCCACAGTGAATGCCAGTGGGGATGCCATGCCTCCAATGATCGTGGTGAAAGGCAAGACTCATAGGTCAGTGAGCTCTTTTAACATCACTGATTCACCAAATGAGACGGTGTAGACCTACCATGAGTCTGGCTGGATGAAGGGTGGTTTAGTAAAGTCTTTCTAAACCATTGTGGTCCAGAATGCCCCCAGCTTCTGCTGTTAGATTCACACTCATCTCATGAGGTGCTAGATTTATTGGAGAAAGCCACGAAGGAGGGAATCTTCATCATGGCCCTACCCCCACACACTGATTGCAGCCCTTGGACAAGTGCGTGTTTTGGCCTCTGAAGAGGTTTTATGGTACAGCACGCACAGAGTTAATGTCTGAGCACCCATACCACACCATCAACAAGGCCAACTGGGCTAAGCTGTTTTCAACAGCTAGGTCTCAAATGATGAAAAAAAAGGCTCATCCCAAAAATGTTCCATTCGACTGTGATCCACCTCTTAATGCTAATAGTTTCAGATAAGTGCTGCAGCTGATCGACCTGTGGATGCAAAAGATGATGGTGGTCCTCAACCTTGCGCTGAAACTGAACGTGCATCATTGTCTCTGCAAGATCACTGGAATTCAGCTGCAGACAACAGTACCAACCCCGATCCCCAGACTGAGATTAAGCCTGGTGCAGCTGATCCAACTTTGTCAAATTCTTCAGATCACCATCTGGATTAGCTGCCATTGCTGATCCTCTTGCAGATGCAGGAACAGATGGCTTTGAGATGTTACCAATTGCTGAACCTGAGCCACCTGCTTCAGAGATTGACCTTGACATACCACACAGCACCAAGTTGGCTGATATACTGCAACTTTCCATGCCATTGAGTGATATTGTGAGTGAAGGTGGAAAAATACAGCAGTTGCCTCAGCAGTGCTCACTCCATTAAACTTGAATTTCTCCTTTAGAGTCAGAAGTGGAGCTGAAAAATATCCTCACAAATGATTAGCATTTTTTAAGCTTGTGCATATTTTTATCGCATTTCTTCCATCGTTCTCAATAATTCCTCAGACCATATTATTTTCAATATGCCGTCATGTTGTCTATGATACATTTTATATTTTCTTTATCTATCAGCCAGGTATATTTGGACAAGACAAAACTTGATGTGGATGCACTTATTGGGCAACCATATGGGAGTACTTTTGAGGTAGACAGAGGAAAGCTTGTGAAAATAGAAGGGCCTGCTGCAAGTGAACTTTCATTAGGGGAAACATGTAAGTCAATTTTATTCTTTTTGTTTGTTATGTAATTTCAAGTTAATTTACTTCAAAGTATAGTTCTGTAGGCATAAGGTTTTCAGTTTTATTCTGTATGTCTACAAAACTCTTTAGCTTGCTGCACCATGCTGCTGTTTCTTTTTAGTCTCCTGCAAACTCAGATGCTTTTACTTAGAAGAACATTTCCCTAATGGAAGGGCTGCTATGTGTTTAATAGAGCACTTATGTGTTTTGAGTGCATATTTGACAGGTGAAAACAGGAAAAACATTTAGGTATACACAACTGTTCATCATTTAAAGTATAGTCATTGTAACAATTTGGTCTAGCCAGCAAGAGACACTGTTCAGAACTAACAGAAGGAACTTTTTTTTTTGTGAATTGTCATTGGCTGTGAATGCCTTTGTGATGCTTTTTTTTCTCTTTTCCCTTCTTTTTTTTTAATATATAATATGAATTCAACCACTTTTATGTCATAATATTTGTACATAAAGCTGTGCAAAATCACTATGCCTGTTCGTGGAAAGTATTATTTGTCATGAAATTAAAAACTGTAGAAAACCTGGCTTCAGTTCAAATAGTGCACAGTAAAATCACTTGTTTTACTTGTTCCTCTTTATAATGAAATTTTAAACTGACAGAAATTTTGGTTATACAGACTTGGCACGACATGTACCCTCTATGTAACTTTTTGTTCCTTGTCTTTTTATGCTTATAAGTGGTTGTGATTCCTATATAAAGTTTGGGTTGTTATCCTACTTCTACTTATAAAGAGCTTGGAAAATGCAGAGTCTGCAGTGTCTTATAGTATTGAATATGAAATTTTACTCTAGATCAGTGATCTATCATTTACATTTAACTATCCTTCAAATAATTAAAAACTATAGATTTATTTATTCATTTATTTATTTTGTGTGCTTTTATTTACTTTGAGAAATACATTTTTGGATAAATCTTTCAAAAGTTTCTAAGTACAGTGGAACTTGTCCATGATGACACTCAAATATCATAGATATATGTTGTTACATCAGGTTAGTATTCTGATCAGTAAATCAACCTAAAAAGTACATAATTTTGTCCAGGTACAGACTTCTAACATTTGCCCACTGCCTCTCTTCATGGATTAAAACAAAATATGAAAATTTCAACACTGAGTGATGTGATCGATGAAACATTCAACTGCAGCCACATGTTGTGTGGGCTTATAACTGTGCAACCATCCTTAAAATACTCGCCCATGTTCCAAGCCTCAAATTAACAACCCAAAAACTGAGTAAGATTCTGACTGTGCTCTTCAAAGTATCCCTGGGACCTGCCTTTCCCATTCACTTTTTCTCCCACCCCTTCTTACCCAAAACTGGACATCAGTTTACCCACCTTCTCCACCTTTGTTCCACACCGGGTTTATATTGATAACTTTTGATTGATTGTCTAACTAGACGCCAATCTTGCCATCATTGTTTTTCAAAGAAGTAAACAGTAGCATATATATACGTGTATGTATGGATTATAATAGGATCAATGGTTACTCTCTAGACTTCTTACTAAACTGAGAATAATTGAAAACAGTCTGGTGGGAGAGGGATTTTTTTCTGGCTTGTAAAACAAGTTAGCTGCTCACATTAGCTTTGCTCAAGTCTGTGTGTTGGGATTGTCATCAGAGTTGGTTGGCATAGAAAGGTGGTCGTAACTGTAAGGGTAGGTTCGACTGCCCAATTAAAGGGACAACATGTACTTCATCTATATTTGCCTGACTTTAAACTTTTTAGGCAACACAAAAATATGCACACAGTCAAGATCAGCGAAAGTGGTCACAATTTTACAAAAAAGTGACCAAAATGTCATATTTCATTTACAGGTTTTTGTTTTTTTTAAATAACAAACTGTTTATATCTTAATTTTTTCAAATTTACTTTTTTAAATTAGCATCAGACACTGGGACTGATAACCGCAATCTCCTCGACTTGGACAGCAATCAAAAGATGTCTAAGGAGGATATCATGAAAATGAAGTATGATGGCATTACGGGGCAGGTATGGTATAAAAATTCACAATAAGGATATGGAAGGATATTCTGGAAATATGTTTAAATGTATGCTTAATTCCTTATCATTAAATCTGATAGGTGGAGACTTGTGTAAGCTCATTTTAAAAATTAGATCCCCTACAGGTTGCCGGAAAATGTCTTGGAAATTCAAAAACTAAAAAGAAAATAGCTCTGTACAAGGGATTGGTATTTTTTTGTGATGAAAATAATGATATTGATCTTTGTTTGCTTATTATGACCCAAAAATCCATTTGCTGTAAATTATTACTCATTTTATTGAAACGAAAAATTGATAGCTCTGGCCAAAACATGGCATTCTCAGATTCAATGTCTTGAGCCAATTAAAAATTGCAACGAGAAAATCAAGATGAAAATATATTCTTGCCAGAGCTTCCTGGAATCATACATTTTGTCTTTAAAAATCTTTTTCAAACTTGTTGAAAATCAAGCCTTTTGGAGTTTCTGTATAGCATTATTCCTTTAAATATTTAGATGGGTTTGTGTTTTTAAATAAGCCAAAACCATAAACTACACTTTCCAAAATGTCCTAACCTTTCTCACCGCTCTGATGCATGAACAAAATCATTGTCATTGAACAGTAATGATAATTTGAATTGCTGTGTTAGTTTTCTACACTGTTTGTTGATCTGAAATATTTGACAGGCCTTTTTACCTAAATTCAAATGCTATGTCTCAACATTGCCCAAAATTACTGATCAAAACTTTAAAATCAAAGCACACAAATATTGGGTATCTGAAAT
This sequence comes from Elysia crispata, assembly GCA_033675545.1. Classification (NCBI taxonomy): domain Eukaryota; kingdom Metazoa; phylum Mollusca; class Gastropoda; family Plakobranchidae; genus Elysia; species Elysia crispata. Next base: position 219,790 of record JAWDGP010001872.1, read on the forward strand.
TTTGGCAAAAATTCAAATTTTCTTTTGGTTATTTTGCTCTTCAAATTCAAGTTCTGGGTTAAATTAGAGGGCTAGGTAGATCTAAATCAATGAAGAATGGGTGTATCATTATTACCAATAAGCTTGAATAAGTGAAATAATTTGGTCTTGATAACTGGAGTAATCCCACTACTACTGGAATTTTGACAGACCAAGGGGGTAAAGGTGTAAGAATGAGAGATAAAGTCTGGTATTGTTGCTGTTAGCCTAAATTGTTCATTGTCTTTGACAGGCTTAAGTTTTGCAGAGACACAGGAGAAAGGTGGGGACTCATGTGAGAATTTGGGCAATAAGCGATAAATTTATTGAATTTAGATCTGATTTTTCATAATTGGTTCAGTGGGAGAGACCCAGAGGGGAAGGCTTTGTCTCAACTCTTATACATGGAGAGAACTAGCATACTCTGTATAATTCATATAGTTTTTGCTTTTAAAAATCCACACTTCACATCAAGTTTCAAGCATATTTGGCATTGCCCTTAGTATAACCTCAAATTTGTCAACTCAGAAGTACTGTGGTAAAAGAAAATGAATAAAATCTGATTAGTGCAGTATGCTATGACAAAATGTAAAGCCAAATACAATAATTCACAACATTTATTAGTTTCTTTGTTTCTTTTTTTTTTTTTAAAGAATGAGAGCATCCAACACTTATATTCACCTTCATTTTTTAAGGTAAAGTTGTTTCATTTGATGTCAATTTTTGATAAACCTCAGAAAAAGCCATTTGGAATGTATTTTATTTTATCTTGAATTTCTGAAAAAGTAGTGCAAGATAATTGGTCTGAACTGTATCTCTGAAATACCTCACCAGATTATCTTATTGCATGCATTGATTTTAAGAAATTGAGGAAGCAAGTCATTTTAGTCATAAGGATCTCATATTTTTATTTTTTTTTCAATTTTGCAGAAAATCATTGAAGAACTTATTGAAAACAGTGAAACTTTCAAAATGAAGACTGAATTTTCACAAGCTAAATACCTCAAAAAGAAAAAGAAAAAGTAAGGAATGAGACTCTTTTTCTTAAAAACTTTTTATGATATAATGGAAGTTCTATATTGCACCATGATATTTTTTTTCTTATTTACATACCATTTTCAATAAAAGAAGGGGAAGATAAGGCATCAATTGAGTAGCCTGGTTGACATTGCATTTACTTTCAGTTTGATTTAAAAAAATAATTTCTAAAAACATATGAAGCAATAAAATCACAAATGTTACTTAGGTTTAAAATTATTGCAAGCTGCTTTTTATTGTTTTAACATCTTTCTTTTCTTTTTTTTTGTCCCAAGGCATATACCAGTTTTCACTGTGATGCGTCCGACTCCTCGACTTGTATTGGATATTTTCTCAAAAGACCCATCAAAAATATGGTAAATTATAAAGTTTTCAAACTTAAGTATAGGAAAGAGACTACCAACTTTCTGAATCAATTGGTCAAGTTTAATTATTTATTTACATATATTCATATAGCAAAATACCTTTTCACTAACTCATTTTCATATTGCTTTTCCTTCTGTATTTCCTTTCCTTTTCAGTTATTTGAGGGCCGACAGCCTATCTCAACTACTTTCCTACAGCAATGTAATGTATGGAAGCAAAGTGGCTGTGGTGGAAACATGCCAAGGACTTGTTTTATCTTGTTTATTACAGAGAATCGGAGGTTGGGAGTTCAGAATGGCATGCCATATCTTTTCATTAAAAATTTTTTTTTTAGATTTAAACTTTTGTGTTCAAGGAAATCTAAAAGGGTCTATTTGTGTGTTTCACTGTTATCTGTAATCCAGATCTGTCCATAAAGTGCGAAATATACTGCAGTCAACCGACATGCTTCAGAGTAAGATTATGCCAGAAATTTTAATCCAATAACTCCACGGAGGCTTATGAGTTGTTATTGAGCTTTCAGTAATGTTTGTATCACAACCCCCAAATGGTGTTGTATACAGTCCAAAATGAATCACATGCTGCTCATATCATATTTTAAGTTTTAATTTTTACAACAATATAGTTTTTTAATCTTCTCATTGGTGAACATTGGGGAAAAAAATCCGAATTTTCTGAAAAGATAATTGAATTCTTTTAAGCTTTCTTTAAATAAAAAAAAAGTATGATTTTATCCTCTTTCAAATGATGTTTTGGTGATTTTGAAATTCTATGATGAGTTTAAGAACAATTTCATTGTGCAATGAATCAATCCCTTTATTTAAAGCTTCCTTCCATCTCCTTGCCTTCATTTTGAAGATAGACACGCTAATATCTTGATATATGATTGTATTGCAATGGAATGTCATCTGTAAGGTCTGGTCGTATGCTTTAGAATGAAATTGTTCACTTATGTGTTGAGAGAATTATCTTGTCCTGAAACAAGCTTACCGGTATAAAGTATTTCCATATTTAAGTTATAGTAGGCCAAGATTGAATCTTATAGTCTCATCAGATCACAGTAATTCATATGTAAAAGAAAAGTGAACCTGGCAGACCCTGATCAAAGGTTCTACTTTTCAGATGAAAACTGATTTTATTCATAGGTGTCTTCTAAAATTGAAGAAAGCTGAAATTTATATCTATATCATTCTGCATAAATTATGCTTTTACAGCCACAAGTGAGAGTTTAAAGAATTATGCATCTTTACTACTTATTATATGTGTGGATGAATCTGTGTCGGTCTACATAACCTGCTAGATATGTGCAAAGTATATGAAATATTTAAATTCCAAATACAGCCCACAACTCAGTTCTCATTTCTGCCAAGATCAAAATTTTGACCTTGCAATAAAAAGGGTCTTCAGGGCACATAGGTCTAATAGTTTTATACACAAGGTACATGTCCAGTGCAGTGTTGGGGAAAATAGTAGACTGTATTTACTTTTGCACTTGCATGTGATTATATACAGTAGAAGACGATTAGATCGAACAAATTCTCAAACTCATCTGTTTCCATTCTCTTTATTCCCTTCTTATTTGTACGTTTTCGTCGAACTAGTTTGAAGTCATAACACGTTTTCTTTGAACAATAAGTCCTCAATGAGAGAAAGAAAATGTTCACCTCTTAAGAAATTTGACGCACCATGACTTTCATCCCATTTGCAGATTTAAAATTTTGATCAAGTGCTATACACAACTGTTGTTATTCTTTTACCTCTCCCTTTCACTGTGGACAGGCAGCATAGCCTTTTATCCCCATCTGCTAGGGAGAGAGACACCCCCTCACCTTACTGTAGCCTAGTCCAATGCACCTGGCGCCAGTTCTGTGACCCCCCCCTATGTAGGGTCTACCTGTTGCTAAGACTTCAAAGGGGCCGTTTGTAACCAAGATTTGCTTGTCCACATGTATAGGACATGGGTAATGATGACAGGTAAATCTGTCAGGACCTATCCCTTGCTTAACCAATCAGCACATGGGTGTGAAAAAAAGCTGGTGGGAATGATCTCCTTATCGACGGTTACAACGCCAGGTCCTATAGTGAGATTAGGCCTAGCTCTGCTTTGATAGACAGCCCTTGTCTAGGACAAAGATTATTCAGGAACAAGCAACGTTCATTGTACATGTATTTGAATGTTGCCTTTAGACCAAATGCAACCCTAGCTGGAAAGAAATTTTTGACTGCAATCTGAATGTAGACCTAGAGTACTCAAAATAGAATGGTTTGAACACTGCTCCCTCAAACATATAAAAATTCCCTTTTGAGGAATCCGTGCTCCTCTGTATATAAAAATTACATATTTCTTCTTGGAATCTTACTCATCTAATTAATTTTGGGAATGAAAATTTTGGCATGGGTGCTTCATGCTTTTAGTTCATAATTGAACTCTGATAATCGGAATTAAATGACAACTCAAACTCTTCTTATAAGTTTCAGTATGTTAATTGTGTATTCTAAACTGCTTTTTACACATATTCAAAGTTCTGATTACTTGACCTGTTTTATTGCTCAGAAGCAGTTAAGCATTAGAGAATTGCTTCTGTACATTGAGGAAGGACTTTTAATCAAATCTTTTGCTTACTTTTCAGAAGCTGGCAAAATAGTTCAACTAATACCAAGCAATACTAATGCTGTCTGCAGGTGACTTTGTATTTTATTTTTTTCTATAAATAGTTTAAACCTCTTTACAAAATGTGCAGACTTAACTCAACTCCACCTGAGTGACTCCAGCTCAGGTAAAACCCTGACCCTAAGAGAAGGGAGGTAACTCTGTACAAAGAATAAATCTATACATCTAAAAAAATATTGCAATCAAACAAAACAAGATAAAATTATGAAATAAACTGTGAAAAAACCCAGCGGTCTTGAATTTTAATAAAACAAGGTTTTATAAGAGTAAAGCAAGTTTCTAAGACGTCTCCTTCACTTCAGGCTGTCTCATCTACCATTTTAGTTTTTTCACCATCAACATCCCACTTCACCACCATCTCAACATCACAATCTGACTCCCGATCTCAAATGGGCAATGGTCATTATTTTCATGCTGATTGTAGGGATAACCATGCAGAGAACCAAAATAAACGGTTTCTGAGCATCTCTGAGATGATTCAAAGTTAAGATCTAGCCTAGGCCTTAAAATCGCCAAAAATCTCGGACAAAAACTGTGAATTTCGAAGCGCATTTTTAGATCTATATCTTGCCCGAAAACGAAATTAAACTAACCAAAACAAATTGTAAAATGTCCTCTAAATGTGAATGAGGTTTGAATGAGATTTCTGGTAGTGATAAAGAAAGTAGACACCCAGAAAGTGAAAGTAAACAGGCGATGACAGGCAATTTAAGTACACAATATATAGTGGTCCTTAGGCACGACAGCAAGTGATATAGATGGGGTTGAGTTAAATTTTTGTTTACCTACATGTGGGTAAATTTTGAATGAATTTTATATCTCCCAATAAACTTTGACTTTGACCCTTCATAAAGATCCAAATAATGATAAGCCTACCAAGATATGGTTTACTTTTTGAAAAATGTCAGTAAACCCTTTGCTATCCCATATATTTTTGAAATACTACTAAATGTCTCATTTAAAATACTGCTTTGACCTCATTCATTTAGTTTCAATTAGTCAAAAGTATTTTTATATGTATTCCAGTTCATGAATGCAGTATTATATGTTGAATCATTAATATTTTTATCTCTCGTTTCAGACAAGTTATGGATTACCTTGGGTTTGCAAAGTTTATGGAAAATGTATACAGTTTTCCACTGGATGAGCTATCTTCTTTGAAAGATGATAGAAGTTTTCCCAGTCTTAACTCTAAATACTATGATAAAATAGAAACAAATGAAGATGGTGTCTCATCTGGACAATATAATATAACTGTGTCCAATGGAAGCTTTTGTGATGGGGGAGAAAGCCTAACATCCAATGAGAATGCTGAGGCACAAGGTTCTGATGAAGCATTCGATGGAGAAAGTGTTGCTCCAGATTTGACAGAAGAATATGGTGATTGTGGTAATGCTGAAACAGAAGGTGCTAAAATAGACTCAGGAATGCAGATGGAAGTGAAGAAGGTAGAAGGAAAGCGACTTGTTGTTGATTGTTATGGTGTAAGACATTTAAGTTGATGTACCGTTGCAACCTTGTAAATCATATTGCAGCAAACAAGACTTATAGATAATAAACATTGATGACTGCTTTCGAGATTGTATGGGTCATAGATTTTTTGAGACCAAATTTTTAAAGCACAAAATAGCTCTGCTGTTCAAAGATATTTTGTCACCGTATATCCTAGAATAATAAAATATTACATGTGAAGGTGAAAAATAAAGGGTCAGAAGTGTACAGAGTTCTAAGATTCTTGGTATTTTTTTTAAGAGCAATAAGCATTCTTTTACAAAAGTAGGCAATTAAAATTATTTTCAATGAATTGCTCTCAGCTTGGGCCAAACAGAGAGCTGCAACGACAGAGGCGAGAAAAGAGACAAAAGGAGGCAGGGACAATCATAACAGAAAAACTGGATAGGTATTTATGAAATCATAATGTTGTCCAAGTTGCAGAAAATGTACTGTTCTTGTTCTGTAAAACTGAGTAAACTTATGGGAAAATAGAAAAAAGGAAAACAAGTAAGTAATATTTTGCTTTATTCATCTGGCCTACAGTTTCAATTCATTCTAAGACAAATAAGCTCAATTTATAAAAACTTAGCCTGACTTTAATGACAATCCAAAGGTTGAAGAATATAATCCTATTATTGGCTATATGATGGTGAATGTGATATTATTTAAATAGCTTAGTCTTTGAAATGTCAACGTCATTTTTTTTTTTTGCAACAATTATTGTATTATTGCACTTTGTCTTTGCCTTTGAAGCCGAAAGTTCATTGAAGCATTTCCTTGAGACAATAAAAAACTGATTGCAAGGTTTTGTTCAGGAAAATTGATATGTTTGGAAGAGTCCTGCTTTCATACAAATGAACAATTTTACATTATCATTCTCCAAATTTCCTGATTAATCTTACATGGAGAGCTCAGAACAGGAGAAACATGTGGCATGTTTATTTATTCAGATAATCCAAAAATAAGCCCTTCTGCTGTTGTGACTTGTGTCCACTGCAAACTATTGCTGGGGCTATCAGCACGGATCGGTACCCTACCCGCGACACGCAGCGACACCCACGGCACATCGAGTAGATGCACGGCACGCGGTACTGTGCCCACAGCCGTCTATCCATGAACTTTTAGTTTCAAGCTAGACCTGTAACTGATACCCCCAGGCCTGGCCTGGTCTTGTGCACTGAAGTGCGACCAACCATGTCTGCACTGTGAATTTTCTTCTAGGGCTACAAAATACATTTTGGACAATTTTAGTCATATTTGAGTGGTAGCTAAACTTTTCATATGAGTGTTATATTAATGAAACTTACATCATTGAAAAGGTTATTTCAAGCTCTTTACAACGATTTCATTCTTAAGTTCTTAGGATTTTTTACAATTATAGAAATCAACAATAAACTAGGGCACTAGTCAGTCCCCGTGAAACTGATTCTTATTTAACTAATTAATTAATTAACAGCCATCGGAAGTTTTTACAATCAACATTTAGGTATCTATATTTAGCTCAAATATTGTAGTTTCAGAATATGTTAAAAGGTATCTCGGTTTATGTTCAGGAAAGGAGAAAATAGCTGGTATGTTTAGCAACCTAGCCTTGGCAAAATTAACTTTGCCTCTAGACTTAGGTGACTTATTTAACACAAGATAACATCATACAATAGCTAAGCAGGGTCTACCCTCATAAATCTTTTAAACTGGGGAAACTTAAGAACGCTAAATTATAGGGACAAACAGCAAGAAACCCCTAGAAGGGGAAATCAGATAACATTCAGAAAACAGATGATTGTTCTCATCTCTCCACCCATGCCATTCAAGGCAAAATGTTAATGCAATCTTGAGTAGCTCAGAAACTTTCCACCAAGCACTTACATTGAACTAAAGCTAAGACTGTTTCATACAGGCTCCAAAATAATTGTCCATCCTAAGTGAATGTCTTTTTTTTAACCTCTCAGACAGACATAAACGCACTGCACACTCAAACAGACATGTAGAATGTCACTTAGTGTCTTTCCGCTTGGGTGCTCTGTAGGAGAAACCAGTGTTAAGTATGACATCATGACAGTTTTTAACTGGTCTGCTGAAGCTTGGATTTGATTCTTCAGTTTCTTTATTGAAGAATGCACAAGCTCTACTCCTTGTTCCCCATGCAGACCCATTCCAAAACCTGTCTATCTGTCTATACAATGGTGGAAGATTTTGTGACTGATATTTTTTCTATTAAATGCCATATACTCATCTATCAACCTTTGAAAATCAGCTGTAGTTGTTTTGTCAATGGGTTTGCTGTGTGATATGTCTTTGTGTACATGTATTTGAAGAAGACGGAGTTAGGTTGATTAAATGTTAAAAGCACACTTTTTCTTGTTATTTCTTTTGTTTTGTTCACTTCTCTTGAGCAAATAGTTCACTGACAACAGGTTGTATGTATTTAGGCAGTGGTTGCCTGTTCTGTGAACGATCATAGTGTTTCTGGAGCATCATCAAAAGACAAAAACAAATCGTCTGTTTGTGGATGTTCTGTTAATGGCACTGTTTCTTCCAGGTTTATGACTTTGCATTTTTATTGATACGTTTTACCTTGTATTTGTAGCATTTTACCTTCCTCTTCCTTTCCCAAAGGAAAGGTATAGGCAGACAGAGGACACTCAGAAGAAGGTATGCAAGGTATCAAACTCGCACCAAATATGACTGTTTTTAGCTGTGCATAACAATGCAGACTAAGTGATCTTTCAGTTGCAGTATTTTGAACAAAATGTTGTAACTTTGAGTAGCAAGTGTTGCATATCAAAGGGGCATATATGGCTTCGTCTTTAGATATGTCAATGTGAACGAGATTTAAAATAGTTTTCATGTGATGTACACACTGCTGAGTTGTTGCATTAAGTCTCTTGTCTTCAAAAATTTGTGTTCTCATCCCTCATCCCTTGATATAATCTTTATAAACAGATTTTATATGATTTGTTTGATCCATTCCGTAGCTAAAAATATTCTTTAAAAGGGAATAAAAAAGAATTAAATTTATTATTTATTCGTTTCAAGATTCAAAAGGAAGCACACAATAATAAAAGAATTCTTTGTACTTCTTACTAAACAACATTACTACATTAAGAAGAGAAATATATCATATTACGAGTGTGAATATACAGAAAGTAAAAAGATTGATTTAGTGTTCATATGTTTAAACCTTCCTTGTGAGGAAACTAAGCAAAAACCGAAGAAGATTTTTTAGCACTATCACAATAAAAGTATGTATATTCCAACGAAACCGTTTCTGGAGACTGGAAAAGTTACATATGGGTTTAATTAAGATTTAATTAAGGAATGCAACAAAATATTCCTTTTTTTGCTACCTATTCAAAATCCATATAAAAAATAAGCAAGCTTAACTTATGAACTGATGAAATTATCAGCGTTGTAAAGATCAGATGTCCATTAACAGCTTAATACCAAACACGGATGGTGTGGAATGTTTACATATGGAGAAAATCCAAGTGAAAGTTTAAGATTAACAGTGAAAATCACCTAAATACAACTACAGGGCCATCGGGCCAGCCAGGAGCAATTATCTCGCTTCACTGAGCATAGAGGCAGTAAAGCATGGGTATCAGGTTACAGGGATAGGCTCAAACTAAAGTTCCAAAATCAGAGCAAGATAAACGGCTGTGTGCCGTGCGGTGGGATCCGTGCTAGCTTCTCAATCTCATTGTCACATGCGTACCGTCGATTTTGAACTGATTCTGTGCAGACAAGTAGGCAACAAATTTTTTTTTGTGATAGATCTTTCTGGCTTTCCTGCCATACATCAGTCAGCAGTCGGCACAATCTCTAAATGTGTCTGTGTGTGTGTGTGTGGGGGGGGTGTCAGTGCTGCGCAGGGGAATTTAGGGGAGGGGGAATGATAATAAAAAAGATCTCTAAAGAAAACAGACACTCCTCACAGTAAAAGACCGTAATTTTTGAGAGATTTGTTTTAGGCCTATAGTGTTAATAAGAAACGAACCAAGAGAGATCCCTCATAAAAACAATAAGGAAAAGGCAACTGAAATTTTTAGGCCACATATGTCGCCATAAGGGACTGGAATTTTTATCTCTTACAGGCAAGATAGAAGGTACAAGAAGCAGAGGTAGACAAAGGATTACATTTCTTGATAGCTTGAGCTCTTTTGTGACAGGAAACAAGAAAGACAACATAGCCTTACTGCGGATGACGGAAGATAGGGACAAGTGGAGAATCATGATCGCCGATGTCTGTTCCAGACAGGGCATTTGAGAAGAAGAAGTGTTAATCAATGCACACTATACAGTATACACTACACCGGTCTCTTCATTCTTCTCTGCTCTGATTAGAATCATCCTCTCCTTTTTTTGCTTTGTCTTCATGTTATTACACTGCTGTTCTTATGACTTATTGCGCTTTAAAATAACGAGTTTATACTTTTTAATGAAATTTAGAACTGCTTACTAAACAATCATTTTCCTTTTGTTGCATTTTTGTTAAATGAGCTAAAATCTGATTGCTGCTGGTCTTTATTTCTTGTTTGAATTATTATACTTAAGCCTAATAAATTTCATTTGCAACAGCACGCTCAGCTTATAATTTTTTTATTATTGTCATTTAAGAAAAAAAAAAAAAAAAAATTCATGTTTAGATTTTTTTTTGGGGGGTGGGGGTTATATAAATCTCTAGTTTGTTACGTTTAATGTGAAAGTCAAACTATAAATAAGTGTATATTAAAGAACAGAAGCTTGTCATAAATCATGCAATCATAGCTTATCATCTTAGTCTTCTGTCCTTTTAATATTAATTAATTGAATGGTAATGCAGGCCTATATACAGATAAAACTTTAATTATATCCAGACGAACTGAGATAATAAAAAGTCAATGAGAAGCGAAAAGAAACGGAAAAAAATGACAAAATAGAATAAAACAAAACAACAAAGGATAAAAAATATCTTGACTGATGACTTGGCGCCTGAAGTTGACGTGCCCAACCCCGCTCATTGAGCCACTGGCCAGTTTTTTTTTCCTTAAGGAATTATTTTTTACACAATGCAGCCGAGGTCTAATCTATATTTTTAGATATGACCGACACTAAGCCAAAAGATGTGTGTGATACTGTAGACTATGGACATGTGTATGAATAGTTAACAAAAATATTTGTGTATATGCAGTAGTCTCTGGATGAAAACATGCCAGATAAATGCACACTTTGGTTAAATATAATAATATATGCTGTAACAATCTGATGAATTTTTTACTGTGTAATTAGCATTACACGTGCTACACTGCCTAAACATACGCTTTGAAAGCGGTAGTGATTGCCAGGGACTGTACGCATGTGATGGGCGATAGGCCTTGAGAATTGAAGGTACAGGCGGGGGAGGGGAGGTATGGCACATACAAGATGTTTTAAATTCACTGCCGTGGAGATGCACCATTTAAAAAAAAACTGCTTTTCGCGGGCTAATCAACATGATACTGCAACTATGGACTAGGATAATTTATTCTTTACCTAGTCTCCTGAGTTGCACGGTTATAAGCCTCACACCTGGTGTGTCAGACATCTGTAGACGTAGTCTAGTCTGTACTGGCAATTTCATCAATACCATATCGTCGGAGTTCTTTAATTAGTCTTCTACAAATTTCGAAGCTTCATGAATGATCTTATAAAAGTTTTCTATTTAGCCCAAAGAATTATTTCTCTTGAATATATAAATTTATACATTTTTCTAATTTAAGGTCGGGAAGGATTACCTGAAAAAGGTTATCAGGTTCTGTTATACACATGTATATGTATTATGTCAATTGTCATTTCATTTTGCAAGTTTGTTTTGTTTCATTACCAATTTTTTTTTATTCCTTCAGTCTGGTGATTGCCTGCAAGTATAATCCCACCCCTATCCTGATGCAAATGCTCTCATATCTACACCCATCCTCATCTGTTGTTGTTTATTGTCAACATTTAGAGGTAACAACTTTTTTTTTCTTACTTATAAGAACTAGAAAATTGAGACATAAGTTTCCAAGGAATTATATTTTGAAAGGCATTTTCTTTTTTCTAAATGCACAATCTCCTCAAATTGATTACTGATGATTCAAACTGATACCAGAGGTCACTGAAGCAGGTCTTCATGTAAACCTTAGAAAATCAAAGATGAATCAGGCCAAGTTAATATATCTTTGATGGGGCAAAAGAAAGCGTATATGATAAATTGTCTTACACATTTCTATTTTTTCAAATGAAAAAGAAGACTGGCAACTTCATTTTTTCCTTTGCTTGTTCATTCCTATGAGCTGCAATTAAGATAAAAGCTGCTTCAACTTTAGTGTTTGATTGGCAGTTTGTAAAAAATAATATATTGTGTTTCCAACCAAGTTTATGTTTGGGTCTTGTCACTAACTGATGCAGCATTTTCAAAAAATTCACAATCCATGCTAAAAATTCTTTTCTCTTTCCTTTCACTTTTTTTCATCAGCCATTGGTTGAGTGCTATACCAGTGTGAAAGATAATCATGCTGGTCTTCAGCTCAAACTTTCTGAGACTTGGTTCAGAGAATACCAGGTAATTAATTTTTTAAATCTATCAAGTATCATGTGAATTAGAAATAATTTTTTTTTTACATTTGTGGTTAAGCTTGTATTTATGAAAAGGCATTATTTCCAGCCTTTTCTTAATGATGAAATTCACAGCTAAATAGGTACAGTATAACACAGATTAGATCAAACACAAATTCCTTGAACTCATCCTTTTTCCCCGGGTGATTATCTCTTTATTCCCTTTTCACTATGTTTTCGTTGAACTAGTTCAAAGTTATAACATAAATTATAACTAAATTAAAGACAGAAAATGTTCGCCTCTTATTCTTAAGAAATTTGACAGACCACAGATCATAAATTTTAATTAAGCTGTTGTTATTCTTCAAATGAGCATGCCTTACCTCTCCCTTTCACTGTGTAGAAACCATTTGTGGACAGGCAGCATAGCCTTTTATCCTTAGTCGCCAGGGAGAGATACACCCCCTCTCCCGCCCCAATTTACTGTAGCTTAGTCCGATGCACCCGGCGCCAATTGTCTCTGCGCCTGTGCTACTACTAGGTCCACCTGTAGCTTAAATTTTAAAAGAGCTGATTGTAAACAAGATTCGCTTGTTCCACGCTTACAATACATGGGTGATGATGACAGATAAATCTGTGAGGGCCCACCCTTTGCTCAATCAATCAGTATATGGGTGTGAAAAAAAAGGTGGTAGGTTCGATCTCTTTTGATGGTTCAGACGCCAAATAGCTCAAAAGGTAGAATGTTGGACTAACCATAGTGAGCTTCACGTTCAATGCTTTGTCAGGTTTCTCTGGTGGGATTAGGTTTGGCTCTGTCTTGACAGACAACCCTTATCTGGGTTAAAGATTATTCAAGAACATGCAGTGTTCAAAGAACTTGAACATCGACTTTAGACTGAATATAAGCCAAGCTTGAACAAAATTTATGACCTGTTTTGAATGTAGATCTCGAGTCTAGTCTAGATCTAAACCTAGTATCAGAGTTCAAGATCCAATAAGGGCTGGGGTTTGGAGGTCTTCTGTGTACTATATAAGAAATACTAAAAAAAATGGCACATACAGCAAATCAGGTATCCTGTAATGCTCAAGAATCTACAGTAGTAGCCAAGTAAACAAGAATCCTCTACATGTTGTTAACATACTTCAAAATATTCACGAAAAGTGTTCCAAACGCTTATCCAGGGCTTAAATGGCGAAAAAATAGAGTTGTTTGAACATGGCTTCCTGGAACGTACAAAAATTCCCCAACGAATTCTAGGAATCAGTGCTCCTCTGCACTGTCACTATACAGTCAAACTCAGGAATAACGACACCTCTTGATCATTTCATAAAGTATTGTTATAGTAAGGTTTTCCGTTAGTCCTACAAATGGGAATAAAGAAAAATTTATTGTGATGAATGGGAGATAAGCGGTTTTAGAAAATCTTTGCTTTGACTTTTGAGTGTGATGCATAGGTCTTGTGCACTACGCACAGCTTGCTGGACCACATGCTGTGTGATGCCAGAGCTGTGGTGATACTCATACTAGGCTTAGACTATGCTTAACGGGAGGGAACTAAGTGAAGAAAAGGCACAAAGCCTGCAGTGCTTGTTTGTAACTAGCAATGCAGGCAAGTCAAAATACTTGAATTTTTTTTACTGTGAAAAATTTTGGTGCTTTCTTTCCTTTGTACCCTCAGATCTAGTTGTCATAGGGATTTTCAGATCTGTCGTTATAGCAATGGTTGTCGCTATTCGAAGTGTTAAATATGGGTTCCACTGAACTAAATACAGCGATTACACATTCATAAATGTGCACAATCTGTCTTAGCTGACACCTTTATAACTTGAACTTTTGATTTGTGACATTTTTTATAGGCCTATGCTTTTGGCACTTTTTTGTGAGTCTAAACAGCCAACAGCAAAAAGTTACTGTATAATAATCATGATATGAGGAACTTAAAAAAACGTGCTGCTGTCAACTAATAACACTTTTTAACAGGGCAAAAAAACAATGCATTGTATGTAGGGGAGAGGAGACCTATGACATGAAATATGATATGCGTGTCCATTTGAACAACCTGAAATGAAAAAAAAAAGGTCCAAGTAACACTGTAATTGGGTGGACACTTGTAACCGTTAGCATTGTGTTTCAGTAAATAATCTAGTCAGTCGCAAGTTGTATATAGCTTTGCAAGATTTCGGTATAAAATTGATAATGTGTACCTCTACAGATTTTTTCTCCACAGATAAGAACTATTTCTGATGCTAAATCATATTTTGTAAACATGTAATACGTAATACATGTTGGCCTATATGTAATCCTTTATTTTTAACCTATCTAAAATCTTTGCAATTTTAATTTGAAATAAATGTTTCCAACTGCCCTTTAATTTTGGCTGTAAAGTTTTAATGACTTTTCTTTTTTTATGCACCCTCTCAGATATTACCTCAAAGAACCCATCCCAAAATCAATATGAGTGGCACAGGAGGTTACCTTTTCACCTTCATAACATCACAGAGCAACTCAGAATCATTTGCACCACAGTCTTGATTCACTTGAGTGAGAGAATGCAGTGTCATTGTTTTAAATTATCACGATAATTGAGGTTCAGTTCTCATAGTCATACCAAGGGGTTACATCCCCCTAGATGGAACTAAAGAAAATTTGGATGAACAAAAAATTTTTTGAAAGATTAAAGCAATTTTTTTTTCCTTAACATATTTGCCTTAAAATTTTTTGTACCTTCTGCTGAAATTCTGAGTATTATTTTTTGTGTGAAATGAGAGAAAATAAAACTGCGCTCAAATTTTCAAGATCTAAATTCTCATTATTGAATATTTGCCTGTTTAGGATACAATAATTATATAGAATGTTTATGGGAAGTCACAATTTTTTAAAAGCTTTTGGTAATGAAAGCATTTTCTTGGTTAAAGAGAAGGCAATGCACTACTCTGACTCTGAGCAATGGATGCTTCATGAGTGCATGTTCATTTCTAGACTATAAGAGGAAGGGCGCAGAGATGCTAATGGCAAGTGTAACAATCATGGCTTGCAAGATTTATCATTTGACCCAATGGTCAAATACAGAGCATGTCTATTTCATACATCAATTTGTGCTGCCTATAGGCAATCCTTAAAGAAGAAATTTCATATCATTTCTTCCAACCATATTTTCTTTCTTTCAATTTCTATACTTATCTTATACTTCTAGACTTTTTGTATTCCTTTCTTTCCGATGGCAATAATTGAACTTTTCCTTGCTTTCCTCCCCAAAACACATTAGTTCTCCCCGATTTACTGCATAGCCTGAGGTGTTAACGTAACTTTCCACATGACAGTTTAAGTCATTTTCTGCTAGAATCTAGTAAAAACAAAATGATCACCTCCTGGTTCTAGGTTTCCAAATGATCTTACTCAAAAACATCTTGATTCATTGATTGACCCTATTTGCCTGAGCAAGAAGTGTAGTATTGTAGAAAAAAAAATGTTGTGAAGCAAAGATACTGCCACATTTGCATTGATGACTTCATAAAGGCAGAATGCTTTAGGTAGAAACTAGAGTGTATCAGATGTTCAGCTATTGAAAAAGTGCTAAGAGTTGTAAATGCTTTCAAGATAATGATTATCACAATTCATTTAATGTTGCAATTACTTTGGAGATGGGTAAAATTATAGAATGGGATCTATTCTGGATGAATACACAGGTACAGTTTTTCTTGAAGTTTATTTATCATTATAAATGCATGTTAAGAATTTTCATAAAACAAAATTTCATATGTAATAAACAGTAAGCATATATATAAAACCCAATCAAGTGCTAATAAGAAAACAAATCATGAACACAATTAAAAAAAAAAATTAGGAAGATTCAACCGCTCACCAAAACCAGCTAAGCCAATAAGAATGAAAGCAAATACAATAGGCGCTATTATTAGTAAGAAGATAAAACATTTAAATTGGGAAGTTGCAGCATGTATGTAAGGATTATACATTGTAGCATATGGGTTTGTGTCATGAACAGCACATGAGGTCTGAAGAAAAGTATACTTTTTACTTGAACGAAAAAAAAACAAACGCTAGGTGTAAACCATATCATTTGCAAATCACGAAAAAAAAATTTAGAAATAAGGAAAAGATAATGAAAGAAATAAGTGGATGAAATTCACCCTGACTACATAAATGCCAAAAGCAGCCAAATCCTGTTACATCAGTACACCTCGGACTCAACGAACTAACTTCATCATGTTTAAAAGTTCGTTGGAGCCATATATCTCAAGGCACAAGGAAAGTAACCAACAAAAATCAAATTATCACATAATTATCTCCCTTTTATCAACTAAATATGTTTGTATATAACCACTCTTCACCCTTCCCACCATTACCCAAATCACCGCCGCATGTTTGTATATAACCACTCTTCACCCTTCCCACCATTACCCAAATCACCGCCGCTTTAGCTCTTTGATCCTGTATCATGATCTTACCATGCATTGACTGCCACTCCCTGCCCCCTTCCATCTCTCTTTTTTATTATCTTCTCCCTGCATGTCAAACTTTGCTCTCCCCTACCCCTAGTATTACTATGGCATAATGTAGCCTCTACCCTGGGTCCCCAACACTTATGCTTCAAGCATTTCTTAACAGCCGACAGGGGACCTTTTGATTGAATTTCAACTACATAGATGTAGGGCCTACATATATTTTCTAAGCAGAAAAGCATTCTAATTTCTAGAGTGAATTTGCCAATACTTGAGGTTTGTTGAACCTGAGGATGGGTCTGAGATTAGTTGGTTTGATGCAAGGTATTTTAACTTAAGAGAGTCAAAGAAGGAAAAGAAAAAAAAACCGGGAATTTTACTCGCCTCATTGAACTCGAGGTGTACTGAAACTAATTAGATGCAAAATTGTGACCTTTGAGAAAGTCCTTTCACATTTTTCCTGCTTGTCTGAAATATCAACAGGTATCTGTATAAGCTGGTGATTATTAAAAGTACAGATCTTTGTCTTGTCAAACACAATATATACTTAACTATTTTAAACAATGATAAGCTCCACCCTCTCTATCCTTCCTGATAACATCATTAGTTCATGTATTAAGGTTGCAAAGTTTTTATATGCAGCCCCCTAGATCTAGATCTTTGCCACCAAGTTCTCTTGCAGTTGCATTAATTGAAAAAAAAAACTAGGTGCTCTCTAGCCTGCCCATATCATACATATGAGCTGAATACTTAAAGGTTACACTATACAATAAAATGACTTACAATATTCAGAAAATAAAATTGTGTGGCTTTGATTTTGAATTGAAAAAGCACAAAATAATAAAAACTTTTTCCAAATTGCAATTCCTTTGGTACATTAAACTGCTCCAAATTATGTCAAAATAATGTTGAAAGAGCTGCAAAGCTGCTGAGGAAGGAAGGATTTAATTTTAAGGAAGACAAAGTTTCCTTTCTCAGTTTCTGGCTACCAATCAAAAACACAGGGTTATCAAAAAGAGAATGACAATAAACATGGAAGATTACATACTGAGGCACAAGAGGTAATTTACAATTCAAAGCAATAAAAACTTGCAGTTTATTCAAGGAATCTAATAGTGATCTATTGTATAGTTGAGCATTCCATTCTATTTTTTTCCTACTTTATTTTTAATAACGAATTTATTCATTGCTTTTAAAAATCAATTATTTCGCTAACTATTGAATTGAAATCACAAGTTGAATGTTAACAATTCTAAATGTCAAATTGACTAACCAAAGTATGTGAAGAAAGAAAAAATTAATACTGCAGTATTACAATTTTAGTGTAATGATATTTTATCGAACATATAATTTATAAATTTAATGTACTATTCAGCATATTCAATTGTGCAGCTTAGTGAAAAAGACATATTTCAGCTACTGGTACATTAAAACAATTCACACTAAAAAAATATTATTTTAGATATGCAAGAAATTGAAAATGGAAATTCAAGGATATCCTAATTCCTATATCCACTTAAAATTAAAAGTATGCTGCATACTCTCGCAAGGCCTTTTTATCTATTTTCTTTATAATATGTTACACATGTATTTACAATCTATTAACATTTTTTCCCTTAGTCATTTTGGGATTTCAAGCAGTTGCAGCTACTTGTGAAGGGGAAAAAAAAACCAACAAATTATAAGAACTAAGAAACATTAAAATAGTGAAGATCAAAACTCAATCCTGCATACATGTATGAGAAATTCTTATAGTTGCTTTACTCTTATTCCCCAATCAAGAAAGCTTGTTTCAAAATGACAATAACAAGTTCTAATAAGTTGTCAAACGAGTTGTACGATTTAACACAAACCTGTATTTTTGTTAGGTTTATAAGTGTCAAGTGCCAGCTTTTTAGGGGCATTTTTAAAAAATTCCCATGACATTCCTAATTAACCAATTTACATGATATTTGGCCATGCAAATGACAAAAAAACAGATATTTAAAATAAAACAAATTTGATTACCGGTGCTATATCTTAAATGCTTTTTTTTTTTTTTTTTTAGTTTTGACAATCTTTATACCCCCCCAAAAAAATTTGGAGTCAAGGTCTCCAGTGCAAAAAAATTAAAGTAAAATAGAAAATAATATAATTATATTGCCTCTTATTTTTTTATCCATTATGACGAATGAGTGAGAGAGATAAGTTGTACATAGTGTCATACGATATAACTGAGCAAAAAAAAAAATATTAATCCATCTGTTTTTATCACCATCTCCCTCTTCTTTAGAAGAATTAGATCTAGAATGATCTACATTCTATGTCACTCCCAACTATAGCCACAGGAGATCCAGAACAACCTCTAGACTGTTTAGCCATAGGCCTAGACTTTTTCTTGCTTTTGGATTGGGGTTAGATTTAGATATTAGAGCTACATGCTCCAGAAATTTGAGGGTCGAGTTCAGATTCTGAGACTTCGAAGAATATTCTGTATTTGCGACTTTTTGGGCACTGGTGTGTACTCTGGATATTTGTCAGAGCCATAAACCTCTTCTGCATCACTTTCAAATATTTGTAATATATCTCTTTCACTTATTTTAATAGTTTTACAGCAACAGTATCATTTTTAAGTGATCGGAAATCTTTGTGACAAGTTTTCCAGATCTCTAGTTCTAGAAGTGACCTGGGGGGAAAAAATTCATCAAGAAAAAGTATCGTCTCTTTGCCGCTCCTGTCTACATCAATTTGATGTGTTAGACATAATAGTGGGCCAGAAAAATGTTAATAAAAGTTATCACTTGTGCTGCATGGGATTGGCTCCCTGAGAAAATCGCCAATCCCGTGTAACACAGGAAAATTGTTCAGTGAGTTTAACAAACAAAATTTTATGAATTTGATGAATGTATAACAGTACACAAAGATGTTAATATCATCTTTACCATGGTGAATATAAGAATCTTGTTAAGTGATACCTTCTAATCTCAGTAAAATATTTTAAAACCCTTTGGCACTGTTGAATACTTACATATTATTTTTAAGGAGGATTCCTCATGGTTGGTAAATATTTAAATTAGCTCAAACAGAGGTGATAAAGACAAAACACTGCTTGATAACAACAATTAAAAAAAGAATTTATCATAATTTAAAACTGGGATGAAACAATCTTGCACATATTCAGAGGGAGATAGAGATTACACTTCTGCCATGAACAAAAAGTTATGCAGTAGCTTATTAACCAATTGAATCTTCATATTTATTTCCTAGATTTGATCTCTTGGATTGAGAGAGTGATGCCTCTACTGCAGACAATATTCTTGTCAAATATTGATGGCCTGGAGGTACCTGGCTTGTGATTTCCCTGATCGCCTCGGGTCTGAAAAAAACATAAATACATAGTTTCGTGCTCAAAAAAGATGCAACAAGACATGTTTTATATGACTTTCATTAACAAAAGCACAAAATAAAATCTCATTGTTTAGAATTTATGTTGCACAACACTTAATTTTGATGTTCCTGATTTATTCACATCAGGAAAGACAGCCTCTCCTCAAAATTACTTCTATAAAATGAAATCTTTGTCTTCCATTTTGTTTAAAACCAGCTATGCATATAATATCTCGATAGACTTTTGAAACTTTTATTTACACGACAAAAAATGTACCAGGTACTTAAAATTTTTCATTCACTTACATCCATACTTGAGCCTTACAAGCCCATAAACTTAGATCAAATCATGAACCACAGATAGACAAACAGTGTCTAATCTGCATGATAGCTTGTTTTAGTAGAATCATGTCTGGGTAATTAAATAACGTTCAGTGACTGCCCTGTAAACAATATAGTACTAAAATAATGGAGTTGAATCATTGAAGACATTACATAGCAGCTCATTGAGTTGAAAGACATTTTTTAAAAAACCAAATTATCTTTCAATATCCACATGTAAAAAAAACCAGAGTAATATGAAATCATGAGGAAAAAAAAATAATCAAGAACTATATGCCAAACAAGGAGTTCTGATTGATCCATTCCTTGGATGTAGCTTTATTGGTTCAAGGAAAAAAAAAAGAGAGAAGATATGATTGTAATTAAAACACAGTTAAACCCAAAGGATTTTCAGAGTGGGTATTATTTCTGCCCAATAAGGAGTATCATAGTTAAATCATATGTTTAAAACAAAAAAGGTTAGTGCACTCCCTAGAACTTCAGTTCTTCATAGATATGCCTCAAAATCAATCATAATGAGTTCCTTTTACAAAATTTTGAATTCAGACAAAAAAAAAAAGAGAGAAAAAAGACAATTGAGTGTAGATAAATTCTTAAAATTCTTATTATTCAAAAAAGCTAAAAATGTAAAATCTTTTTTGATAACTGTGATAACATCTCCGCTGAAAAACTAAGGAAATCACATTGCTCTAGAAGGCAATGTAGCATGGACCATAAGCGACTCATTTAACTGAATGACAAATATAACATGTACTTACTCAACATTTCCAAAGAGAGTAGTAACAGTCCAAATGAGTTTTGAGTTTGGATAATTGTGAGGTGATTTAAATTGGGTCTGTAAAAGAACTTTTAGCCTTTTTTTGCTTTCCAAAATATAGACCTCTAATCTGCAACAGGAGCAAATACAATTTTTTAAACAAACTCTAGAGGAAAGACAGCACATTCCAAGATCCACAAATTGCAATATTGAAATATTGATACAAAACAAACGAAGTTGAAATTTCTAATTTTGACGATAAAATGATAATTATTATATTACTCTACATTCAATTTCATACATAGTTGTTCAGAATTAAGCAAACATAAAAAAAAAGGAAAAATGTGACACCAGTAAACATTTTAAAATAAATATAGACAGTGAAACACGATTAGATTGAACATGGATCCCTTGAACTCGTCTGATTCTCTCTTTATTCCCTTCTTATTTCTAAGTTTTCGTCAAACTAGTTTAAAGTTATATCATATCTTGTTTCCTTCAAACAATCTGTCCTCAATAAGAGAAAGAAGATGTTTGCCTGTTAAGAAATTTGACAGACTCTGATTTTCAGCCCATTCGCAGATCTAAAATTTGGATCAAGTGCTCTACACAGCTGTTGTTGTTCTTCAAAAAAAGCACACCTTTCCTCTCCCTTCCATTGTGTTGAAACAAATTGTGGACAGGTAGTCTAGCTTTTTATCGCTAGTCGCCAGCTAGAGAGACCCTCTCTCTCTCTCTCCCACCCCAAGAAAAAGAAGCCAAGAAAACTGAAGTCTCAATACGTTGTTAAAAAACTTCAAAACATTCACAAAAACTGTCCCAAACGCAAATCTAGGGCCCGAGTGTTAAAAATAGAATTGTTCGAACACGGTTTCCTTAAACATGAAAAAATTCCCTTATGAATTCGAAGAATCTGTGCTCCACTGTATATCTTACATCTCTTTTGAAACTGATAAATTAGATCTGAAATAAAATACATTTGGTAACAAATTTGACAGAGCAACAGTTTAACTTAAATGAACAAAGATGATAAAGGAGAGAATAAAAAGTATAAATTTGAAAAATACTCACGTTAAGCCACATATTGAAATCCTATGTATAAAATGTACCCTTCTTAGCTCTGTGGTAAGTTGCCTACTGTTAAATGCTATTGTTGACACATCCAACAAAAGCTGGGTTAAAAAAAATACATTTGTTGCCATAAGTTCAGAGTTTCAACTCTTTATTAGATTGATTCTCTAAGATGAAAAAATTGCTTTTCAAGTTTAAGGTATGTGTAGGTAGTTAAAAACTATGCGAGATAATAATAAATATTAATATGGATATATTTGCTACATTGCATGTATTTTCATTCATAAACCTGAAATAAAGGCAGCATGTTTTGTTATGGATCTATATGTATCTTTATTTGTCCTTTGCTGCAGGTTTGAAATTGGCGAGTAGTTTGCCTTAAAATCTTGTTTTTCACACTTTTGCTTGCTACACCAAAATTTTGTTGCAACTATTAGATTTGATTTCAAATGATACCATGAAAGTGAACAGTAAAATCTTGTATGAAATTATCACAATAATCTATAGATTATTTACATTTGATGTTTGATTTAGTATGTAAAAAAGAGAGAAAAAAAAAATATACTTGTAAATAGCTGGTGATCATACTACAGAGATGCCTACCAAGTCTGAAAATTTTGCCTGAACTCTCTCCCCCCCCCCCCCCTCTTCACACATACACACACACACACATTCAATTCCAATCAATCACTTCATTTGACACTTACAATACTCCTAAATTTTAAGAAAACAAGAATTCTGTCACTGAGCTGTCAAACAAAGTTGGATATTTTTCCACTTAAGATTAAGTTTATTGGCAATTTTAGAATTGCCTGACTGCTGGGAATTTTAAAATTGCTGGATTTCCGGAAAAGTGGCATCTCTGATACTATTTGAAAATTACAAAATTACACTTTACCTTTGATAGCTGGTCCCAAGAGTTGTACTTGCTTTTCAACACATTACAGTCAATATTTGAAGCAGCCAACTGGTGAGAAAGTTTTGCCCATGGTTTGCTTGCACCTGAAGCAAAATTTTCATTTTCACTAAGAAGCACTATAATTTTCAAAAAATGAAATTCCATTCAATATGGAAAACATATATATCCACTGATACAATTTCATGTAAGATGTAATAACTAAGCAAGAATGATGAAAGAAAGGGATCCCGTAACCTAGAACTTCCACATTTGATTTCGTAATGAATTTCAACAAAACACCTCAAAATCTGATTCTTTTTTAATAACAGGAAAATGTGCTTGAATTCTTAAAAATTTTTGTAAGGATCAACATTTTCAGATAAAGATTCTTTCTTTTTTGCCACAAGATCCCAAATCTAGATCAAGATCTAACTCTATGTACTAGGTACGGCTCTTCTTTGTCGTCATGACAAAGCATATAGTCACTGGCAAGTGTGCAGAGAATGACATTAGATAAAGTTGAGAGGTCGGACCCGATATTTGAGACATTCTCGGGTCAACTCTAAAGCATTATATTAAACCTTATAATATTTTTTTATATTTTTTTTTCACTAAAACTTGTTCTATATCAGAGAAAATTGAGAAGAAAATTGTTTGGAGATACAGTATAATCCGCTTATATCGACATGCAATCAGAAGAAAATATAATGTCGATAAATAAAATTATATGAGTAAAGAGAGTTGTTTTATGTCTCCTAAGTAAATGCTCTAGCAAAGCAAGATTTCTGTAACACAGTCATGATGCTAAGTCGCGTGATGTCTGTGCCTTGCGAACAGTGCCAGTGGCAGCTCTGAGCGATGGAGAGAGGCAGAGACTGAGAGTCAATAGTGAGACCAGTGAATGAGAGAGAGAGAGAGAGAGAGAGAGAGAGAGACGAGCGGTCACGAGTTATGTGAGGGGGTGGTACTGGTAGAGACTGGAAGAGGACGAGGAAAAAGGGGCTGTAGTCTGTGCACTGTCTAACTGTCTAAAGTGTGTATGTCTCTCACAATGCATGAGAGGGGTAGATCTAGATCACTCTACAATGTGGCTTAGCAAAGCCTGTACCAAGCGCGATTTTTTTTCCTTTTTGATACCTGGCAGAGACGAGTTTCTAAGTCTCTGAAGCCTGGTTTTGGCTAGTTTTTCATGCGCGGCATGTCGATAAAGCGGAGAAATCATAAAATCGTGTAGATATAATACAATTTGTTTAATAACGATAAAGAAGGACAAAATTTGGAATTACCAATCGCGTAGGTATCTGAAAATGTCGATATAAGTGGATTTCACTGTATATTATTACAACATATTTATGTAATTCTTGGTTTTCATCACCATAGAATAATCTTCCCTAAGTTACTGATGCCATGAAAAGATTCAAGTTTAGTTACCTTTCATGCAAAAAGTTCCATTCCATTATTACTTCGAGTGAGAAAATAGATGTCACACTCACAGTGACACAATATAATGTCATTGTAACATCGGGAAGATTGTGAAAAACATATATACACAGTCGAGTCCGCTTATTTTGAAGTCATTCGGATTAAAAAAGGACTTCGAATTATCAGAATACATAGAGAAAGAGAGTTAAAAAAATGTGATATAAATGTCGTACAAGTGTGCAGGGGGTTGGGGGTGGGCCTAACCCCTTTCTCTCTTGTAGCCTTATTGCAGACGCTTGCCTGTAACGTAGGTGGGCAAACACACAGACACCAGAATCACTTGCTGTGGAGCATAGCACTACATGTACTTTGTTTTACAAGCCTGGAAAACTGCTTTCACTGTGTCAGAATAAAAAAAATCACGCCAAAATCGCTTCAAATTAACCGGATCCTTTTTTCAAAATTCGAACTAACGGATATTTTTTAATACAGCTTAAATAGAGAAATATTTGGTAAAATTAAATGACTTCGAAATATCCAAGAATTCAAACTATCTGGATGCGAATTATTTGGACTCAACTGTGTATATATACATATATATATCACTTCACAAATTGTTACATATAATTATCAACCTTAAAGGCATGCACTGATGCAGCTACCTCCTTCCTCACCCTGGGATTAAGAAATCATTGAAATAAGACACAGAAAAAGACTGAAGAAGTAGTAGTAATGAACCTATTTGCGTCATCGTAACACTGGAAGAACCATGATAATGCCAGATCTTTTGTATTTATAGCCTCAAGGTTTAAACATGCTTAGATTTATCTAAAAAATTAAATGATTGAATCTTTGAATCAAATAATTCTAAAAAACGTCTGAAACAGCTGCTCAGATTTATATGGGGCCTCAAATTATTGGTATAAATGCTTCCCAAGTTTATGGTCAGGAGTTTCTCCTCCTAAGTTATTCTCCAGCAGCGATAACCAAAATGGAAATGACCACTCCTTTATCTAGTATACAGACCAGAAATAGAATGAAGAAGGGTTTAGATGAAGAAAAATGGAGTTGACAACAATTGTCTAGTACAAAAATGAATGTAAACAAGGAATGAAGTATATTCATGGTGCTATGGTATAGCATGAAGTAACCTAGTTTGTTTTCAAAGACCCAATCAGATTTAGGTTTCAATTCACCCTGATTATTGTTGTGAAGTGAATTCTTTTTTAAGCATTATTCTCTGAACAATCACAAAGCAAGCTAGCTAGGCTTTTAAAACAGAGGATGTGCTCTGCATTTAAGTAGGTCTCAAAATGACAGAACATAAAGTCAGGGAGAAATATTAAAGATTGGATTCAAAAGAAATTGTGGTAATTGCCAGTTCTGTTTTTTTCAGCGAAAAGGCACCATTTGATGAAATAATGAAGAAAATATATAGGTCATACGAACAGAATTGCCCACTTTGTGAAAACAACTACCACTTTGTAAAAACAACTACTTAAACGCAGATATATGTGACATTTTTAGCTGACAAAATGGTTACAGATTCAATACAAAACTTAACAGAATTAAATGTTATGATCTTATATATTATTAAATACTTACCCGACAAACGTCCTGTCAAGGTGATATCTGTTATACTTTTGCCTTCTCGACTGTCTCTGTTTAAATGGACTTGCAACACAAGAGTGTTGAACAAAAAGCCAAACATCATCCTCTCATTTGACTGCTCTAACAAAGTCCACTCTGTGAGGCTGTGGAATCATATTGTTAAACAGATGATTATGGTCAAAGTGTAATTAATTCCTCATCTAAAACAAATACAAATAAAACTGCAGGGTTTTCACTCAAATCTAAGTATAAAATTCAAGACTGCCCCTAAAAATCTAAACCAATTTTATCTTATTTAATTTGCAGGAACCTGAATCAGCCCCTCTATCTTTCTATTAAAATAAACAGACGTTTGACTTCAAAATAACTGTTAAAACGTCTGTGTTGATTGTACTTTTCTTTCCCACACCTTTATGTCTTTTAAAATCAAGCGGATATGTTGATGCTAATTTTCACTCGCTGCTCATCAACGATCTTTACCTTTTCCTGGCAGCGTTAAAGCCTAACAAAGATGACCATAACACACTTTCTGTATAATTTACCTGTTACCGTACTTCAATAATGTAGGCCTACATAGTTGAGAAGGGATGGTGCCAAAAGCACAAAACAGTGAGAAGTTACTCTGTAGCAGCTAACATACCGTTTGTCTCAGCATGGTGGAATATTTTCAGTCCCGCCCACCTGATTGCTCAAAGCTAATAGTATGTAGCATTAATCCCTTTTCGCATCACACAGGTCTATTCTTCCTAAACCCGTCGAGACCATAGGCGTACATCGTTATGTAAGCAGTACACAGATTGTCTGATGACCTATGAGCATGATGGTTAGTGACTGGAGCCCGGCACCATGGCCACAGCACATGCTCAATCATAGTTCGATGTGCATGCACACACACATTCACTGAGCCAAACATCGGCAGCTAGATCAAATGCGAAATCTACATCTAGTCCACTGACAGGAATTTTGGTGATGGGACAAAAGGGAAAACTGTATGCCCACTTTCGCATCAATAGAAGAATGGTGAAAGTGAAGGCATTGTGTAGTCTGCAGCTTAGGAGGGCTAAGGCGGGGGAGGGGCTGGGCACAGTACACAAAATTTGTAGGTGCATTTGTGTATCTCCAACAATATTACCCTCAGGCAAACCTAATTTTCAATAGTTATAAAAAGTGTGGCAATGTTTTTCCACTTTCAATATCAGATGGTCAGAAAATGAAAGCAATGATTATCATGGGTAGATAACCGGCTGGGTGGTTTTTTTTTGTTAGCCCCACAATGTTGACAAAACTTTAGATCTACAAGGTCAGCTGACTGTGTGCATTCCCTTCACATTGATAAAACAATCTGTATAAGTCAGACCCAGGAAAAATAACACAAAGTTCCATCTTTTGAAAAAAAAAAAAAAAACACACACACACACAAAAAAACAGTGCATCATTAAGGCTTGCGACACAGGTCACGCCATTTGCTCTTTATTAATGTCTGTAAAACAGTTAAGTCCCTCGATAAACATTGATGTTTGTAAAACACATTAAAGTCCCTTCATTTTATCTTACGGTTGTATTGATGTGACATAACCGCCCCCCCCGGCAACATCAACTGTATAATCTTTAACAAAAGTGAAGACTCACTGTGGCAAGCATTGTACAGGTGATTTCTTTTTCCTTTGTAGCTGCATAATTGCGTGTATATCTTTGATATCCAATTGGGAATGAACGAAAAACTGTCACCTTCTCCTAACTTCTTGCAATCGATTCCATAATGAGATAACAGTAATTTCATGGTGAAAACCTTCACAGCATTTAGAATATAATCACACTGATACAACTATTTTTCTTTAATATTGGTCTATACTAAAGCGTTTTGAGGAGGATTTCATGCTTGTTCTCAAAGGCTTTAACCCTTTTAGATGTGCATTGTTCGGCAGCCTTTATTTTTCAAGGGTTCAGCTTCCTGCCAACCAATGGCCCCTTGGCTGGTTTACATTATTTTGGAGTTGAGTGGATCTACAACAGGTGCCTCAGAATGAATGCTTGTACTGTTGTTGTTTCTCAACCAACTGCTTTGAAATTTTTACACATTCAAAGAGAGATAATGTACTTTATGTCAAATTATATTATATGTGTCTTTACCAGAGCAAATTTCTTATAACATGAATTTAATTTGAGTTGTGTAGTAGCTGAAGTGTGATGTTGGGTAGCTGCATGTATATTACAAAAAAACCCCAAAAAAACACACCTATAAAATTAAGAAACAAAAACAACTACAAAAGCAGCAGGAATGACAGAGTAAACAACATATACAAAAACAAATTTCAATATTTAGGCCTAGTGAATGAGTGGATCGAATCTAAAACTAATTTTGAGTTAAATAAGTTTGATGCCTGATTTATTCACAAAATAGACAGTAAAGTTCTACAATTTTTTTTTTGCTTTTGTAGAGCTAACTCTTCACACCTGCAAGACACAATAAAGAGTGCCTCGATCTAGGTGTAGATATAGATTCTAAACTAGATCGAGGAGAGTCTAGATCTAGAAATCTAAGACAGTCATCCTCATTGTCACTGATGTTTAGATCTACATCTGACTCGTAATCAAGCTCTGAATCACTTGCTTGGTTTCTCATAATGCAGAAGTCAAATTAAAAGAAAGCAAAAGATAACTGATAATAAAATAAGATTAATGAGAATAGCAATCTTTGTAGTGCAACAGCTGAAAACGCAAAAACTGGCCTTGACATAGCATCCCTAGCTGGAATCTCCGGATATTTTGGTACGAGGAGATTCTGGAGCGTTCCAGGATGACGTTAGAATCTATTTTAAGAACTTAAAGTACTCCATCAAACGGAAAAGGCTTAAAATGTATGGGGTGTATTCAACAAGTTTTGCACCATCAGGTTTGGCCTGCTTGAACCGTAATGAGGTTTGGAATAAACGCGAGGCCCTGGGCCTATTTTCGGCTTGGATAAATCTAAAAGGGTTAAGCAAGTCTTTAAACAGAGGATCCTTTGTCCAAGATTTTAAAAAGGTATGTTTGGCATATTGACAGACATCCAGATTCAGAGTCAAGATCTAAGTCTCAAACCAAAAAGCTCCTTATTTAGAATCTTATCTAGATCTAGAGTAACAAGGTCAAATATCTAGGTCTAGCTCTAGAATCTAGATCCAGATGAATAAGAGTAGCCTACATCTAGAATCTAGATCTAATTCAAATTCGATTTTTAACCTCCTGCTGTTCTAAGGCAATGATCACATGAACTCATCTAGTAAATCACTTTCAATTACCTTTCTAACCACCATAGCTTTTCCTTGATTTGCTCCTGAGTTAAACCAATTGTCTCCATAGAATGAACAAATTCTTTGCCCCTATCTTTTGCGGACTGAGTTCTGATATCAATTTTCTCACTTTCCTCCTTGATGTGATATATTTCCCTGAAAATAAAAAAAAAAGATTGGATCTTTGAAACTGTGTTCATTGAAATTTGGGAAACAGATAATGAGTGTGAGGGATGAAGAAAGTGTAGATAAGACAATGGTGAGGAACTGGTAATTGAGTAGCAGTAAACTACAGCTATTATTTGTACATCATACCAAGGTAAATTAAAAAAGTGCACACATAGAGAGGTTATTAATGGCATAAATATATATATATATATATATATATATATATATATATATATATATATATATATATATATATATATATATATATATATATATATATATATCTATACATGTATTATCAAAGACAACTTTATGATTTCTTTCTCCGCTATCTCCTCCAAAATCACTCAATATACAGTGATGAGGTTTGTTGTATTTTAATCTGTGGAGATCAGTGTTCCACGTGGTACAAAAAAAAATAAAGAAAAGTTTTGGATTAAAGATAAAAAATGCATTTGAAAGTTCATCAAAATTCTTTAGCCAACTTTGTTATTATCATCCAAATAAGATTTTATAAGACTGTTCTCAGTGGCTTACAGTTTTCAAAGTTACGGGTGTTTTTAAAACAGATTTATTATCTCATAAACATTGTTATAAAAACATATTATTTTACTTTAATGGAGTGAAAAACTGGACAAATCAAAAAATAAATCGAAACTTGACCTACTCCCGTGTAAAGACAAAAGCATCATGGAATCATTGTTGCTTTTTCTTCGAGAGCGGCCGTTGCAAATGTAAACATCACCTATATTTCTTTTGCAAGCATTTTGTACTTCTATACCGTTTAATATCTAAGATATCGACCAGATCCACTAATTGTCAATAAGAAACAATAGAAACATACATGTTAAGCCATTTTATTAACTTGCCACTCTTAAATTTGTCTTGCATGAGTTATGCTTGCTTTGTTTTGGAGGGTACTTTTTCACAACATTAGGTCGAGCTATACATTTATCTGTAGAGGGTCATCACGTTTTTTTTCCCTGAGCGGCGGTTACCCCTTCTGCTTCGTATCATACACGTGTTCCATACGTTTATACTGTTCTATATCTAACATATCAACCAGATCCAATATTTGTCAATAAGGAACCATAGAATTAGAAATATTCAATAAGCCATTTATTTTTGTTGACCCTCTAAATTTGTTTTGCAAGAGTTATACAGATTATAGGCTTATAGAATAATTATAAGCTTAAGCAATCTGCGGTTCTCCAATAAATTAAAAAAAACTCGGGAACATTAAATTTTTTTTCTCTGTAATATTGTCTGAGCAGTGGCACATTTTTACTTTGATTTGGAGAGCAATTTTTTTTATCACATCTGCAATGGGTCATTGGCACCACATTATGGTCTTGGAAGAGATAAACAGAAAAGAGATTGCTTACATATTAGGTTTACTTTTCTGTTTGAGATCTCTCCTTCATTTAAAGAATGCCTTTATGGCAACATGAGAAAAATTCCAATATTTCAAGGTTCTATATATTTTAAAACTGTACTGTGAGTGTCTCTGTTATTGTTGTAAAGTTTGCTTTTCTTTAATGTAGTTGGATGGCTCTGGAGGAGATATATCTGATATTGTTATAAAATTTGCTTTTTAATTGAAGTTGTCTTCCCCACCTGTTCATTGTTGTAAAGTTTGCTTTTTTTCAGTGCATTTGTATTACTGTGGAGGATACAAGTCTGTTATTTTGCATTTCTTCAAGGTATTAGTCTTTCCCACCTGTTCATTTGAACTGGCAATCCTGCTTGTATGTGTGTGTTTATATATATGTATATATATATATATATATATATATATATATATATATGTATGTATGTATGTATGTATGATGATTGTATGTGTGTGGGTGTGTAGGTGTGAGAGAAGAAGTCTGTACTGTTAAAAAATGCAATTGATATCTTATTTGATTGTTACCACTGCATCATCTATGAAGGGCAAAGACAAATTATATTGCTCATTGTTAAATTATCAAAATGTTTGCCATGTGGATGAAATTAGACAGGCATGCTAATGAACATAATTAATTCTACATAAGATTTAACTGCCATTACAATAAGAGTGAAAAGACGTGAAAGAGTAAAAAACTAAAAAGAAAAAGAGAATAACAAGCAGTACTAGTCCTCAAAAACTGAAGTTAAATTGGTGATACATTTTAGGAAAAACAAGACCAACACAAGTCATATTTTCATTTCCAACAAAGCTATTGAGAGAGTAGAATCTTCTGAGTATCTTGGAATTACCATTGACAAAGAACTGAATAGGAAAACAACTTAAAACCATAAATTACTTCCAAAGAAAGCTAAAGTCATTTCATATCATCACTTTTAATTGACTTTGAAACATGATGCAACAAAACACTAAACATAATCCTTAGACGACTTGCATGCAATCTTTGCAGAACATGTAAACAGTCATAACCTGAAGTGACCGGTAAAGCATACCCCTCGAAAAAGTCTGTCAATTTGCAATTTTTAAAAAAAAATTTCCACTATCTGCTCCCAGATTTTCAACTTACAAATTACAAGGCACAATTCCTTATAATAAGTCTTGAACAGAAAAATTAATTGCAAATGTGTTAATGCAGTAAATAACATTGGATGGTGGTATCTTGGCACTTATCACCATATTAAAAAAAAAGCACAAATATCTACCTGTTTTTTCCAGAAAGCTTTTCTTCTCGTTGTTCCAAATCTGTTGATAACAAGATCAAGAGGGAAATAAAGGCTTTAATATACAATAAATAATATTGATATCTAAAATAAAAAAGAACAAACCTATTTATGGCTTTTATTTTTGCATTACAATAGATGCAAATAACCCCCCCCCCCAAACAAAAAAAAACCCCTACATTCTCATAATTGTTTCCTTTTTTTTTTTTAAATACTTATTTTAAACAATTGAAGAGAGAAAAATTGGGTTTGAATTTATTTCTTTTTCTTCCCTATTTTGTTACACCATTTTTTTTTTCAAGAGCAGCTGAGCCATCCCTATCATTATCAGGTCAATCATTACACCTCAGGCTTCCTAATATACAGGCAAAGGCACCTAAGTGAATAAACTTTTGCAAGTTTGAGTTATAGTGATCTATTTCTTTTGACTTTTGGGCACAGTTAGGACAAAATTGTACTCAGAACACACTCATAATTCAGCCTTCAGGCCTACACAACAAAAACATCCAAATGTCCTAACTCTGCCAAATAGTTAAATGTCACAGCTCACTCTTATACTTACGACAAAATTTGTTTCACTTCAGCGACTTGGCCTTTATGTATTTTAGGAAGCCTCGATTACGCCCCATAATTAATTTCTGTTTATATCTAGCAAACCTCATAAGATCTTTGGGTACACAAATCCATAACTGTATTAAGGCAGCTTATTCAATAATTTAACATTCAGCCAATAGCAAAACAAAAAGAACACATTGAAAAATAGTTATAATGCTGTGTATATTCTCTTAAATCTCTCAGTCCCATCAAATGGCTCTCTTTGTAGCTGTTAGAAGAGTTGAACTGCCAGTGCCTCTGATTACTACCATATGTCGCTCTCTATATATATATTGTTAAATGAATGACCTGACTTGAGAAAATTGATTATTGAAAAAAAATCAGGAACCCCCTTTAAACATGAAAAAAGTTATTGAAATACAGTGCACACCTGATAAATCGACATTAAAGCGACCAATAAAATTTCGTCGAATTAAGAGAAAGTCAAATTAGGAGATAATATTAAAAATTTATACATTTTAAAACCTGTATAATGACTTTTTAGGTCTGCTTAGCTCTACAATAAAGGGACGTAAAGAGGACTGTGTAGCATCACTTTAAATACTAATAAAACCCATCCTGTAACTAGATCTAGAACAATTGCATACCCCATCCCACACGATAGGCCAGTCAGAGTCGAGTTTCCTGCCTCACCTCTACCCTAATCCCAAACGCTGTGTAGGCAAGACCATTGGGTTTGAGACCCGAGGCACCAGCCTCTCCCTCTCTGTATCTTACGAGCACACATACACAAGGGTGCAACCCTAGCTTAATTGCACTGATCACATACTACAGATCTTTAGAGCTAACTCATGAGGCTACGCTAAAAATTAAATGGCACTTTGGATGATATTGATACTGAAAAATTGTGGAAATTCCATCGAATTAGAAGAAATAAACGGACCAATATGTTGATTTGCAGGAAAATGTATTAGTACTGATTAAAGAAATTTATTCCGGACTTTTCTCTTACGTTGAATTGCTTGGGAAGGGCACTGTCCTCTTAAATAACAAATCTGTACAACATTGCTCTTTTTAGTCCATTTTTTCTTAAAGAAACAAATTTTTTCAAAAGTCCAGATTCAGTGTAGACAACACCAAAGGGCAGTTGTATTTTCTGCATGTAATGAAGGGTAGTAAAGCTTTAGCCCTATAAAAAGTCTGCAATATCAGTTTTGTTGCCCCGTGAAAAGTTTGGAGCCATGCTTTAAACATGCAAAGACATTTTCCTGGTTGCAATAACTTAAATAAGCAAAAAACCAGTACAAAATTGACCTTTAGCCTAATTTTTTTTTTCATTTTGAATTTTTCAAAAGGTCAGAATTAGTCTGGACTTCAGCAAAAGGCACTTGAGGTGTGGAAAAGTGTTAGACCTATCAAAGATCCATAATATCAGCTCATGATGGTCTTGTTTTTCCAACATGAGGCATCTCACAGGTATTAAATAATAATCTCCAAACTCAGACCATTCTATTAAAAAAATAACATTTCAGGAAAAAAAAACATGAATAGTACCAGTTGGAAAAAAGAGATGTTTCTATTAAATCATCCTTTAACCAAAATGAAATGGTAGAAATAAAGCTAACCTTTCTTTATCTCTTGAATCACACTTAATTCATGTAAACCTGAAGAGGAAAAAAATTTAAAAAGTTTAATATCACAATCTTATCCAATATTGAATAGAATATTTACATCTTTATCTTAGCAAAGAAGAAGCAATGGGATATGACAATTTTACTAAAGATCAGCCTTAATATTAGTTTGAAAAAAAAAAAAATGAACACCATTACAACATATAGCCATATTAAGCATTTTGATAACTGTACAGTTGAGTAAGGACAGGACTGCAAAAAAAAGAAAGACAAAAACGTAATTAGAAACAATATGTATGATAAACAACATCCGATACTTACATTCATCAATCTCATTGATTAGCTCTGAACATTGATCAGTTTCTTTTTTGAAATATTCAATATCTGACTTGAAACTTTCAAATGTTGCCTGATGAAAGATAGAGGTAGGAATGACATTTACAATTGACATTTTAGAGATAAGACCTTTTGTTATGACATGAGACCAAAGATGAGTTCAATGTGTTATAGGACATATATTTGCAAAAAGATTTAAAGATAACGATTCAACCTATATAAAGATGCCTATAGTCCCGGAAAATCAGGGAAACTACTGGATTTGTTGCCGTATCCCGGACACCCAAATTTTTTTGTTTTGTTTTGGCATTTAGACTGACCCAACATACAGAATTATGTTATTTTAGTTTTTGTTTTGGGATTAGCGTGACCAAACAATCATAAGAAAAAACAAATTGTGAAAATATAATTCTACGCCGAGAATGATATTTTTCCATCATTGAATATCAACAAGTGCGAAAGTGTAAAACTGAGCGATATATATTATATCGATATAGTGTATTTTTGTTTATTATGATTATTTATACTTTCAATTCCAATATCGAGACTTGTATTGTAGTTGAAACAATCCAAGGTATTGGTCACATCGAGTTGTTTTATTTGTTTACTTTATCATACATTCGTTCGAAAAACATAGTTCTCTCCATCTTCACACCTAAACTTCGACATTATTTCCAACAAAGAATAATTCTGATTTCTTCATCTGATAACAGTTAATACGACTAGGCAGTTTTTTTTTTGTTTTTGTCACGATATATTATCTAAATGTTGTTGATTAGTAAGATCGATTGGAAAATCTTAAACAAAGCTAGATCTAGATCTAGTGAAAATCTAGATCGAAAATCAAAACCCGGCATGACATGAGACTATTATTATAGTAGGTGATTTTCATTTTTTATTATTTGTTTGTTCAGAAAAAAAAAAACTATTCTAGGCGATATTCATTCCAATTCAAATAATTATAAGATCTAAATGTTAGAATTTCCTTTTCTTTTTTACTTTTTAGATGGCCAGGCGGAGCCTAGTGAAAAGTTCTAGACCTCATCGATATTTATCAAAGATACAGATAAGGAGAGCAGCACTCAATATGTAAGCCAGAATATAGGCCTTTATGTAGTCTGATGAGTAAGCTTTAACGGCCTCAGTTGAGCTAATAAAATACAGAAAGCAGTAACAACTAACATTTTGAGGACAGCTGTAGATAAGCTACAACAGGTCATTCAACCTCTTCGTCTGAGCACAAAAAGAAAGAGCTAAATCAGTAAGAAAAAAATGCTCTTCAATCATGGGCCTTTGAATAATCCAATTTTGTTAAAATAAAGATGGGGGGGGGGGGGGTAGAGAGAGAGGAGAGGAGAGAATGATCCTGCCTAAGCCACTAGCATGGACCGATTTAAAAAAATTCAGTAAAAAACTGTGAGTCCAATTCTCCTCCCTGGTATTATAATATCTGTTTTTATCAGTGCTTTACGTAAAACTTAGGCCTTGCCGCGCTTTGTCCCTGATTTCGCTCCTAATCCCCTGATTTTGGTGGGTGGTTTCCCTGAAAGACATAGATTTGGGTTGCCACCTCTGCCTATACCTCATATAAAAGAAACACTTATCTATCATTTGCCCCTTATCTCTAAGTCAAAGTGTACCAATTTTTTCAAATTGAGTTAAGATTAAGAAAAAAAATTGTCATCACACTTGTCAGAAGCAAATTTTCAATGTCCCAGGTTTATTGGACACCAACCTCTCGTTGAGTTGAGAACTCAATGAGATGATCTGCTTCTCGCTGCCACCATTTTGATCTTGACAAAATCCTGCAGGCTTTACACATCTCTAGAGCTATCATCTTTGTGCTCTCCTTGCCTGTAGCCCATAAGCTTCTGACCTTATTCTGGTACCTCCTTATTTGGTCAAGTTTGTCTGCATTTTCTTCTTTTAATCTGTTTTTAAAGGACAAATTCAAACAATTAGACCAAAAAAATAACTTATAAATAAATAGCCGAGTAATTTCAGTATCAAAAGTAACAGGCTTCCAATGCACAGTAAATTAGTTATATTTGTAAAATGTCCCAAACAAAAACAAAACAAACCACAAAATCTAAAAATCTGAATCATTGAAAATGCTTAACAATTTTATATCTGTAACAAAATATTACATAAATATATCTGCCAACGTGAATGATTGATTTCCTGAACTTACATCAAAACTCCTATGTTAAGCTTATTCCTTTAACTTTGATTCATTTATTAAATCATAATGAAAAGCAAAGGTTCTTTCTGTAAACTAATAAACAACTAAAACATATTCTCAACTTGCTTTTCAATGCAGCAGTCCATTTCATTGACAAAAACTTGTAGAGTCTCAATTTTTGGAACTTCAGCTATCTTAACAAGAAGTTTTTCTTTGATGCTATTGATTCCAACATCCTGTAAACAAAAGAAAAATAATTCAGTAAACCTATAACCTTGCATATAATGAGATACTTGTGACTCCAGTATTTCCTCGTTGAACCTGAGGTCTCGTTGGATAAGAGGTAACTTTTAAGATGAATATATAAATATATCTTGAAGGGAGAGAACCTACCTAACGCTGAACTTTTAGTCAGTTAACCTCCCTTTATTGCTCAACCAAATGAACGGATCTGGCCAAGTGTGGAGGAAGTGAAGTTTTGTTAGGCTTTTTTTCCTTTTTTTTTTTTTGGAATTAATGTATTTCTTCTTTAAAGGGCATTCATATTTTAAAAACCTTCTCCGGCTCTTCCTATCCTCTATTTTCTCCCCCCCCCCCCCTCTCTCTAGATATATCTACAATATATTTCTCTCTCTCATTAGTCTCTCAGTCTCAACCTCCAATTAAAAATAAAACCAAAAAAAACCCCTGTTTTCTTCTTTGCTTCGATCTTCACTTCCTCTCTATGCCTCGCTACTTTTCTCACTGTCTCTGAAGTTTTGTTAGTCTCTCTCTCATGTAATCAAATCTACATTTATTGATCTTGAGTAAGCATGCCTGCTTTCTCTCTCTCCAGACTTTCCTAAACCCTAGATCTAGCCTCATAACTTCATACCCTATAACTCCCTCCTTTCCCTTCATTGCCGCTCTACTTTGCAGAGCGCACCCCCCTCTCTCTCTCTCTCCTTTTTTTTTTTCTTACACCTTGCACAAAGTCTGGAGTGCCCAGGTGGCTTTGTTTTCTCCAACTCCCTGTCACACTGGCCCTTCCCTTCTCCTCAATATATCTGTCCACACACATACGCACACATCTTCAATCACACACGCCCGTGTATCTAATTTTTATTGCCGCCCAGACAAAGAACTGGACATGTAGTGTAGCCTATATGGTAACTTTGAAAGTGGTTTTGTTCTTCTATTAAGGCCAAATACAGCCTTGCTTCATCTTGGTAAATTTGATGCTCGTTGGATCCAAAGTTAATTTATTGAGGCAAAGAGGGAAAAAAATGGGACTTCGCGAATCCCTCGTTGAGCCCAAGGTCTCGTTGGGTCCGAGCTCGTTAAATTCGAGGTTCACTGTATTACTTACTTTCAACCATTTAACTTCAAGCTGAGATTTCTTTCAGAGGCACATATGGGAGACTGCCGTAAAGATTGTTTGTGGTTTTTTAACAAGTTCAGGAGTTGCACACCTTTTTCATGGAAACAAAGTGATATTAGCTGTATGACAAAATTCTCTTCCCAAAACTATGCATCTTATGCTCAAAATACCCTATAAGTCATAACTAAGCTATCACTATAAACTTGGTTTGGAAAGAAAGAAGATTTTTGCCCACATTACAAATGAGTTTTTTTTGTCTAGGACCACATTCAAAACAAAACTTGCAAGAGCTTTTTCTCATAGACTAAGTTTGCAAACATCTGATGCATCTTATTATAGATAAATACCTGTAGCTTTTTTAAATGTTACAACAAAAGAATTGAAGAAATGTAACATTTGAAAGCAGAAAAAAATATATACAAAAGTTAGAAAATTTACCTTTTTGTCACTGCTTCATATTAAAATTTAGTTCAAATAACTGTATAGTAATTTGAAAACTGGATTGCGCATTAACCTTAATTTTGAAAGTTCCAAAAAATTTCTAAATGCATGATATATATGCATCTACTCTATTGCTTTCAATAAGAATTTTTTGCCTTCAGACTCTCGATATACTGTTATACATCACAACATAATATATCTTGTAGGTTTTGAATATAAAGAGCCATAATATACATAATTATAATCGATCATGTATAAGAAATTAACTGTATTAGTCACACCATAAATCATAGACTTCAAAAACCCTGCTCTTACATTTGCCTTGGATTTCCTTACCTTCGGAGGTACTATTTCCTCCTCAGCTAACAATGTAATGTTATCAAAACCAATCGAGCAAAAAAAGTCTTGCAATGTGAAACAATCCTGCAACAGAAAAAGAATAAGGATATATCCTCTAGAAAGACACGAGCTACTTAATTAAATATTGATCATGATTGGCAAAGCTTGAACAATCATCAAGAATCTGGTAAGAATTAACATTATGTTAATTTAAGATTTTTTTCATTCCAATTCTGTAACTCAAGATTTCTATAGAAATCAATGGAAGAAAAATGCACCGTAGTCTCCGGATAAAACATGCTTCGGCTAAACACACGCTGTAGTGGTCTGACGAATTTTTACTATGCAATCAGTATACTCTAAACACACACTACTAGCACAAGGCCTAAACGCATGCTGTAGTGATTACCAGTAAAATGTAAGATATAGCCACACTTAGTGGAGGA
Organism: Elysia crispata; assembly: GCA_033675545.1. Lineage (NCBI taxonomy): Eukaryota > Metazoa > Mollusca > Gastropoda > Plakobranchidae > Elysia > Elysia crispata. Next base: position 259,263 of record JAWDGP010001872.1, read on the forward strand.
ATGGCTCTCAATTATCACAGAGCAAAGAGTTATGTCTAATTGTTGCAAGCCGTGTAAGCATTTGCACAAAGTGAAATAGGAGAGAAGGGACAGGATATGAATAACCCTGCACGCAAGGGATGGGCGATATCATTGTTCTTGAAAACTGAAGCTACAGGTACTGGAAGGGGAAGATGATACAAATTCAATACTTGTCTACCTGGCCTGTGGCATAACTGTCAACACGATACCGCACCTAGAATTTTGGTCTCTCCCCCCACCCCTGTCCCAGTTTCATGTTTGTAAAAATAACACTTGATGTGTCAGGCATCTATGTAGAACTGTAGACCTAATCCAGTCTGGCACATACATTGAAATTTCATCAGTAGCTGTACTGTTCTTCCATCAGCCTTTTCAATAATCTAAATCAGGATCTATTTAATTTTTTTTTTCTTGAAAATTTCAACACAGTTTAGATCTAAAACAATAAATATGTCTACTCGTGTTGATCATTTTTTTTCTTCACTTTTTATAAAGACATGCTTCTCATAAACGCAGGCTATAGGTATTGCAATTTCACAAATAGTTATGATACCTAGTTGGAAGTCAAAAGCTCTACTTTAGACTGTTGTTAGCGTATCAAGAGATGGCGTCTGCAAGAAAGCACATTGGTGTGATATTTGAAGTTAAAAAAAAAAGGAAACGTAATTAAATTTTTCATGAGAAAACGTTTAAAACAATAAAATTATTTAGTTTTGCTTAGTTCTTCAAAATGATTTTGGTTATTGAACAGAACTCACAACTTCCAACAAAAGGACATAACTTTTTGTGAAATTGCATTCCCTACTGAAGCCTCCCGAAAACTGCATTTATCTGGGGACTACTGTACAATCAAAGAATTAAAAAAAAAAAAAACTGAAAAGGTATAATGAATAGTAAAAAAAAAAGTAATTGTAAAGTCTTACTTCTTGTGATTTTGGTGTTAAAGGACCAGCTTTGGACATCACACATTCCAAATCCTGTAGAAAGTCTACAGAAGAATGTTTAGAGATTCTATTAGCAAATAAAAGCAAAGCAAAAAAAAAAAAAAAATTCTGATTGAAGTGAAACACTATTCCTGTTACTTAATATTAAAATAAAGAGTTCATGTAAAACTGCACATGACAATTTAACTAATATTGTCTATTGTATGAAGATATTTAGACGTTGAAAATGTAATGCAAATAGCACATACAGTTAAGATTTAATCATCATAGAAATCTGAAAATATAGTAAAAAGGTTGTTTATCATGTTAGGGAAAAAGAATTGTGTATATGTTTTATACAATTTGGAATTTAATGATTGAGAAACATTCATTCAATAATTGCAAAGCCTCCTGAAAGAAGAAAGCTCTTTTAACCTCTTTGATTCACCTTCACTCTATGTCAATAGAAATTTTAACACAAGACTAAACCTCCCCCCCACAATTTTATGCTCTAAATAGAGTATGCAAAAGAAAAAGATCTTTAATTTTCATATTTTTTATTTCACTGCAGCTCATAAATATAAATTTATTCACCAAATTTTATAGAAATTAACCATTTAACTTTAATCCATCCACCATTGATAAAAATCTCTAAACAGGACTCACTCAAAATTTGAAATTTTTATCTCATCTGTCCACTTACAATTGAGTTCAAATAATTCGAATCTGGATAGTTCGAATTCTTGGATATTTCGAAGTTGATTAATTTTACCGAATATTTCTCTCTTCCAGCTTTATAAAAAAATATCGGTTAGTTCGAAGTTGGAAAGAAGGATCCGGTTAATTTGAAGCCACTTTTGTGGATCTTTACAATTCCGAACTCAGTTTTTTTGGCTTGTAAAACACAGAAAGTAGTACTATGCTTGTGCAGCAAGCGATTCTCGTGTATATTCTGCCCACCTATACTACAAGCAAGAGTCTGCCTCTAAGATTATGAGAGGGAAAGGAATAGTGGTTAGGCCCAGGGACCAGGTGGGAATCCCTACTACATTACTGATCTGTCATCCACAATTTTTTCAAACTCTTTTTCTCTATTTATCCTGGTAATTCAAAGTCCCTCTTATATCCCGATGACTTCAAAATAACCGGACTCGACTGTAGTTACTTTCACCCGACCAAAAATTTTGAAAAAGTAACATAAATTGGTTCCAACCAGAGGAATTAGTTAAAAAAAAAAAAAAACATTTTGAGTAAGCATTTTTTAAATATTTTGAAGTATTTTACTGCTCTTTCTCATTGCTGCAGTGAATTTATTTATTTTGTATTTAGTTTTAAAGCTTTTCATTGCAATACCTTCTGGGGCCTCCTCATCAACTGCACACTTCCCTAAAAGGTTGTGGACATTGAGATCCTCTGTGAAATCAAGCATATCATGTTCATCTGTAAGGTCAGCTTCATCTAAAGACTCTTTTCCTGGGCTAGACATAGCATATTCAGGGACCAAACCAGGAGAAAAAATACCATTTTTATCCAACCCAGCACCAAGAAGGTGACTTTTTCCAGCAAGAGTTTGCGAGAGTGTAAAAGAGTCTTTGTTTTTATTGGCAGACGTTGGGAAGTTTTTGTCCCTTGATGAGGAAACTATAGAAATGTTCTCTTTCAGACCAGAGATACTATGCGGTTGTTTTTTCTCAGAGAAAATAGATTGAGCAGATGCAGAATTTCTTTCTTTCAGAGAAGAACTTACTGGAGTATTTGTTCCATTGAATACAGAGATAATGCCTGAAGAATTGATTTTATTATCGCAAGCCGAAGTGCTAATCATACCATCTACCTCATCCTGACCATCTTGCATTGAATCTGAGGATGGAGTGCTGGATTTTCTTCTGCTTTTGTCTTGAGAATTTAGCAACAACCCATCTAGGTTTCTTCTTGCATTAAACACATTCTTATTCAGCAAGATTGAACTACGTCTTGATAGTGTCAATAAGCTACCCATGTCTTTAATTAAATTACTTTTAACACTATCAATTTTCTTTATACTGCTATCTTTTTTAAATATTTTATCTGTGGAACTCATTTCATAATCTATTTGATCAAATCTCACACTTGAATTTTGCTTATGATGGAGTGAGGACTCAGAAGCTGCACCACTGCTCTGCTTTTCAGCTGGTTCAAAGGATTTGCAAAGCGTGACATTTGTTGAACCTGACCAATTCTGATTACTTTTATTGCCCTTGTCTATGACAATGGTTTTTTTATAACTATTCACATTCAAATTAAAATTTCCTACACTTTCTTCAGAAGTGCTAGGCAAAAACTCTTCTTGAATGGGTACAGAGTTTTTGGAAAAATTGAATTTGATTTCAGGATCATCAATATCTTCATTTAAAATGGGCACAGATTCAGTAAACTCCATATCTCCAGACTTTATTGATGCTCCTGTATCAAAATAAACTGTATTTGTCTGGGGTTGAGAATTTGAAGAACTCTGTGATGATTTGGGTTCACTGAGATGTCCTTGCAAGAGACTTTCATATTGCGCAGACTCTGTGTTGACATAGGAGTCATCGCAAGATTTAGTAAGTTCCATATCTCCAGCATTCTCCAAAATGCCACTAGTCTTTAAAGCACTGGATGAATCAAAATAGACAGTTTTTGTGGAAGGCCCAACATCGGGTACATTTTTCTTTTCTTGCTCAGGAATATTAGTTTCTGTGCACTGATCAGCAAACACACTCTGCTTCAAGCTACCACATAACAAAGGTCTCTCTTGAATGTCACATGTTATGTTATTTGTAATTTCTATATCACCTGCATCACTCTCTATATCTTCAGTAGAGACAGAACCAAAGTATATTGTTTTTGTGCTTGCTTTATCTTGCTGGAAACTTTGTAAAGAATTTGTTGACCTATGCTTGTTTGATGATGAGACTGCAGATGTTCTGTTGAAAGAGGAACTAACTTGTGACCCTGACCATGAGGAGCAGTTGAGCCCTGACATCTCAACAACTGGTGACAAAAGCTGCGATGTGAGTTGATCAGTAAGCCTTGTTCTCTTGTTTCCAGACACGAAATTGTCATTATCATGCTCTAAGGACTCCTGAAACAACTTTTTCTCAACAGAATCACTAATTATGTCTCCCTTGTTTACATCTTGATTGGCAGAATAGTAGGAAATTCCTGAGTTTGTTCTCAATGTAGAAGAGTCAGTAAAGGCAACCGAAGAGGAGGCTCTGTCTATGTTCATAGTTAGTTCCATTTCGCTAGTCTTCATCACTAAAGGAGGTGAGAGAGATGTGTTGTGATTGGTGCTATGAGCATGGTGTAGAATAAGTATTGGCTTATTCTCCTGATCCTCAGCGGGAGCAGCAACAAAAGGTTTCATTGCAGGCACCGAACCCACTGAAAGCTTTACTGCTGAGTGTCTAGGCACAATAGATGCATTAACTGGTATGTCTATTAAAGCTGCCCTTGAGGACTCCATAAGATCTGCTGTTAATTCCATATCTTCTGTAAATTCCTCAGACAGTTGTCTTGTGTAAATAACATTATTACTTGTGCCTTCCAAACTAGTACTGTTTACATTGTGAGTCATCTGCATGGTTACATGCTCATGTAGGATATGGCTTGTGGAGCTTACAAAATGCTGCTCTGAAATGGTCTGCTGCTTGGGACCCTTACTCTCATGTTGTTCCTTTAATGAATATGGAAGAACTTTAGAGAGACCTAAATCAGCATCCTCTATAGAACAAACTGATACAGAGAGCTCAGTAATGTTAGAAGTCAGGTTCATGTCTCCAACTGAGCCATCCATATCCTGAAAGTGAATTGTTTTGTTTTGCTTTGTGCTTGATGCTTCTCTGTAGTGGTTCTCAGTCTCACTAAAATGAATTAAAAAAAACACAAGTTTAGGACATTTTAAGGTGTGAAAAAAAAAATAGAAAGTACAACTAATAACCTTGTAAACTAGTTACACTTGGATCTACCAGTAATCAACAGCTCACAAGTTACCACTCTTTCTCTTTTCTCTTGCTTGCATCCAACCTTCTCCTGCTTCCTTTCTTCTTTCATGTCTGTCAAAAATATCTTGCTCTTTCTGACTGGCTCACTGTACATTTATTTCTCCACCTAAATTTTTCTCTTTCTTTAAATTCCATCTGGTTAAATGATTATCCAGTTTTACAGCATAAAAAGCAAACAAAAGCAACCTCCATTTGTATTTAAAATTCAGTTTAAAAGAAAATCACCTTCCAAGCAGAAATACGGGCTGTCCTGTTTTCACAGAGGTAGAATTTTGCTCCTGTAAGCCATTTTTCAAACAGCTATCAGACAGTGTGAAATTGTGAGCATCCTCTGAAGATGACTGGGGAAAGAATACATACACATTTTCTACATGTCTTATTTGCACAGTAGATATAAATATCAGATCTCTTCGAAGAGATGTGTCTACACCTAAATAAAAGAATTTTCTGAGTGTTGAGAGAATGTGCAATGTACACATCAATAGCCATGATGATATGTAAAAGGGTTAAGCATGTGCTTTAATTAAATACATATAAGCTTATTACCTCCTCTGATCAACAAAGCTCTAAAAGGGGGAGGATTAAGAGAAGCAATAATAATTATTGCATGCTGCTTTTCACCAACATGTAGCCTTGAGCACAAGAACTTGTTAAAAAAAGAACATTAGGATTTAATCCATGTCACATAAATTAGGTTTTGAAATGTAAAACATTACCCAGTATATGATTTTATTCAATCTATGAGCTGTATAAACTATGATGTGCAAAATATACATACACAATTTGGTACTGACAAATGCAACAACAGTGCTTCATCATGCTTTAAAGTCACATGCTCAGCAGAAACAAGGTTATCAATAAACTAAAAGATAAGTTACAGTTTAATGTGTAACTGACCAATGATGAGTGGCTATTTTTGCTGGAATGAAGAGAACTATCATCATGATTTGACCAGGGTATTGCAAAGAACTCCCTGAGGAAAAAAAATAAAAAGGAAAGCTGGTGATTGTATTACATTATAATCAAATCATTTAACATTTATTCAATTGAAAAATAAAGAAATGGGATTGCTTACATGTAAAAAATACTAGATCCTTTATAACTGTAAGTATTAACTAGAGAAGCCCAAAGGTTTCCTGAATTGCATATCGGAATAAAAAAAAAAACCAACATCAATTGACTTCTGGCAGGGAGGGGGTTTATTTAAATAATAAAAAAAAATCATCTTTTTATTATTTCACCAACTTAGAAAGAAGACTTTAAGGAATTTTCCATCCTTTTGTAAAATATGAAATAATTGGAAACTGGACTGATTTCAACACCTGAATGATTTCTGAAAAGGTAATCTAATAAAAAAATAGAAAAAATGAAGTATACTAACTTTATTAGGGTGTTTTTGGCAAAACTGACACGGCGGGGTGTTCTGCATCCTTCATCACCCTCCTGCAATTGGGAAATATTATCAGATTTTCATTCAAAGACAATGCTCAAAATTTATGTGCACCAACATTATCAAAGGGGATACAAAAAAAAATAATAAAAAGTTGGACAGATCAATACAAAACATAAATATTTTAAAAAGATTAAGAAATTATAAAGGCAACTCCTTTGAACGAAGAAATGTTTGCTTCAATTGTACATCAAACAAAGACATGGTGGATGGCATATATATATATATATCAAAATACTTTAGCTAAAATTTCACAGAAAAAAAAAATAATATGAACCTTTCATTTTTGGTGCTTAACAATGTATCATAAGTTAACAAATGACAGAAAAATGAAGAAATGCTAATTAAAAAGAAAACAAAACCTTGTCACTTGTAGAATCTTGAGAGTTACTGAAATGTTGATTCAGTTTATTTAAAATGAACTCACCTCAGTTATCATACATGTGTCCTGGCGCTTCAAGATCTACAAGAAAAGATAACTGATTTCAGCTTCAAAAATTAATTTTGAACTGCAAAATATTACTGGCAGTTAGAGAATTTTTTTCCAGTACTCTACTCTTAGTTAATGCTGTCTTCAATGCACAATATAACACTTATTACAAGAACACCAAAAACTGATAAAAATACCATTTTTGTCTCCAAGATAGTACCATTTTTTTTCGCATGCTAGAAGATAAGCACATACCTCAAATATCCTTCAATACAAAAATAAATTGATTTAAAATAAGTCTTAGCGCCAAGCTCTAAAATTGATAGTACATTTTATAGAACCTTTCTCCAACATCTGTTCTGTAAAGGTCTTGATAAAGAAAAAAAATTAACTACTTATTACATGCAAAATTCATACTTACTGATGACCTCCTCTTAGGTGTCCTTTCCCTGTACAAGAAAATATCAAAGCAGAGTTGTAAAATATACATGTGCAAATATGAAATCATATAAAAATAACTGGAGAAAAAAAAAAAGGCTTATAGTAGTTATGGACTGCACTGATTGATAGAATTGTAAACTCATACTCAAGCACAAAAAGAGTGCTACACTACAGCTAAATCACTGATGAATTTCTAACCTTTAACGGCTTACCCACCCTCCCATCTAACTTTCCATACTCACAAAAAAAGGAAAAAAAAATTCTATATAAATTAAAACTTTTCTCACACAGCTTGGGTTACATTCATTGTTTGATCTAAATTCATGGCCAAGAAAACTGAATATGAACTGCTTCTCAAACACAAAAAGGCAATAATTTTCTTAAACTAAAAACATAAAATCAAAACTCTGTATAGTCTGATGAAAATTTTACTGTCATATGATAATAATTTAGTAAATAAGTCGAAGGAAGGGAGGAGGGAAAGAAAAAAAGAAGATACTCCAGACAGTTCCTCCTGATAGTTAAAAAAGACAACAGAAATTGATTTTGGTATGGCAAAAGGAATTTTTTTCACTTCTGTTTAACATTTAATCTACTTTAATTTCACAGAGGTTTACTACAAAAAATTATTTAAATTATACTTACCGTTTAGGAAAGCAATTCTGCTCACCACTCATTTTAAATGCTGTTTTTTTATGTTTTCCCTGCTCATTGCATATTTCCTACCTAATCGGAGAAGAAAAAAATAAAATAAATTTTAAAAAATTGCTACTTAATTCTAAATCAAGAATCAAATCAATCAGACTAGTTAAATATTTTACAAAGTTACAGGTATTTAAAGATATAGCCAAAAAGCAGAAAATAAAAATGTAATACAGTAGAAATCATTTAAAAAATTTTTTGAAGTAACATGTGGATTGCACCTACATAAATTGGTCTTTTTTATTATTATTATTATTATTATTATTATTGGATCAAAATTTTAATTTTTATCAATTTTTTTTTTAATACATTTATCTGAACTATCAAATTCACCCCTGTTCCCATGGGATACTTTTATTACTTTGTATTAGAAAGAAAACTTGGAATATATATTCCTCAGCTAAAGCAGTGTAACCAAATGCTACCTCAGTCAAATGCCTTTTTATGAAGTGAAAAACTATTGAGAGTATTGTCTCGCTCTAAAAATTGAAGGGAATTTACTTTGCCAATACACAAATGAGAAGTGAGATAGATGGTCACCATCAATTCTCTCCCACAGATATTTTAACTACAACATCTAGAAAAATTTAGAAAGAACTAAAAATCTAGTTTCATATATCTTTACTTACTTTTTAATAAATAAATCAACTGGATTCTGAATAAACCTCCAAATAAACTTTTTAAAAAGACACTCCCAGTTTCTAATTTATTTAATGCCTCCTTTAGTCATCAGCCGTGGTATTACTATTAGATTCATCTATCTAGATCATAGGTCTGATTTAATTTAGTTTTGCCCACTCCAATTTTAATTCCTGAGCAAGCCGAGAACATTACAATTTACATACACTTTCTCTAGACCAACATTGAATAAAGCATTGGTGGATTCCATAGGATTTGACTGTGGTAAGAGTAATGTCAAAAACTAAATGTGATAAAAGGCATGTTTACTATCTATTGGTATAGAACTGTTAAGATGGCAGAGACCATGGATTCTAATGCTGATGTAACACTAAGTGATTGGGCCATAGATCTTTCCATTAGTCCTATATCCACGACCATCCAGTTATAAGTAGGTCTAGATTTAACAGACTAGCTTAAAACACATTCCGTACTGCAAATGGAGAATCCCTGTGTGCCAACAGTGTCACTCCCTAACTGCTCACGGTATACCCTGTTCATAGAATGGAGATACCTTTTGCCTATTTAAGTGCTAAAAATATGTTGCACTGATATCCCTTGACAAAAGAATGAAGGGTCATCACTCCAATCAAACTTTTTCCTTGTTAACAGGGAATCCCTGTGTACAATTTTGTCATTTTCAATTTGTTTTCCCAACCCCCCTGAAAAAAAAATTTTTTTTTTAAATTTGATTTCAGACTCTTTTCCTCTTTATATACGGTATAGCAACCATTACATGAGAATAAGAATAACAAAATGTTGAAAATCGATGGAGATAATCAGATACACATTTTTTCGTGATACCTCTAGATCTAAAAATCTAAAAATTTACTTGAGCGGTGCATATGAATAGTGGTGAGTTTACTTGGTACGAATAGTGTTAAATTAGCCTAAGTTTCAAAATCTAGTTGATTAATTGCATAAGGGAAAAAAATGGTTAGAAGTGTTAAAAACGGTCATCCAACCACTGAGCATTTCTTTAATAAAATCCTTGAAAGCTGTGATGTAAACAATCCTGTACCAACAAACTGTTGAGTGCCTGAGAGCATGATTTCGAAACAAATCCTTATTTTATTTAATCCAGGCTGCTCTAGATCTAGATGATATTATTGCAGTTATCAGCGCATCTCACCCTAAGCTTTAAAATTGTGTCTTTCTTAATGAATTTGATATGCTGAACACGAAGTCGAAAATGAAGGTTGTATTCGTGACAAATCTTTTCAACCTTTTCAAGATATAAGCATTTTTATGTTGCTCTAAAATCCGGTTATACTGCAGTATATATACTATATTGCTGTCCCGCTTGGATGTAAACAAATCACGCCACAAAGTCAAATGGCCAGATTATTATTAAAAATAGCCAAAAAAGTTCAATATTTAGTACGGAAATGCCTCTACTGAAGAAGTTGCCCTACGATTTTTGCAAGATAATAATTTGCTTAGATCAGTGTCATCATTATAATATACAGTGAAAATCTGTCCAGTTTATTGTATCCACCATGGCCGCACTGTCATTTAGTGTCAACATAGAGCTGGGACCATACTTATGCAGTATTACCCTAAAATCCCATTAAACTACTAGATCTAGACGTCTAGAGAATCTAGATTCGATGGTATACCGATTCGATTTCGTCGGGAAACATTCAACTGAGAGAAGCCTAGAACGTGAGTTGGGCCGATATCTGCAAATTTACCATCTACATCATACATGATCTAGATCTAGAGATCTGCTTCATCTGTGGCAGCAAAAAACAAAAAAAAATACAAAAAAAAACAACAAAAAACTATCTGTAGATCTATAAATGAAATGAAAAACAATTTTCCATTGACTTACATTGGCGTATGCTGTAAGGTGCATTTCTAATAGGCCTACTTGATCTAGATCTAAGCTTAATACTATCTCAATTTTTATCTGCTCTCGTTAACATTTGTTACTGTCAGTAGAATCATTTGATGATTCAGATCCAGATCTAGTTTAGCTACATATGACAATATTTTTTATTCTGTTTTCATTTCCATATAATCATAGTTTATGTTTTTTTCTTATTGTAAATGATGACCAAAACACAACATATTTGAAGTTTCCGCCGGTGTTGTGGGACAGTGCGCATGTGCAGGTCATTGCTCTTTCAAGAATTGTTTGAATCGTCCTTCGTGATATTCACTTTTTTATTGTTCCTCAAGATATTTTAGAGAGAGAGAGAGAGAGAGAGAGAGAGAGAGAGAGAGAGAGAGAGAGAGAGAGAGAGAGAGAGAGAGAGAGAGAGAGAGAGAGAGAGAGAGAGAGAAACAAAGGAAAAAAGGTCGGAAGACATGAAGAAAGATGCGTAAGCGTTAAAGTAAAATAGGTACCTAATGGGCTTAGTTGTTTGGGACGTTTAGACAAAACGTGTGCGATCCTTATTTTTGTGGGCTAGGCTGCTCGCATGCTCGCATGCAGCGTGGCTTGCGGAGACTAGTGCGCCACGAAAAAAAAAAAAAAAGAATTTCCATCCATCATTTGGTTCTTCAACTCATTGCATTTTCGAGTGAAATGTATTGCAATCGAAATAAGACAAAAACTTTTTGTTAATTTTCAGATTGAAAAAAAAAAGAAAAAGATATATATATATATATATATATATATATATATATATATATATATATATATATATATATATATATATAGACTTAGATAGATTTCAACATAGACACGAGTAACATGGTGCATCTCATATGTATATATATATATATATATTGATCTGCCTGATCCTCATGATCCATCATAATGTAATTATTTTGAATCTCATGCTTCCACTCTCTCAATTCGTTTTAGTATTTGCTTCCTCTTAAAATGTAACCATTGTCTGATTCTTGGGTGTCAAACCTCCTCTTCACAATTGTTTAACATTCTTTTTCTTCTCCTTCATCAGCATCATCATTATCAACATCAGTATCATCATTGTCATCTTCATCATTATCTTTATTTTCCGTTCCCCCCACCATGTTTGACATGCAGGAAATGCCTGGGGTTACTTTGCTGTTTGCAGGCTTTATCTAACAATCTATTAAAATCGTCCTCATTTTCATATCATCTCTCTATCTCTAATTCGATTTAAGAATAAAACTATTCTGCTTTACGTCTTCGAATTTAAAAAAAAAAATGTCTTTGCCGTTGATCCACTGAGGATACTACATGTATAGCGTATGCTGATCAAATCACTAATAATTAGATTTAACCACTATGACTGGGTAGAGAAAGTATGATAATTCTCGCCCCCACCCACAACGGTAATAGCTTGTGAAATTGCGGAGCATATAGAAAATCCTCAATATCAAGTTTACTTTCTCAGCCGAAAAGGGAAAAGAAAAGGCGTGGAAAAAGATGTAGTTCATAACTCATTAACCAAAAAATTCATTATGTGTGTGTTTTTTTAAAGACTTTCTTAATTTGATATTGTTGTTGTTGTTGTTGTTGTTGTTACTACTACTACTGCTACTACTACTACTACTACTACTACTACTACTACTACTACTACTACTACTACTACTACTACTACTACTACTACTACTACTACTATTTTAAATAAAATATTTAACTTTAAAAAAAGCCTCTATTTAAAAAAAAATCCTGCATGTATTTAACCTCAGAAATCCCCAATTTGCAATGAGAGGTGTGACAAAAAAGTTATAACAAACGCTTTAACAAAAAACACACACGCACACACACACAACCCCCCCCCGAAGTCCTTTTTCAATAAGTATTTCCTCTAGACGTTAAGGAAACCGAGTTCACCTATCAACGAGACTGGCTTCGGAGCTCTTTTGTTACTTGAGGCGTTACCACACACAAACAACATGGAGTTTACCGAAGTATTATTATATGCAAAAGTTAGTACGAAATCATTTAATTGTGCTGTTTGTCAATCAGAGGACAAATTGAAACGGTGCAGTCGATGCAGAGCAATATTTTATTGTAGCAGAGCACATCAGAAAGAAGATTGAATTCGTCACAAGACTGAGTGTCACATAATCATACCAGCCCAGGACGTTGCTGCTTCGAGTTCTGAGAGAGACAGTCACGTTAGGAATCACAGAGAGCCACTTTGCGAAGAATCATCTCAACGCACGATCGATTTTACACAAGCAGAAATAAAAAGCATTTTGGATTTCAGTACAGTGATTTCACCAGATAATGCAAAGCCTCAATCAAATGAGGAAAAGAAGGAAATATTTTTTGAATTGACGAACTCAGATTGTCATTTTTCTGGCCCCTTTGAAGATACACATGCCTCATATAGCAACATAACTAATGTTTTATGCAGTGATGATGTGATTATAAATAATGACAATGAAGAAGAAAATACTTGTATTGAAAGCACTCTACAAGAAGAAATTTCACTATTCAATGCACATCCCTTTAGAAGACTGAAGTTCCCCAAACCAGAATCATATGATCTTCCAGACATTGCTTATTTTGTTTCCCTCAGACTATCTCAGCTAGGATACTGTGTATTAGATGGCGTTTTTGAAGACAATTTGATTTCAGGTATTATTTCTGAGGTAACTGAATTCCACCAAAAGAATGAACTCTGTAGAGGAAACATACTGCATAGTTCAAGTGGAGTTGATTATCGTAATGATAAGATCAAATGGTTAGATGGGCAGTCAGGAGGTGTTAAAAATATTTCTAAAGGTCTTGCATATGTGGATACTCTTGTTGAACTTCTGCAACCCCACGTTAAAACTCTCTGCAATGTTGAAGGACGGACAGAGGTAAGTTAAATCCTTTTTGAAATGTACAACAAATTTTAATTTGGGCAATGTACTTAAAATGAAACTAACGTAAGGGGAAAAAAAAACCCTTAGATATTAGACAAGATGTCATCACCAAATACAATATATGAGAATTTTAAATAAAAGAGCAAGTTGAAAAACAAGCATCCACGTTTGCATAAATATATACATGTACTTTGAAGACATCAAATCAGTTATCTGTTGTAAAAAAAAAACTCTGTTAGGCTTTATCCAGCTTTTGAACTTGAAATTCGTGTATGAAAACGAAATATATTTATCTTGTGAAAAGACCTTCTTTGTATTTTAAATTTTCATCTAGGCTATGCTGGCTTGTTATCCTGAAGATGGGTCTTATTTTCGACGCCATATTGACAATGAGTCAAAAGATGGTCGATGCATAACTTGTACATTATACCTAAATAGAGACTGGGATATTGAGGTGAGCATTCTATATCAGTATGTGTGTTTGCGTGTGGGTGAAATTAAGATGAAAGTAAAAAAAAATTAGCCTTTAGCTCACAAACAGTTCAGTGTGCTTCTTTACAGGAACAGCATGAAACATTGCTGCCAATAAATTTTTACCAAAAGCAATTGCATTGTAATGGAAAATCTCTAAATAATATGGATCTCTGAGACATACTTTGTGCTAAGCTGGTGATATACAATTGTGTCAACCTTAGTGAGTTTAAAGTTGTTTTTATTGTTCTCTGCTCTTACCTGCAATTGAGTGTAATTATATATTGGTCTCTTATTAAAATTGTAACACTATGTTTTTTATCTTGATATTAGAAGAATTTGTTCTAATCCACCAGTTGTTAACTTTCAAATGTGTATTAAACAACCAGAAATTGGCTTCTCTTCTTAATTGTCCACAATCATGTTTTTTCCTCCCACTGATTGCTTCAGTCACATTCATCACTACATTTTCTTTGAGGGTCCATTGGATGCCTTCTTTAATCTCATCATCAAAATTATACTCCTTTCTTTCAGCAAACTGTTTGTTGTGTTAGACTAAAAAAAAAGGTAAAATTTATAAATTCTGCAATTCATAATCAAACGCAATGCTGTATAATGTTTCTGCTCATTTCCTTCTTCATTTGTCAATAATTCTCAGCTAACTGTGACTTTCTTTTGTTGGGTTTCATGTTTCTTGAAAGTCTGCCACCAGCTCCAAAATGTTTTCAGTCATCCACTTTGTCTTGCTTTCCTTTCAACTTTTTGGCATTTGGTTTGTCAAGGATTCGACACAAAATCAATAGTTTTCTAATGTCCTGTACCTCTGGAATAGGATATTTTGCATTTTTTTTTTTGTCATCTTTCCTACTCTTCTCCATCTGAGTCCACTGATCCTAGATTACTGAGCTTTGTCGTCTCGATTCCGTGCATGGTGTATTCTGGCTATCCATTTTGTTGCAAAATGTGGATATTCCATGCTACAATATAAGAGTACCAGCTTTAAGTTAGCTGCAGACACTGAATGAAAATCAAGTGTCACCTAAGTTAAAACACATACAGTCCAAACTGTATGAGATCAACCTGCTTCTAGCAAATCTCTGCTTGACCTTGTTAACTTTCATTTTTGAGGTACATTAAGTCAGGTTCTTTACAAAGATATTTTTAAATGTAGTAGGTCACAATTTTTTTTCCTGTAAAATCAGCGCATCTGCCATTGCAGATTTATCATTGCTCATCCAACTCAAGGATGAGGTGATTAATACCAAAATTATTTTGGATGCAAGGCTTTTTACTCATCCTTTTCATGTCATGTTTTCAATGCAGTAGTCCTCAACTACTTTATTGATGATTTGCTGCTTGCCCTGATATTTGAAAATCATTTCCCTACCTGCCATGTAGGGATGTGTTGGGTACAGGTTGATGGCCCCAATTACCTCTTTTGCATAAATTTTACATGCAGCTTTCTTGTGATGATCATCTTATCAACACACTGGTTATCATTATTCTCATTTCCTTTCTTTCTTTTTCTTTGGGCTGGCCATTTATAGAAAAATTAGATTTCCATCAGTAAGAGAAAATAAAATCCATATTAAGTCAGACATCCTTGGTTTGACTGTTGTACAGAAGTTGGATAGGAGATATTTTGTTCATGCTTGACTCATAATATCAGTCTCATTTGAATCTTTAGAAAGATGGAGGCTTGATGCGCATGTTTCCTCCGAAACAAGACAAGCCTGTAGATGTTCCACCATTAGCAAACAGACTCCTTTTCTTCTGGTCAGATGGGCGCACACCACATGAGATCCATCCGTCTTATAGGGACAGGTACTGTTGATTTCAATTGAGAAAAAAAATAGTTTAATGCATATAGATGCATCCACCTGTAACTTATTGCGTTATAAGTTGATCTATTCATTTCCTCACCCTTTTTTGGTGGGTAACTTTTGGGTAGCAGATCGATTAGATCTATGTACATTATTACTAAGTCAACCTATAGTAATTATAGAGTCAAGCTCTTGTGTTGGATTAAAGTTTGCAATTTTTACTTGCGTATTTCGGACTTATTTTCTACGGACGAGTTGTGTGGTTGGCTGTGTATATTTTCATACCCCTAGACAAACAGAGCCTAACAGATCAAACCCATCAAAATCTGTTACATCACCTATGTTCAGTTCTTTCATTAAAAAGCTTTGTTTTTTACAAGAATGTCTTAATTAAGTCATGGCTATTAAGGATTGAACAGAAAAAGCAGTGGGGATGTGGAGGATCAAATAAATCCTGAAGACAATAAGCAATGGCACTATCAGCTAGTTAGAAAGAGTGATTTGGCTTGGTAAAATAAATATCTCAAAGCAAGTTAAACACACATGGAACTTCTAAACACAGGTGGACAATTTGTGTGGATGTAAACATTTTGTAGCCATCAATCTTTTTCTAAAGCAATAATTAGTATGTTTCTTCCATTCCAAACAAAGTCTAGGTACCAGAAACTTTGCTTTCATTGTCATAATTATTATATATATATATATATATATATATATATATATATATATATATATATATATATATATATATCCATTAATATCGTTTTCCTTCTCATCATTTATTCATCAAGTTTTTTTAAATTTCTGTAAGAATTATTTTGATACATCCACAAAAATTGAATACAATGGAAGCCTAAAAAAGCGAAGTCTGATTATCAAATTTCTCATAAACCGAATTTGCAGGAGGATAGGTTATTTTTTTACTCTTTGGCTATGTTAGAATCTAAGTCATATTTTGAAATCTTTCTGGTTGAGTGCTCTTAATTTGAAGTTGTTACCACCCCATAAGGCATTACAAAAACCTAGATATTTGTCTCTCAAGCAGCAAGCAATGCTACTTACTGCCCTTAGGGGAGCTGGCCCACCGTGAAAGAAGTGCTAGTAGTAATACTGATACTGGAAACAACATGGAATAGGGGAAAGGGAGAGTTGCTTGTTGCAGGCATGACTCATTCATTGAGTCATAGGTTCAGTTATGGGCATGCACCTTTTTTGTATATCAAATCCCCTTAATTCAAAGTTTTAATTCATTCTCATAAGATTCAAATTATAAAAGGTTTCCACTGTAAAAATGTCAGATAATCAGAATCATTTTCTATCGTCAAACAATGTTATAAATGAATGACATTCTCATTGCATGTACACAGATATTCAATTACAGTGTGGTATTATGACAAAGGCGAAAAGGATGCTTTTAAAATAGCAAACCTAAAACAAGGTGAGCACAGGCTTAGCAGCAGGTAGTTTACCTATTACTTAGTTTTAATGAAAAAGAATGTGGTTTTGAAAACGCAAGCACAGATAGATAATAAGTTGAAAACTAAGGTAGTGTTTAGACCTTTTCATTAAGTATTTAATATTCCCATTAATGTTTCTATATGAGGTTTTAACAGAGATTTGACGATTTGAATCGACGTAGAAAATGATTTCAAATCAATAGTCCTGACAAAAAAGGTATTGCAAAGTGACGAATAATTTTTTTGTCAAAACAGTTATGATTTTTTTCCCATTTCCATTGCAAAATGCCACTTTTCCCTTTTAGAAACTGAGGAAATTTATGAACGCATATCAGCACTGGAAGAAGAGAGGAAACATCTACTAGAGGTATATTTACTACATTTAATATCAAAATTCTTAATATACTGGCAGTCTATGGCTAACACCATGTATTTCTTTTCCTAACTCTGTATATGTCTGCCTGTCTCTCTTCATTAAAATTAGTCCCCAAACTTTGGAGTTTTTGATCATAAAAGTTGGTATGGTTCCTAAATTTTAATAACTATCCTGCACTTTTTTTTCTTCGCTTCCGAGAATATTGTATTATGAGAATTGTATGTGTCATATAACTAAATTCTTATGAAATAAAGTCACAATTGCTTTTTAGGGTTGTGTGCTATAATTCAGCAGGGTTCTACAACTTTCCCAATGTAAGTATTTAAATTTTTTTTCTAAGTAAGTCAAGGCAAGGAGAGTCACAACTCACATATCTTCTTCTTTGTAGGGTCCCTAAACTTCTCCACAGGTTACTTGAATACATATCGAGCCAAAATACTTTAATTAACTTCAATACTTAAGTGTTAGGAACCAGAAATTTACACACCATTCAGAACATTTTTGGTTCTAAGAATTATAACATCATATTTGATATCTACAGAAATAGTTAGACATTGGGCTACAAATCAATTTGGGACAAGTGAAAATTAATATGTGAGTGTTTTATGCTAATAAATTTCTCTATCAACACTGGAAACTTTTTTTCTCCTTGTGCTTTTTCATCAATTACCAAACCTGTAATCAGACTTTTAAAGATTCAACCATAATTTGACTTGGCTTATCATGACCAGATGACTTCAGCCCAGCATATCAGAAATCGAGCCATGGAGGCAGTCCAGTCCTTGATACCTGGAGAATTGCAAGTGAGCTTTTTTTTTAAAAAAAAAGCCTTCATGATGACAGGTCACATCCTAATCAAACCATACAGATATACTGAGCTGTTCTATATGTGCATTTTACATTAATTTTTTTTTTCAAATAACATTATGTAAACACTTGTGTAGGGCACGGGATGGCCTGGTGGCTTAAAATGTTCAATGATAAAGCTTTGAGTTCTTGTTACGGATGGTTAGTCTTCTCTCTCCTTTTCAATCTTCACATGGAATGAAGCAAGGATGCATTGTCTAAAAATATGTATTTATTGAATTAAGTCAATAAAGATCAGGATCCACAGTCTGATGTAATTTTACAGGCTTAAAATATATTCAAGAAGCTCATGAAGACTGAGGAGGCTCAGGAAGGCTCCTGAAATGAATATTAAACTCAGATATGAGCAATGTATCTGGACATAGTTCTAGACTGAACTGTAAACTTGATATTATAACATAGCTGTACTCATATATCTTCGTAGAGATAATGTTTAGAAATGCAGTACATGTACTATTCATTGGAATAAATAAATACAAAGAAGACAATTGATAATAAAGCGCAACAGAAATCCTTCATCAATTGATATGGAATTATATGCTCGTAAAAAGACAGACTTGAATTGGTAAGTAGGCTAGTGAATATATTATTTTTCCATCTCTTACTTCTCTCTCTCTCTCTCTCTCTCTCTCTCTCTCTCTCTCTCTCTCTCTCTCTCTCTCTCCACAGTCGGATGAAGCCACATTAAAGGCAAAATTTACAATTGTGTTGTTTCTTTGTTTTGTCCTGTAGTTATAAAGTTGTGTGCCTTTTTCTTTTTAGACCCTGTATTATACTATTCACACCCTGCATTATACTATTCACACACACACATATGTCCTTTTGGATCCTTTATAATGACCAAGTTGTGCTATAACTATATGTGTGGTGTTTTTGCTTTTCTATTTGGATTTATCTCTCTCTCTCTCTCTCTCTCTCTCTCTCTCTCTCTCTCTCTCTCTCTCAATCAGATATCAGTTTTTAAGGCATTTAAAGCTATAAGAAAGAAAAAAAAGCATGTCAAAATGCTAAGAATCAAAGGCATAACTCCATTGGCTATTTTACTAACATATCAAACGATAAAAGAACCTTTTTGTAGGGCCGATTATCATTTGAGTTGAAACCCTTTGTTTACATAAATGTGAAAGTATGTCTCCAAAATTTGGTTTCATATCTGATGAATACCATATTCGCTCCAATAGTAGCGCCGGGCGCGTGAAAATGAAGAGGGGGGGGGGTGCGTCTAAAGGAATGTTTTGGATGACTTTCTTCAAAGACAAAGTGCCGCCGTTTCCGCCGTCGCCGCCCTTCCCTCCCCCCCCCCCCTCTAGTTAGTTTTAGAGTGCCATGGTTGGGTGAAGAAAGCGACGCGTCATTCGAGTCCGATGACTACGAGGACTGCAATAGTCCAGGACATTAACCTCAGACGCCTTAGTACTGACTTTGACATCCCCAATTTGAGATGACAATTGCAGTACCATAGTCATTCATTGTTTACATGTGTTGTCTGTTGTTATCATCAGATCTATCGCTTAATAAATGTTTTGAGTTTGAGTTTAATAAGAATCTTTTGTTCTCGAAAATGATGTTTTTTAAGTGTTGCTTGATGGGAAAGGGGAGGGGGGGGGCGTTTATTAGAGATGGCGCTACTAATGGAGGGAATACGGTATCTACAATGAATTATCTAATTGAAAAGGGTATATCTAGATCACGAGGTAAGCTACATCATTATGGGAAATATCCCCAGTGCCGTCTGCCTCCGGTTGAATGTAAAGTTAGTTTGAATAATATTCTTTTTTTTTTTTTTTTTTGTATTTTTCGAAAGATTTATTACATGTTGCTAAACTTAATTATGGACATCTTGGGTGACTCAAATTAGAGGATGGAGACTTGGGACCAATTCGGGCATTGTTTTCAGGTGTTTATGATCTTCTTCCTACTTCTAACATATATCTAAATCGTAGCTAAGCTGATTCATTGGGCTTTGACCTCACGCTGACTCATGATTGTTTGCTATCATTGGGTACAATGTTATGCTGATACGTATGTATTTCAAGACTTAATGACGAGATTGAATGAAGTTGAAGAAGTTATAAGAGAAATTAAAGAAGGAATAAGGCGATTACAAAACTACTGAGTACTTTATAATACTATTATCATTGTTTTATCAATAAATCAAAGGATGAACAAACGTGCTGGGGCTATCTTCACGGATCGGTACCCGACACGCGACATGCAGCAACACATGCGCCACATCGAGTAGATGCATGGTACACGGTACTGTGTGGTGCCATGCCATTGGGATCCGTGCTAGCTTCTGAACAGCACATGCGTATTGTCGACTTCAAACTGATTCTATGCTTTAAAACAACATCGTGCACGCTGTGCAGACAAGTAGGCGACTATTTTTTGTTTGTTTTAGACCATCCCGCCAGACATCGCCCAGCAGTCAGCACGAATCTTTGGCGGCGAGGGTCAGCCCTGCGCAAGGGAAATTTAGGGGAAGGGGGAAGGTGGAAAGGGAGAGGAAGGAGTAGGATGCAGTATTGAAATGAAAAAAAAAAAAAACATCAACAGGTGAAAATAGATAGTCCTCACAGAATTAGACCCCAATCAATCCGAGGTTTGTTTTATGCACACTATCCCGGTCTCTTCATTCTTCTCTGCTCTTGGGAATTAGAATCATCCTCTCCTTTTGCTTTGTATTTACCTATTATATTGCTGTCTCTAAG
Source organism: Elysia crispata (assembly GCA_033675545.1). Lineage (NCBI taxonomy): Eukaryota > Metazoa > Mollusca > Gastropoda > Plakobranchidae > Elysia > Elysia crispata. The sequence goes on from JAWDGP010001872.1 coordinate 280,399, forward strand.
GCTTTTAGCACTTTAAAATGATGAATTGATGCTATTTCAATGAAATCGCTTGCTGTTTATTAGATAATCATTTTTTACTTCTATTTGCATTTTTGTTTAATGAGCAAAATCGAGTTGCTGCTGCTCTTTAATTGTTCATTGGATTTTTATACTTATTAAATTTCTAATACAACAGCACGCTCAGGTTATAATTTTTATTGTTTTAATTAAAAAAAAATATCAGATTCATGTTATAATTATGTATTATTCGTAATGCATAACCTATTGTTTTGGATCAGCTCTGCTTACATGTCTCTGTTTTAATTCCTTAAATTATAAACCCCGCTCATTAAGCCACAGGCCAGTTTTTTTCCTCTTTACACTATGCAACCGATGTCTAATCTATATTTTTAGATATGACCGGCACTAAGCCAAAAGATGTGTGTACTGTGTAATACTGTAGACTGTGGACGAGCGGGATGTGGGTATGTGTGTGTGTGTTTACGAAGGTACCGAGAAGTGTTACGAGTGTGCCCTTTCAGTTGCTACTCGATGACTCGAGAGCCGTCGCCTGCATTCAGCGCCGAGTCCCTAGATTTAACTTTAGGCCCTCGGATCGAAGCTTACCGCTCCACTGATCGGGATGTGCCGTGCCGCGGATCGGGACATGCCGTGCCCACGGCACCCTGAGCCACGGGACCTGATACTCGACGGGTAATAAAATATCGAGTAGACCCCAACACTAATGAACAAAAGGTACCTACCTCACAGTTACATATAAAAGAAGCTTCAGATTTGGGGCTATTTCGCATCCTTGATGCTTATTCAAGTGGCACTTTCATGCTCTATGGATATTTTTGAAACAAATCAGAACAATGAATGCTACAAGTGTCTCTTTTCAAATACATTTAGCTTTTATCCATGTAATCAGAGTTCTTGACAGTTCAGGGAGGGATGGCTTTCATTTCATGATTTATTTGTGACTCCCTGTGGATGGTCTTCACTTTGGTGTGTCTACGCACATTTGTACCACACAGTTTTCCTATAGATATACTTTGTCTATAAAGTATAATTAGTTCACGTAAAAGACTTTCTATATGTCTCTTCTTTTTGTTTTAGCATTTTATCACTATTGTTACCGGGCGATAGCGGTCGCTCCCGTACAATACCATATCGGGCGATCGCGGGCGCTAAGGTAAATTATCTGTTAGCAAGAGAATATTCCAAATACTTACCAACCTAATTTATTTTAAACATGCAGCATGTGCGTATTTTTAATTCTTTTATTGTACATTGGATTTTTCTTCATTTCAATTAAAAACGTACCTGACCTTTACTCATTTACAGGCTCTCTCAATGCTCATAGATCACCATCCTAATCCCAAGGAGGCTCTCACATCAATCGGAATTTCTGAAGATGTCCAGGAGGCTCTTATTGTTCATTTGAACTCTCAAGATACCAGCCCCTGTCAATAAGATATGAAATTTATCAGGTAAATAAACCTAATGGAAATTGAGCACAGTCATTGTAATTTTAAGTTAGAAAATGCATAGTGGGTGTGCGAAAGAAATTGAACATGAAATTCATATCTCTTCAACTAGCTAAAAAGATGTCAACTACAGTCTAGTCCGCTTATTTTGAAGTCATTCGGATAAAAAATGGACTTCGAATTATCAGAATACATAGAGAAAGAGAGTTAAAAAAATGTGGATGACAGATCAGGAGTGTCGTACAAGTGTGTAGAAGGATTGGGGTAGGCCTAACCCCTTTCTCTCTTGTAGACTTATTCCAGACTCTTGTCTGTAACGTAGGTGGGCACACACACCAGAATCGCTTGCCGCGTAAAGCAAGCACTATATGAACTTTGTTTTACAAGCCTGGAAAAGTGCTTTCACCGTGTCAGAATAAAAAAAAAATCACGCCAAAATCGCTTCAAATTAACCGGATCCGTATTTTAAAATCCGAACTAGCCGATATTTTTTAATGAAGCTTAAATAGAGAAATATTCGGTAAAATTAAACGACTTCGAAATATCCAAGAATTTGAACTATCTGGATTCGAATTATTTGTACTCAACTGTATTTTTCACATTCTGTCCACCTTCTTAAAACCTACTGAAGAAAGAAGTATTAAAAAAAAAAAAAAAAAAAAAAAAGTTTGCACTTATAGTGTACTGCCTTTTAATCTCTGTTAATTTTTTACTTTTATTGAATAAAGTAATACCATCTTCAGTTACTTTACATCTTTTTTTAATGTTTGCCTCTTTTGAGTAATTTTTATTGTTTTGAAAAATTTATCTTTGAGTGGTGCTGATACTTCACTGTTTAAATCATTATGTTGTGGATGAAAAAAGTCTTGATTAAGAAGTTTAAGGACTAAGCTTTAAAGTTAAGAAACATGAAAGTCCTAGAGATTTCAACGAAATATTGATTAATAAATAGCTCCTTGGTTGAACTGAACTTTGGTCATAATCTGTATGTCAGTGAATTTGTGGACTTAATGAACCAAATTTTAACATTGCTTGTGTGGTTTTAATTAGCGATAATAGATCCATGATGTTATGTAATGGTCAAAACTGTTAACTGATAGTAAATAAGTATAGTATATGAGCATTGATTGGTAAGATTAGTAAGAAAGGAATTTCTAGGTGAGGGTTATTACTTTTAGGAATCCCTTATCCCCACTCCAACATGGAACATGAATTGTTTCATACTTTAGTCCAAAATTTGTATTTGAAATAAAGAAGTTTCAAATCAAAATTACAATTGCATTTTTTGGTAACTAGAAAGCCTTCGTTACAGCAAATAGTTCATTTGATGTTTTTTGCATGCTTTAAAAAGGTATTGAGACCAAAACAGTTACAAGAAAATCGCTTAAAACAATCTTTCTTTTCAGCTAAAGTGCTAGCTGTGCAAGCTCTTCCTAATTTGACCATTAGAAAGTGAGCTACGAAAAAGAGCATGTTAAGAGTTTTCTTCATGGCAATGATTATCTTGTGGCAAAAGCCGTCTATCTATGCCAAGGCTTTCTATTGACTTTTAAAGAAAGGTTTAAGGTTTAGATGCAATGAATCCTAAAAAGTATTTGATTTTACACCACACCGTAAGGCATAAGGATTGAAAGAAAATGTTACATTTGAAACATATTAGTGATAGTTGCATTAGTTTCATTGAATTTGTAATAATAGTATAGTCTATATAGAATCTATGTCCTCTAGTTATTCATGTGGATAATTAAATTTTTTTTTATTTGTGCTGTGTAATTTAAAAATGTTCTTACATATCCAGAGCTATTCAGGTGGGAAGCCTTGTGATATTGTGGGAGCTGTGTGCTTTTGATATTCTGAAATTTTTTTTTTTTTAAATTTTATTTCAAATGTATTTTCTCAAACTCATCTGCGCAAATAAAATGTATCACACTGGTCCAGGTTTTTTTTGCTGATTAGTTTTATTTGAGAAAAAGGAATGTGCATTTATTGTTACGCACAAAATAAGAAGCCTGTTGCTTAATCTCAAGAGGTATCAAACTAATAATATGTATTTATTTATTAAAAGTTATCTTGTGTTCATCAATTATACCTTGAAACTCCTGTGTGGTAAAATTTCAAAATTTTTTAGGCGACAAAGAGTAAGCTATCGCAATAAAGTGAATATAAGGCAGTAATCAAATATATTTTAAAAATATGCATGATACAAATTGAAATGTACAATTACTTTTTGCTTTATTCATGCCCTGTACTAGTTTCTTACTGATAAACTTGTTGAGAAAGGTATGAAAAACATCTTTTTACAAATACTGAGTGCTGTTTTTTTTTTTCTTTTTGGTGGTGGGGCCTATTTTCATTGGAATGAAATATTCCCTATCGTAGATATAATTAGATATAGAGGAGCCAGATCATTGGAATAATTATAGTTAAAAATTGTATAGAGCTGCAGTTTTAGAATATGGTTAGAAATAGTTGTGAAAGGGAGCAAAAAATTCTTGCCCTTTGCAGGAGTCATATTGATGTATAGTTGTAATTTTAGGACATAAAAACAGGTGGAATGAAGAAATATTATATTCCTGCAAACAAAGCCATTTTTTTCAGTATTCAAATAACTTTGGTGAAACAATGCCAGAAAAGGCTATAATGTGCTCACATTTAAACCAGCAAAGGATTTGAACCACCTAAACTGGATCTGAATAGTGTGTGAATGTTATTAAGTAATTACAGAAATTGCTAAGGTGTCCTGCTCTGACTTCATAAATTTGTGAAGCTCATCAAGTGAATCAGCATTTAGAATGCACAAGAAACTCAAGCAGTTTTATGTAATATAAATCATAATATATGATAGATACGTTAAAACTTCTGCCATGCCCTGCTCTCAAAACATTAATGCGTAAAGCAAAAATCTAGTGAGACAGCCTTTAAGATGAGTAAGAAACTTGTGCTCTTTTGTGTTATATAAGTCTAACTGTAGATAAGTTTTCCATTGGTGCAGAAGGAAATTTTTTTTGTTCACTTATAATCAGCTTGAAAAAGGCAAGTCATCTTTGTCATTATGTGCACAAAAAGATGCAATTGAGCACCAGACCTTGGTATACTGAGCAAATCGGTCTATTGAACTTGTGGTTGATCACAAACTTTACCATTAGGTGTGAAAAATAATAATAGGATTATGTATCATTTATTTGGTTGACCAGTTTCACGAAGATTTAAAATTGGTGCAATTGCATAATCAAACCATGAGGAGAAAGGTTGGTTTCATCTCAGAATATAAGTTAAAGTGATTGATTAGATCTATTGGTATTAGTAAAGGCATTATTTAGAGGAATTATGTGTTAAATTTCAATACATTAAAATAATATTTTGAAACGCTCTTAAAGATGAGAGGCCCTCGTTTGGAGAGAAAAAGTAAATATTGTCAAATTCCATCTTTCCTTCTGCACATGATTCAAGCTAAGTTAACACATGCCTTGATAGTTTACATAGGTTGGGTTTTGAAGGAGCTATCTATTTGTGTGAGCCAAAGCCTGCTTCAGAAACATTTCCTGCCAACTAAGTATCAAATGCTTAAGTCATTAAAGGTAATGTTCTTTGATACTTTAACGATCTTAACGTTTTATGAGCCAGACATCCGGATTTATTCCTGTTTTAGCTGAAAAAAAAATTAAGGTTGAGGGAGGGAAAGCTAGTCTAGAAAAGCATAGTAAAAAAATAAATAAAACAAAAATAGGTATAATGCAGCAAAAAAAAAAACATCCAATACAATACAAAGCGCGTGAACTTTCGGTTTTACACCTTTATCACACAAGAACAAGAAATAACACAAGCATATTTATAAGTGGATCTTAAATACACACTTTAAAAGGGTAATTAATAACAAGGAGTATATATATTTATATATACCGGTATATGTACATACTATAATATAGCTAGCTATCTAGATAGATAGATAAAGATATATCTATAGAAAAATCTCCGAAAAAAACAAAAAAACAACAAACATGCAAAAATATACCCAGAAAAATAGTACATGTATAAATGTATGACTATATGTGTTTACAAAACAATAAAGATGTAGGTAAATAAGTAAAAGAACAATAAATATTCTCAATAGAAAACAGTGAAAAAGAGAATAAAATGTAGAGAATTGTAGAGAAAGAGACAGGCAGAAAGAAGTAGACAGAAAAAGAGGGACGGACAGAGAAAGGAACCAAGAGAGAGAGAGAGAGAGAGAGAGAGAGAGAGAGAGAGAGAGAGAGAGAGAGAGAGAGAGAGAGAGAGAGAGAGAGAGAGAGAGAGAGAGAGAGAGAGAGAGAGAGAGAGAGAGAGAGAGAATGGAAAGATCAAGAGAAATTAAGGAGACAAAAAAATATAATAAAATGAAGATAAAAATAGGCGCGTCGCCTTGATCAACGTAAAAAAAAAAATCAAGGCCAATAGCCATGAGGTCTTAAAGTTAAATAAAAAGAAAATCTCTCGATGTTTCTGGAAAAAAATTAACAATAACTAAAAAACTTTAACAAAAATACTAGGTAGGAAATGTTTATTTTAAAAAGTATACATACTAATGGTTAAGGAACTGGCTACTATTTTTGTTGTTGTTATTATTATTTTCATCATTACCCTTTCTATAAATAAACTACATGAGTTGCATTATTATTATTTATATTTTGACTATTACGATTATCATTATTGTTATTATTGTTATTGTTTTTATTGTTGTTGTCATTATCATTATTATTATTATTATTATTATTATTATTATTATTATTATTATTATTATTATTATTATTATTATTATTATCATTATCATTACTATTATTATTATTATTATTATTATTATTATTATTATTATTATTATTATTATTATTATTATTATTATTATCATCATCATCATTATCATTATTATTATTATTATTATCATCATCATCATTATTATTATTATTATTATTATTATTATTATTATTATTATTATTATTATTATTATTGTTGTAACTATTACTACTACTGTTGCTACTACCGCTACTACTATCGGTACTATCACTGCCACTAAACTACTATTTCTACTACTACTACTACTACTACTACTACTACTACTACTACTACTACTACTACTACTGCTGCTGCTGCTGCTGCTGCTGCTGCTGCTGCTGCTACTACTACTACTACTACTACTACTACTACTACTACTACTACTACTACTACTACTGCTAATTCTAATTTTAACCCTTAATTCTTCTTAAAAAATTATATATATATATATATATATAATATTTATACTATATATATATTACATGCCACGTTTATTAACGAAAAGCTGTAAATAGCCATTTTTCCCAGATAAATCATAATTTTAAAGCAGAGGATATGTGACATGTCATTTGAAAAATATAATGAGCGTGCCTTTTGCAGATGTAGCTTCATCCACCACCCTTGAGAGATAAAATGTGATAGATAATAATGATGAAAATCTGAGTGATACTGATAAACTAACGTTATCGACAGCAAAGAAAGACATACAAAACTTTTAATAGCAAGTTCCGGTTTGGGTCGCAAACGAGAACTGGTCTCACAATTTATCGATACATTCGTTTTCTTCAGAGTGCAAACACTGTTACCGAAAAACAACTTATTTTGCAGTCGCATTGCTGTTGGTGATGGTAGGTATGACTCATTCACACACTCAAAAATACTCGTACTCTTTTTTCATCTTACATAATAATTTTCTTTCTGTTTTCAAGCTTCTTCTTCAGCAGTAGTGAAATTATGACTCTTATTTGTATCGTCCTGCTTGAACCATTCATTTTCTTGATTGAGATATCGCCCAGACCTAGACCTAGCCTAACTTGCCGAAGGTCTTCACAGTTATTGTACTCATTAGCGCAGGCTTCGCGACCTTTTTGCTGCCTGCCTGCTGAATGCTTGGATTTGATAACGCATCTGTTGTAAAAGGAAAATATAGCTGATCTACTAGATCTTAGCCTCAACACCCGATGTAATCTAGATCTATGGCGGCTGATCAATGCACAAGCTCTGAAAATGAAATGTCTGGTCGAATTATGACCGATTCGCAGTGTTTCTTGAAAGTGCTGCATCATTAATTCAGAGCCTCTGTATTATACAATTTTTGAGGAAACTGGACTTTAAATTTAGGTAAGATCCTAAATTCACAAGACTAGAGATTGATGTCTAGAGATTAGATAATTATATTCTATGTAGAAATGTAGATGTGAATCTCGGTGACACCCCATACATAGACCCAAGGACGAGGGAGGGATGCTTCGAGTTTTCATCAAGCTTATGATTTCCCTGATCCTGTACCTCAGAGTTTTCTTCCATAAAACACACAGATCTATGTGTCATATGATTACCACATTTAAACGCACATGGTCTTTAAGCATCTTATACAGGTCGATCTAGTATAGCACTGACATTTATAAACATTTTTTTTTGCTTTGGAAACAACTTCCTTTAAGCTAAGTTAGGAGTAAGGTATGATGTTTTATTGAGGATTGATAGGGTAGGTTTCGTGTACATGGACTGATCAGCTCAGAATCCTACTTCTAATTATTCATAATCTTGGGAATCAATGGGATGCATTCATGATTCAAAGTGAATGCAGGCTAGCCGCACACAGTCTCTACAGAATTTTAGTCTAGTCGTTTAGAAATGTTTTTAGAAATGACTTAGGCTATTGAAATTTGCAACAGTGACCGACTGTTTTAACATGAACCAAAGTCCATCCTCAACACTGACGAGGTGTCTGTGCCGTTTAATTCACCCCTCTTCCTGTTCATTGTGTTGAAAGTACATGAACCGAGACTTTGAATAGAACTACTAGCATTTTAAGAGAAACAACCAGTTCAACTTCACCCACATTTTAAAGGCTCAAACACAGAACAGAGTTCATGTTAAGCCATTGATCTTTTGCAAAGATTTTTAGATGTCTGCAATATCATTTGCCAGCAATTTACGAATCATCAAATGGTAAGAACTTTTCCCTTCTAATTTAAAGCTTTATAGTCCTGACGTTTTACCGCTAATTACTTGAAATACAAATCTCCTCTCTAATAACTTGAAGATGATATGCTCCTGTTTAAAAATTGAGAATTTAACAGGAATATTGTCAATTGCATCTGATTGCTTTTGACTTTTGTTTTGGAAAGCATCCCAAGCTATTTCATGATATAAAGTGAGGCGGTGTGAAAAGGAAAAAGCCCTTAAAATGTCTATATTATTGCAGTCATGGGCCCAACTCACTTTAGGCTTTAAAACTGTATTTTTTTTAATTGATTTTGATATCCTGAACAAGAATATTAAGGTTTTATTAGTTGGAAATAAATACTTAACAAGATATTTATAAGCATTTTTATGTTACTTCAAAATCCAACTAAACTACAAGTTTCAAATTTGTCGAGAAACATTCATTGATTGTGAAGCCTAACGTGAGATGAGCCGAATTCTGCAAATTTACCAAAATGTCTATATATTTAAAGGGCCAGGCATCTAAGAGATTTAGAAAGAGAGATATGAATGGGGTAAATGGGCAATGGCATTTTACCTTAGGGTGACTTGTAGCAAGATAATGGTTATTGTATATTATTATATGGGAAGTGGAAGGTTGACAGTTGCACTTTTAGGTAATCAATCATTAATGGCTATTTAAGATTAACCTAGACCAAAGCCTCAGGATAACTGGTGCAATGGGATTGATGGAAATGGGAAGGGTTTATCTCAAATTGAAACATCTACATGTAGGGCATGTTAATAACAAGAGTGTGTTTTAGGTAGGTACAGATATAGGAGTGATGGGAAGGGTTTATCTCAATTTGAAACATGTAGGGCATGTTAATAACAAGAGTGTGTTTTAAGTAGGTGCAGATGCAGACTTCAATGTTACTTCATTGTTTCTGACCCCCTCCTGCCGCCTGAAATCCATCCTTGCCAAAAGGAAATAAAGCATCTGATAACTTAAAGAAAATTCTTCCCCCCAATTAAAGTGGCATGCACTGCATTGAATTTGAGAGTACCCCAGGAATAGAGCTAACAGTCGACCAAAAGTAGTTCAATAGAATCTAAAGAATATCTGGTTGATTCATAAACACAAAAATATATTATAAAAATAAACTGTTGTGTGGAATTTGCCTGAAATAAACTAGGATATTCACTGAAGGATGAAATCTATTTCATTTCCGTTATAAACACTTTTAAAAATAGAAATGAAAATCAACCTCTAGGTATTGATTTTGTTGATTAGCATGCTCTTATAGATGTACTATAAATATGTACAAGTTTTTCAACCTGAGGTTCCGAAATAAGTTTATTAGTGTCTTCAATATTAGACAGGCATCTGAGTGTCATTCTTTTATTAGTAGCTTTTATAAGGAATTCAACAAAGGAAAGGGTAAGTTTTCATCCTTCGCAAACTTTTTTTTCCTTCTTTATCATGTATCTGATTTTAGCCTTCATTAGGTATCAGTTCTTATTTCTGAGAGAAGGAATAAAAGAAATTTAATTACTTACATTTGTCTCTATATTAATTGGTTTAAAAAACAATATTTGGAGAGTATCTTGTTTTCCACAAGAAAGGGGTCATGCCCTCTGCAGCAGCAGCTGCTCTTTTCCTCTTTTTTGGGGATCAGTTCCAAATGTGAGAGATCTTGAGTTGGCCTAGAATTCCTAGAAAATGATTAAGAGTCTAGATTTTCTTTTGAAAAATCCACTTTTAATCTTAAGAAAAGAAGATGAATTCATTGTTCATTCCTTAATTCAGTTGAAAAATTGAACTCTGATAAATTTCCTTTAATTTTTGTATGTTTCAAAATGTACATTCAGTTATGAGACTGGCAGATGATGGTTTGCAATACTTGTTTTGACTTAAAACTGCTCTATCTCAAAGGTCCTCCTTTTAAGGTTTACTTCCAAAAGAAAAAAAATCAAACTAGAAAAAACAAAAAGAAAAGGAGACATGAGTTTATAGTAACTTAATTTGATTAACAGTAGCATTTTTATGCAAACTTTGTAGTATATAAAACAAAAGACAATTTTTTAAAATATGTAACTTTGTGTCTAACATAATTAAGCATCTGATCTTTGTGTAAAATGCTTGATGAATACATTTAATTAAAAATACTTAATTCTGATCTTAACGTATGGGGGTCAGATCTTTTCTAATTATTTGATTTTACATTTTTAAAAATGTATTGTAAGTTATTGTTAGTCAAAGGTGTCATCAGTGAAGATAAATTTCTTTTTGTCAAAATCCTAACAGTTTTGTAACTGGAGTATTTCTTAATGATTTCATTCTATGAAAAATATAAAACTCTTTGGTTTTTTTTTTAAGTAATCAATGGTCACATGTGACATGTACATCTTTTTCAACCCAAGTCTAAATCTAATTCTTTTGATGCACAAAGAAACAAAAGTCATTACTTGTTGCTTTTTTAACTTTTAAAAAGCATGCATGATATATGGAATCAGTTAGGTTTTTACACTACTGGAGAGCAGTTTAACCTTGTCACATATCTTTTAAGTCTGTGTATACTCAAACATCATACACTGCAATTTATACAAATATGATATTAAAATAAGCACATGTTAAAGATAAAATCAAAATTGTTTGATCTGTTTGACAAACCTGCAAAAACATCATTTTGAGATCTTTGAGCAGTACATAATTTGTGCTTGTCAATCATTTTGTAAATATGTTTTGTGACTTTTAAATAAGCTCACTAATAAATTGCACACCATGTGACCTTGGGCAATACCCACTATGGCTTTGTAGAGAATATTTTTGAAAGTTTTTCATTTTTTAACAAAGCAGGTTAAAATGAAGAGATATTTTGGCTGTGAAGTTAAAAACTAATTGAATGTCTCAAGTCTTGTTTTCATTTTGCCAGCCAGTAGTGTGAGTTACCAAGCTGTATGAAGTTTGCCTTAAGATAATATTTAAATTGTATAATAAAATAATTTAATTATCATATTGGTAGACTAAACAAGGCATGTGACATAAGGTGTCAGTTAACCTGGTACTGTATCTCTCTCACTATTTTTTTTTCATGAACCTTGAGTTTTGTAAAAGAAACATGGTACATGAATAAAATTTCAATATTTTTAAATTCGCCAGTACTTTCTGATGACAGACAAGGTAAAATTGTTTTTTTATCATACAGGGAATGATAAAAAAGCTTTTTGGGTTTTCATTTCTTTCAGTCTAAATAATTATGACAAAATTTTTAGTCTTCATTGCCTTTTACGGTTAAAGACATCCATTTGTGACGACAAAGGTGGTGTGCATCAACACATAATTTCTGATATTGCTTGACTATGTCTTGAAAGCTAAAACTGCAACAGAAAGTGCTCAAACAATTTTACGTGCCTTACCGTTACAAGAAATAAACTCAATAGACCGGACATTGCATTACATGAACTCAGGTTGTCTAGGTAATTTTAGTCCCTTGATGACATAAGCTTATCAGTGTTCCACTGGTGAGGTCAATCTAGAGCTTTCACACACTTTATTGCACTGCCTTGGAACTCTACCATTTATTCTCATGGAGAATAAGATATCATTTAAGTTCTAAATGCTCTGAAATATGAACTCTTAAATGAAATGAGGACAATATAGTGTACCTAGAGGGATATCTTGCAGCCAACAATGTCCCATCTTATCCTGAACCTAGAAATCTAGTTTAAAAGTTCTGGGAGCAAATCACACTTGATCTTTGATTGCAATGAAAGAAATAAAACGCAATTCAAACTAAGAATCAGTATTCTTGGAGAAACATTGAATGTTTAATTAGCAGATTTTTCGTGTACTGAGAAGATTTAAATTGCATTATATACCTTCTAACAATGAAAAATTTCAAATTTCTTTTCTCCTAGAAACCATGCCAGTAACAAGAAACCAAAGTGCCTTCTCCCAGGGGAACAAATCTAACCTCGGACAATCGCAGCCTGCAGCTTTAACAGAATCATCCGAACCGAGTGAAGAGGGAGCATCAGCTGAGGCATCACGGCGTGACTCTCCAGATAACTGCTCAATCTGCCTTGGCCCATTTAACAACAAGTCCTTCACCAGCAACTGTGCTCACTCCTTTTGCTTTGTATGCCTAAAACAGTGGTCCAAAGTAAAAGCTGAGTGTCCTCTCTGCAAGCAACCCTTCACTAGCATATTTCATAATGTTAGATCAAATGATAGCTATGATATCTTTGACTTGCCTCCACGTAATGTACCTCCTCCATCAGACTACAATTTTTTTGATTTGGTTGGTGGCAATCTCAGAACCATGACTGTTGCTGCTCCTTCAGCCAATGAATTTCATAACTTTTTCAACCTGTCCCATCCTAGCCTGGATGCAGACCTTACGCTTAGCAATTTCAGCCGCTTCCAATTCAGACATCGCCGTTACCTGGGTCAGCATCATCACCACAATCAACACCCTGTTCATGGAGAGCATCAATATTCCTATACTGGTGTGCAGGTTAACCCAGCCACCCATATCAATGGTGAAAACTGGCCAAGAGGTCCAGAGAACTTTCGTCGCGAGATTTATCGCCGCAGGATGGGACCACCTGCGGTGGTGCTTGGAATGGAAACAAGCACTTACCGTTTGACACCAGCCATGGTAGCTGCCAGTGACCACCGCATGCACAGAATCATGCCATGGTTGACTCGTGAGCTGCGTGTTCTGTTACACAGTCATCAAAGTTTACGTCTAGCCATAAGTTTAATCCAGCCCCTACTCACAGTACTCTCTCTAGATAGTGAAGAGTTCCTAAACAGGATCACACCCTTATTGGGCCGACGTTCACAACAGTTCATGCAGCAATTTGTGGCCTTTGCAAATAGTGCGCTCACAATGCAAGTCTATGATCGCAGGGCAATGTATCAACGTCCAGATTATTCAAACATGTTACCAATCTCTTCCTCTGGAAGTAGTAGCAGTGATGATGATGTGGTTGAAATAACAAGCATAAGTTCAGCATCAAACAATAATACCAATAACAACAACAACAACATTAACAGGACAGGCAGAGGGGCAGTTACTTCAGGATCTAGGATAACATCCTCAACTGTACCTAGCAACTCACTCTTGTCGGGTCTTCTTTCTAACCATGGATGGGACTCGCCTATCCCTGGCCCTAGCTGGGAAACACTTAATGTGGTTGATGATGATGATGTTCAGATCCAGGAAGATCCGGTATCTGTCAGCTCTGAAACAGATGACCCAGTGTATCGGCCTGATGCAAGGAACCCTGACTCCGATGACTCAAAAGCTGGGAGTGATTTAGTCTTTCTCAAATACGATAAGCCATGGAATGAGAGATCACCAATAAATCTTTCATCCAGTAGTGAAGCTGAGGAACCTGTAGACCACAGTAAGAAAAAGAAAAAATCAAAACACAAAAAGAGAAGTAAAGACCCAGAGAGTAAAACTCATAAGCCATCATTGAAAATAAAAATTAGAAGAAAGCACAAGGCTCGCAGATCAAAAGACAATGATGAGGATGATTATGAAGTGGGTTCAGACTCTAGTGAAGATGATGAAAGAAGGAGATCACAGTCCATTGGCTCAGGCGATAGGTCAAGTGGGAAGAGGCATAAAAAGTCGAAAGATCGTAACAAAAAAAGTTCTCGCAAAGCAAACGAAAAGAACAGTGATAGAGAACTAGTTGATCGTCTTTTTGCTGAAGCTATAACTCGGCCTGATATAACATCTATCTTTCAAGATGAACCAACTAACACCTCATTTCAGGTTGAGTCAGTTGAAAACAGACAATCATCTGGTAAGGCTAAAGAAAAACGGAAAAAGAAGAGAAAAAACTCATCAAGTCCCTCAACATCTAGAGCCTACAAAAAACATCACTCGGGTCATAAGAAATCCTCTGAAGTAAGCAGAACATCACATGTGCCAAGACATTCATCTCGAGATACCGGAGCTCCAGGCCACTCTGGTCAGGCAAATGTCAGTACTGCAACAGCTGGCTCAAGCATGTCGCCCTCTGTGCAGAGACCTGGAACATTCCAGCCTTCCTTCCTACCCATGCCTGACACAGTTCAACACATTCCCTTAAATCTGTGGGTTAGCACCTGGCCTGCTCTTTCTGTGTCAACACACGCATTTGGCTCTGGGCCCCCTACTTCCAATGCCCTTCCCCCACCTTTGCCTCATGCCTTAAACTTATCAGCTTCACGAACTGGTGGAGCTGGCTTGGCTCCGCGTACGATAAGCAGTAGCTCTTCTGCTGATAATGTTTCTGAGGATGAGCAATTGACAGGAGATAACACCTCAAGTGCACCTGGGAGCCACAAACGCACGATGCAATGGGTAGAGTCAAATTTTTTTAATAACCATAGAAGCACGGGGACAGAGAAAGGATCTGAAGTAACTTCATCCTCTCTACCTTCTACAAGTCAGACTTCCAAACTGCCAGGAACATCTGGTTTGACCACACAGCAATCTAAAAAATCATGTAATTTTAGTACTGATTTCTTGCTTAATTTGGACACATCAAAACCACCATCTTTGGTCTCTAATACTGATGCTGCCTCGGCTGCAGCTAATTATACAGCAAAACAGACTATTGAGTTGGTTTGCAGCAGTGATGATGAACAGAATAGAAGTGTGGATGAAGTCTTAGTCTGTAGCAGTGATAATGGAGCAGGCTCTGATACAGACTCTGACAATGGTGTTGGAGATATAAATCCTGATACAGAAGAAATGAAAAAAAATAACTCTGAAACAAATTATCGGAGGGATAAATCTGTAAGCGATAATATAAATACTTCAGGTCAAGATGTAGCTGAAGGAAAAAGTTCAAGGGTAATAGCATATAAACAGTCTTGTTCAAAGACTAAAACACATGCTTTGTCACCACAGGATCCAATTGTCCCTATTATTCAGCAAAATGACTCTGAAACTGGCACCCTTGGAAATATATTGGATTTTGTGCTAGACTGTGAACAACCTAACTCAAGCAGTCCCTTTTCTTCTAGCAAACCAAAGCAGAAAATTCCTGAACAGACCATTAATTCATCTGATTCAGTCGTGATTTCAACAACAATAGCTTCCAATGCAATAACTGTTTTGACAACTTCAGCCTGCCAAGCACCTGCTGCTGATTTAAAAGTTTCTCATTCAGGTTCTACTGTAACTACAACACCATTTTTCATTTTCCCAGGCTGTACCTCTCAGACTTCCAGTATATGCATGCCCTCTGTACAACCAGGAGATGGAAGCTATCTACCTTACTCCTCCATCCCCACAGGGCCCATCTCGTTTCCACCTTTACTTCCTCCATCTGTGCCATTAGGACTTCCCAAGGTTCCTAATCTGCCAAATGCTTTCCCTTTTCCCCAATCAATAGCACCCTTAATTCCTTCAGCAACAGAACTTTTTCCCGTCTGTCCATCAAATGAAGAGGTCTCAGCTCCTGTGTTACAAGAAAGCTCAGGGAATGCAGCATCCAATGTACCACCTGAAGGAAGAAATGTTGAGGTAGCTTTTTTTCCAGCTCAAATGCTATCAACTGAACAGACAACAACTTCACAAATGGCTAGTGACAAAACCTCTGACTCCAGTAAGTCTGATATACCTAACCCAACAATGCACACTTTACCAAACCCTTACCCCTCATTGGCTGCGCCTTCTGCTTCTCAAGAACCTGGGCAAGAAAGTTTCAATGTTCCTTTCAATGTCAATGCAGACACTTCAGCATTAAATAATGTTCAAAGATTCTCTGAAGAGCATGCTATTCCATATTCATCTGTTGTGCAAGATTTGCAAAATAATGAATTGCCACTTAACAAGTCAACAATAGTCAGCAGTGAGCAAAGGATGGCTATGCTTTTTCCTGCTCTTCCGACTGTGGTCCAAGACTTACAGGTAAATTCTAACTTTCCCCCTACAGATCAAGGGGTAGCTCAAGCATCACCATCTTCAGCAGTACAATGTAATAGTCTCACAAGAACAGACCAAGTTTTTGAATTAACAGACTGTGCATCATCATGTGTGTATAATGCAGAAAGGGAAAATGAAAACAAAAAGAGTGTTGCTGAGAATGAGACGGAAAAACATTCAAGTGTTGAAAATACATTGCAGGTTTTAGAGACAGGGAAGGGAAGGTCAACAGACTTGCTGCCATTTTCTCAAGATGAAATGCAGTCTTCAGGGCAGGCATATACCATGCCCTCACCTCTTCTTCAGAACAATAACAATAGAAATCTAGTTCCTGCAGACACTGTTGAATTGGATAAAGTGGTGAATAGTACATCTGCATAAAAACAGAAAAAGCTATCAATGTAAGAGAAACATTCAAGTTTATTGCTAAAATGTGTTTTTTGAACTCATCTTTCTAGTATTTCAAACAAAAAGCAGTAAATTTTTAACTAAATTGCTTTGCTAAGTGAATTTTATTCACAAAATGTTGAAATCAGCTTTCCTTGTAAAGACCTGTGTTGCATTCTTGATAAAACAATTATGATTTATTGGAAGTATAATGTTATAGGTATTGTAACTTATGCATAATGTACTAAGTCTACATACCTGTAAACTTTGCAGGCTCAATAAAGTCAAAATTAATCCATTTGGTATTATTCTCAAAAAGTTTTAAAAAATTTTAAGAAAAAAAAGAAAGCTCAAAGTTTACTTAAAGTTAATGTTATCTGCCAAGGCTGTAAGTATCAGGATGATCATCAATGCAAACAAATTTGATGAAAATTGCTCATTTTCTACTGAATGAGAAGTATTTTGAAACCTTCCTTGTTAATCATTACTTCGAATAAATCCGATTTCGGAAATACGTTGTATATAAAATTAGAATCGATCCTCTTTCTGACAAATATAGAAATGGATGTAAAATAGCTCACCATGATTAGTAAGTTTCTCATAAGTAAAGGGGCTATCCCAGGGCAAAAAGTGCCATGAATGAAGTTTCATTTTGATCAAACTGAAATTCACATACAAGTTACATCAACCATTTAAATAGTTTTCAATATCGTCACTATCGGGATTAATGGTTTGTATAAGGAGAAGGCTGAAGATTGCAATTCTGTGTCTAAAAATTCTTCAAGAATTAAAAACAGGTTTTGGATTTAGTAAGGAAGGCCATTTCTCATGTGAAACTTCTTGGTTCCCAGCTGGTGCATCAGGGATCCAAGGACATTAAAGTTCTGAAAGAGCAAAGTCAGGACTAAGGCCTGAATTAGGAAAAATTTACCACCCATTGTGTTGAAAGCAATCTTTGATTATATTATTGTATTGAACTTTGAACTGTTACATCCTTTCTCAGAAGTGTGGTTGTATGTGTTGCTTAGTCATAATCGATCCAGGGTTTCACAGAAATGGGCAGCATTGATACACTGTCCTTGAGGCAAAATATGTACCAAAATGATACCCTCTATGATCCAAAATACATGATCTTGCTTGAGGAGTGTTGTATTTCAGAGTTTTGCTTTGCAATTGGACATGTCAGGTGCCTCTAAGTCAATGAATCTTAATTTGCTTTATGTGTGTAAAAGTGAAGCCAAAATCTAGTTTTCAGTTATTCCCACCAGGCAGAAAGTTGCCTCAGGGTTATAATATTGTTGGCACTGCTTGCTCACCATAACCGCTACTGAATAGATTCAACAGTGATGTCAATTCTGTGTTTCTTATAAATGCTTTTAATTTTATTACTTAGAAAACCATTTTACAAGGTTGAAACCCTCGTATACATGAATTACCCTATGATTAGTCCTCTTTGACATCTGCTTTTCAGCAATTTCATAATTTATGAGCAACCTGATCTATTAAATTAGGTTATTAATAGTGATAATGTTTCTCTTTTGAATGGATGGGCATCTAGAGTGAGTCTCATTGTCTACACAAAGTATCATGCAATGACTGATTGAGCAAAGAATATCAATGCATTCTTTCTGTAGGTTTTTACAATTTAAGTATGAATCTCTGTCTGGTTTTTGCCCTCTGCAAGTAAAAAATTCCCCAATTCATTAACTATTTATTTTTCAAATGGGGCAGCTATCTTGAAAACTGTCTGTTTGTGGGGTGAATTCAGTTACAGTGGTGAAATTGTGAATCTATATATTACGATGAATTTGTCAGTGATTACTGGTTGCAAATTTTCAAAATTTATATGACATTCAAAAAGGCATTGTCTTACTACTTTAGAGGCAATCCTATCACGGCACTGAATTAATGGTTAAAATGGATTTTATGTTTCCATAAATCGGAACCAAGTAGACTTTTCTGTAGCCCTAGTATCTTTTAATATTACTGACCATAAGTAGACCTTAATTGCGTCCTTTTCTAATTTATGCCAATGTGTTCTTACAAATTTTTATCTTTCAAATTTTGTAATAAAAGATTTTCACTAGGAAAAATCCTAGAAAATACTTTAAAGTAATCTTGGAAAAGAAACATGGGCAGAACTAGAAAGGAGAAATTTGATCCTTTGATAACCTGATTCTCTCCATCAAGTTCTGATTGTGTCTTTGGTAGTCAGTTGTCTACCTGAATAGCTCTTTCTGTAATACAGTATATTGAAAGAGACTTTTGGGATGTTAATCAGTTTAGCAAAAGAAACTAAATATATGAGGTATAAGCCCACAATGGCTGATCTAAATTCTAATGTGGAGGGCAGTGCACTGATGGGGCGATTGATAGCTTACACATGTATACATGTTTACACTATGATTTTCATAGCTTCTCTATTACCTTTTTAGCTTACCTTCACTAAGATTTTAAGTTGTAACTTATGAAAAATACACACTATTGGTAATTAACATTAAATTTAGAAGTGCTAAGTGAACTGAATAAAAATTGTTTCATGTATTCTAAAATATTTATGTACATGTATACATGCTCTCCATTTTATGCATAAGATTATAAATGTTCTTCAATGTGTAACTCTCAAAGAAAAAATTAAGTTAACTTAAGGAAAAAGGTCTGTGGAAGTTGATCTGACACATTGAATCATTTGAATAGTAAAATATGTAAAGAACACATTTATTTTGGGTTTCTCAAAATTGTGTACTTTTAGGTCTTTTTATATGAACCAATATACTTTATTTGTGGACCAAACAGTCTCATGTTTTCCACAAATGCTTCAGATTTCCTGTCATCAATTTTTTACCTTGTGCCAATAATGCATTCCTTTACTCTTAAGTTTGATGTGTTACAATTTATTTCAGTGCAAGTTGGTTCTTAAAAATGTTTGGAAAAGATTTACTTAATCTCTCTCTCCTAGGTAGTTATTTTTACTCTGATCTCTTAAAAACAAAGGTTATAAGCATAGAAATATATCGTGTTATGCATTGTAGTGGTCACACTATTTTTTTTCCATAGATTTTTAACATGTATGCCTGGTTTCACTTAATTTTGAAAGATTGCTTTCTCATGCATTTTTTAATTGAAAAGATTTTTTTAAACAGAACTGTTACAAGTATCTAGGTAACTATATTTGCTTAGCATGGACCTGGTAATAATAGTCATGAAAAAAGAGCCATAGGCAATATTCTCATGTCAGTCATGTTAATTTGAGTTTTGTTTTCCCTCCTTGTCAATAATAGTATACAAAGGGAAGTGTCAGTAATATGGGAAGGGAAAGAAGCTTTGTAAATTGCAATGTAAAATTCTAATGAAAGGGTGCATTCTACTTCTTAATTTGTAAAACTCTCATTCAGCCTAATCTAAAGTAAGCAATCTTATCTTCATTGCAGATAAATTTTCAAATTGTTTTTCACAGGTCCATAGGTTTATAGGTGTGTAAAATTTTGTAACAAAATGTTTGTGTAAGTTTTTTTTTCTTTTTCCAGGCAAGACCCAGTTGATTCATTAGTTTTTGTTAAACAATAATTGGCAATAACTGATTTTATTACACACAATCTTGTCTTGTCCTAGATATAAACTTTGCATAGAATTGACTTGTAGTTTTAATTTTATTGTTGGATTCTTTAATTAGGTTAATGGAATTGGATGAAACGTTTTTGCTCTAATACGATGTACCTACAGGATCTTCTATTTAAAGATTCCATTGAGAGCTGGAAGGAGGGTTTTATTTTTTTTCCCAAAAGACTTTTCATGGATTGCTTAAATTATGTCGTAGAAGTTGAAAAAGCAATAATTCTTTGAAAGTTCCTTCACATAGTGAATAGCAGATATGCAATTTTTTCCTCTATCTACATGTAATTTTGTCAACTGCAGTTTTAAGCTGTTGTAAATGTCTATCGCATGACAAATGTTTGATTAATTTTTGATAATATAATGGATTGAATTACTAGGTATTTTAGATTTGTAAATGAATTTCATAACTCATAATATGCAGAGGGTTTCCCCACTGACTTTAAAATTACCATGAGTTTTATTTTCTTGATATTTTCTGTTTCTCTCACCTTTTTTATATTGAATTATGGCTTTTTTGTCCATCAAATCTCTCACAATGGTACTCACACTCTCTCTCTCTCACTCACTCACTCACTCATTCATTCTTTCACTCTATAGGCAATATGGGCAAAAGATATTCTACTTTAAGTAGCTCTCATGGAGAAGTAATTGTTTTAAGGACATTATTTACATTGCTTTGAAATTTAAGTGTTTCTTTTGGTCTTCTGAAATAAGGGGCAGACAAGTAAATAGATAAACTAGTGTTGTTAAGTTCTTTTTGTGTCTTCCAAATCGTAATTATTTTAATACAAATTTAACATTTATTCTGCTTCATCATAATTATATTGCCCGGTCATGTATTTTGTTTGTACTGATTTTTTAAAACATGAGTATTGTTCAGGGTGTGAAAATACCTTACCAAAATCACCAGTGGAAAACAAGTGGCTGATTCTGTTTAATTAGCTTAAAATTAAAGTTGAAAAAGAAAAAAAACAACCCGAACACATTTAATATTTTTTTTTAATTGTATGCCCACCTTAAAATTTAAATATTTTTATAGACAAGTTATTTCTTTATCCTGAAAGCTAGATTTGTATCAAATACTGTTTGAATACAGACACCGGTACTAACAAGTGGACTCAGAATTATACAGCAAACACAATAATTGACCTTTTCATATCATCTGCAGGAGCATAATGTGTTAAAAGTACAGTGTTAACAAGTTGACAGTGAAAGTCAAACTCATCCAATGTGTTTGCAAAAACTAATCTTATGAAATTTTTAAGACATTGTCAAAATTTGCTTTGAATGTTGAAAGGATGCTATTATTGCTGAGCATTGAAAGTCTACACTTAAAACTTTTGTCTCTCATTTGGATGATTTACAACCTTGAAACTTAAATAAAGTTGAAGTCTTGCTCATTTAGTTTTTGTAATTTGCTGGAGAAATGTTTGAAGTATTTGACCATCACATTCAAACTCAATACATTTATGTGCAGCCTTCATGTTTTCATCTTATTGTTTTCATGAAAGGTTTAACTTTACCTGCTTTATCTTTTGCGAGTCAGATAAGAAAATACATTTGAGACAGTTGCTTTGAAATAATATAATTTTAAGTCCAATATTTTAAATTTAGACTTAAAACTGCATTATTCCTCTTCAATGCCCTTATTTATCAAAAAAAAAAAAGAGTTAATGATGCCATTTTTTAAAACCTCACTGTCAAAGGAATTATTTTATAGTCTCTCTTAGTGAGTTGATATAAGAAATTATATGCCTTAGTTCATAGTATTCACTGTTCTTTTTTCCATCTGTCCCATCCTCATTTTTTTGCTTTTTTTTTTCGCAAGTTATTTGTGATATTTATATTATTGATTGTAACTCACAAAGTATAGTTGCACAATGCTTGGATTGAAAATTTCTGTACTTTTAATTGTATGTTCACCCTTACATGTAAAGAAATTTGAAAGTAGTGATCGTTAACAAATAAATTTGATATAGGCCCTACTTATTCCCCAAATTTTAATTCTTCAATTACAAAATGTGTTTTTATATTCACTATGAAATTTATGCTGATTTAATATAACATGTTGTAATTATATCTATAAAAAAAAAAATACAAATGAAACAACACAAAAAAGATGACTAACTCTCTGATTTTAAGCAGCGTCTCAATATTAAATATTTGCATAATGTGCCCATTTTTGTGCTTGAAAACATGAGGTTAAAAAAAACTTTGCTGGGATTGATGAGAGTATTTGAATAGCATTTTTTTTCCTAACTGTATTAAATATTTTTAAATAATGCCATTTCTCTTTCATCTATTATAGTAAATGTATGGAAAAAAAAACCAAAATTTTCGCTTTTAAATCAATGGTTGAAAGGTTATTTTAAAACATTTTATAACTCATTATTGTGGTACCTGGAAATTCCAAGCTACATGTATGTGCAGATTAAAAAAAATAAAGATTACAATCTGCAGTAGCTGATGAAATACAGAAATTATTATTTAGAATCATGGTTTTTGTTCATTTTTTTTTCATTCCTCAAACCCCCCCCTCCAAAAAAAAAAAAAAAAAAAAAAAAAAGGCTAAAATTTTTTTTAGCATTGTTGGTTGTTACTAGAAACTGACTTTTTTTTTTTATTGAGTAATATACTAATAAATGTATGCTAGTTTTTATGGGTTTTTTTGTTATATAATTTAGATACTGGTTTTATTATTGAGATTATTTTTTTTTTGAAAATCAAACTCTAAAGGACTATCACATAGTTTTGGAGTTCTGTGAAATTATCTATTCATATATTTTTTTTCCACTGTACCCATGAAAATATTTTTAAAGGGAAATAAGCAGATGTGTCATTCATTCAGTCAATCTTTTATGTAATAGTGACTTCCCTTCTATTCTCTTTGGAGCAAGCCCGGGACCTATGCAACAGGAAAGGGATGACTTACTACATGTATATAATATGTACTAATTATGTGCAAAAAAAATTAATCAACTAACTGTGTACTTTTTCGTGACCAGAAAGAAAAATGTTATTAGTGTTATCGAACACTCAAAACAAGTGTTCACATTGCATAAATTTGTTAGTTTCCTAATGCAAAACATAAAAAGATAAATAAAATGCATGGATTACAGACACTTGGCTTTTGCACAGATTTATTTCCTTTAGTTATGTTGTAGCGAAATTTTTACCCAGCTAAATAAATCTAACGCTGATAATTACATACAACGTAGCGTTTGAATTTACGTTCAAATTTTTCTTACCCCTGCTTTAATACACAGCTCGTCACTTCACATTTTTTTCTTTTCTTTCTTTCTTTTTTTCTTCTTCTAATTTTCAGTTAATGGTTACAAGGTTACACAAGAAATGTTCCAGCCAATGGAGACCAATTTCTTTTTACTGGGTCGTCTTGATTAAGTTCAAGGAAGGGTCAGCTATAGACCACTTGTAATCATTGCTCTGCCCTTAGCAGCTCGCTCGTAACAATTTAAGTAACACAATGCATTAAAATTTGCATTGTGAAACTCAGAAAGAAAACTAAGAATATGGGCGGAGTTATAATATCTTGGGGGAAAAATAGAACCGGTGAAATTATGGCAATCAAAAACTAAGTTTTTGCCTCAAATAACCTTGCCATTAGAAATAATGACTTATGATAGATCACGTATTTATCTTTTATTAATCACCGACTCTTTTATTAAAAGGGCGATACAAATTTTATAACTAACTTGTATGCGGTTTTTCTTTTTGTTTAAAATTTTTTTTTCACAATGAAGTACAATGGTCCACTAGGTCACTCTTCAACGTTTCAGCCTGGGATCAATAACAGCTACCACAGTACCAGACTGCACTAGGCCATACACCTGTAATGTTTCGTAGGTTTTTCCTTTCGCCATATAATCAAATCTCAATTTTCAGGTATAATACTCATGATTGACTTTACAACAACGGTATACTTTCACACCACAGAACTTGATTTTTTTCTTTACAGGTAAGCACCATACACAAACACTGAAACAGCAGTGAGGCTTGTCGTTAGAAAATAGGTACATTTATATATTATTATCTTCAAACATCGCAGGTTTAAAAGATTTCAGAGAGAATAAAATAAATATTTTTATTACATGGAGCGCAGGCACAACTTGAAGAAAATTAAATGTTTTAACATTTTTAGCGATTTAAATTGGTCTTTAATTCCTCTGCCTCCTGTTTCTATATAAGCTGTTCTCAGTCTCAGGCTATTCTC